>QEPC01002446.1:270684-300781 GCA_003113815.1 Sphenodon punctatus
CCCCATAGCCATGCAGTGCCCCCCCACATGGTGCCCCCCCCACAGTGCCAGCCAGTACCCCCTTCCTTAATGTTACCCACCTGCCACCACTGGGCCCGCTGCTCCTTCTCCTCCTCGCCGACGCCTGTCTCTGCTCTGCTGCCTGCCACTCCGCTCCACTTCCGACCACAGGAATCAGGTCAGGATCAGTCCTCCTCCTTTCTCGCCTGCGCTGTGCACTCTCTGAGCACACAGCGTGGAGCGCAGCGGGTGAGAGAGTGTCTTTCTCCCACCCGGAAGTTGCTTAAACGCAACTTCCGGCCAGGACGGGGCTGGGAGCGCAGCCGCAGCAGGGGCCCGAGAAGATCCAGGAGCTTTTGAGTCACTGTGACTCACTGTGAGTCACCTCGCCCGACCTGGGGAGAGGGGGGAAAGGCCGGCCCAGCTGGCCGGCCAGCCAGCCAGCCCCCCGCCCCCGACCCAGGCCGACGGGGATCGGAACCCCCAATTTTTTTTAAAAAAAAACAACAACATTTTTTTCAAGCACAAGCGGCGGCGGGACCGGCCCTCCCTGCTGGCCCCGGCCCACCAGGAATGTTCCCGGTCACTTGTATGGCCAATCCGCCCCTGCCGCTGACTAATAGGCATTGCAAAGGCATCAATGTTTTAAGTTGGCTCTGTGATGCTTTATCATCCCCACACTGTTGCTGTTAACTGTTAGGTGTCCTGACTCCCATTCATTACAGATGTAGCTGGCAGCCAGCGGGAGGTGGAGGGCAGTCATGCCATAAAAAGCATTGTTGGACAAGTGGTACCTGCCTGTCTGCCTCACCTGCAGAGAGGTGAAGATTCCATTTGAGAGGATGGGAAAGTAAGAAAGAACTTTATGTCTGCCCCAGGGTGCCAAGGGCACGTCTCTCCTTCTGGTGAGCAGAATCAGCATGTGAGCACAGATGGATCTTTCTCTCTCTGTCTCATTCTGGTGGGCAGCATGAGCGCACATTGGTGACTCTCCTTCAGGCAGGAAGCAGCAGCAGAGTGTGTGTGGACACAGTGGTCGGTGTCTCCCTCATTTAGCTTGGCTGGGTGATGCAAAGTAGAGAGATAATGGCAGGTGGGCACTGGGCAGTTGGCAGCACCCCAGATGTAACAGGGTGTCAGCTTGTAGAGTGTGGCCTAGGGGAACAGAACATATATGAGACACATACACCCAGAGATAGGCAAGGGATTGGGCACTGCACAGACACACAGACTGAGAAAGGGAGAAAAATCAATATCAAATATTGCAATAAGTAAAAGCAGCACGTAGATAAAAGCAAGGAGGAAGAAATAACACCGAGACAAAATGAAAAAAGTGGGAAGATTTGGAATGGATTGGTAACTGTATGAATCATGAAGGAGGGACTATGTGCCTGCCAAGCAATTTGTGAAACAGAACAGCAGACACAGCTTCAGAGAGACCCCTACGCCTAGAGGTGTGCACCAGGGGCCCGTGTTGTTTTTATTTTCATTTTTTGTTATTTAAATCTGTCATTTTGGTTTTCATAAATATCAAATTCTTGTTTTCATTTATGTTTTTGTTTTCCATTGGTTAATGGAAAACACATTTTTGGCTGTACCACTTTTTTTTTCACTATATGTGGCTGAACCTTGGAGTGTATATACCTCCAATGGAAGGCATGATGTGTACCAAAATCAAAATGATTGCTTAAAGGACTCCCATTTTAGAAGCAGTTAAATTATTTTATTTTGCAATATTCTTCATATATGTTCTTAGCTGTAACTTCTTTGCCTCACATCTAATGTTGGTAAAACTTGGTATGTTTTCACCCCTTCCAATATTTACTGTCTTTGCCAACTTTCAGAAGTATTGAACAAAGGTTCCTGGTGGTATAAGCAATTAACTTATAAATATATGTCTGACTGTAACATCTTTATAGTCCAACCAGTGTACATGAAATTTGGCAGAGCTGTATATCACACCTTCATGATCCTCTCTTCCAAATATCAGAAAGATGTGATAAATGGTTCCAATTTTATATGCCTGCACACCAATTTTATATGCCTGCACAGCCAGGGATTCTCTTATGTGTCACTGTGGCATAAGATTAGTTTGTGATGCCAATTGGCCAGAAGAAATGTCAACCAAATATCCTCATTCTGTGCTGTGACCATCCCAACATTTCTTTCCCACTTGTTACTGGGAAGTTAGAAGCATCAGTTTAGGAACGAGCCAATAGAAATTCTCTTATGTCCTCTGTCACAGTGCTGCAGGATGTGATTGTGATGATAATTGAGCAGCCTGGATGTGTAAACTATGTCTCCTGATTTCTGGGATGTTATCCCCAAAGTCCCAGTTATGTGTCCCTTATGTCCGCCTCAGGGACACCCCCGATGCCCGCCTCAAAGCCACTATTAATTGGTCCTGTAAAGCTAGGAGCTTGCAGTAATGTGTTTGGCCATTGAATGTGTATGTCAGTCTTTTGGGTTTCTCCACATCCTCCCTCCTACAGTCTCTCTCCCGCTGCCATGCAGGGTTCCTGCCTCTGACTGGTTCTGAATGTGTTGCTATTTATCGGAATAATGGTCTTCACGGGGACAACATCAATTGCTTATAAAATTGGGTCCCTTTATAAAATTGTCCTGTAGTTTGGCAAGGATGACAGAGAAGGTATGCGATACATTCCTGACAAATATCTTGTGAACAGGATGGAATATACAAATGTTACAGCTGGAAATGTACTTTCAAGTTAATGTCTTATACCATCAGGACCCTTTATTAAATCTTTCTGAAAACTGGCAGGAATGTTGGGCTTGTGGAGGGACATTCACAGGTTTCATGCAAAGTCAATGGAAGATAAATAAGTTATAGCCATGAATGTGTATGGAGCTTTTCTTAAAATCACAACATTCAATTGCTTCTAAAATTGGTTCCCTTTATCTAAGCATTGCGTAATTTGGGACACAAAGTACACTCCATTGGGGGGACACCCTCCCCAAGATTTGTCATAATTGAATAAGAAACAGAAAAGGTATAGTCGTAAATACGTTTTTCAGTTCTTTCCCTTTATTTTCATTTCTATTTTCATTATTATTATTTGTTGTTTTCGTTATTGAAGTAATGACAATGAAAATGACAATTTTCCTTATCATTATTGTAACAACAAAAATGACATGCACAACCCTAGCAAAGCCCTGTGACAGGGGTTCTTTGTTTGCATTAAGTGCTCCATGATGTCTTTGCGATGGCTATTGGCCAGCAGGGATGCTGGCCAATAGCATGAATAGCATGAATAGCTTTTGGAAACATTGTTTTGCTTCTCTGGCTGCCAGGCACGTCAGCCATCTTGAGAGGCCAAACGAAAAAGAAATTAGCAAACAGAATTCTGTTTGCACTACATTTCATTTGTTTCCTAATAACCAAAATAAAATTGTGACATTATGTTTTAGTTATTAGGAAAACAGAAACAAAATGTACACCCCTACCAATGGATGCCACAAAGAAATATGCAGCCATGAGGTTAAAACTTCCTACATCTTGCAAAAACACCTTGCAAAAATGAATTCAGTACCACAACAGTAAATCGATGACTATGCCATTCTTTCTCTGCTATGTCAAGAAATGTCAATAAATAAATAAATAACTATGCAGAACTCAGGCTAGAGGATGGATAATCCAACACCTTACATGAGCACTGATAAGGAAGAAGAAAAACAATTTGGTTTAGATTAAAAGTTGGGTATAAAGAATAAGGAAGCCAATGTGATGCTTTTCAGTCTTCTAGTTTTAGTCAGGTTGATCTGGAATTGATTTAATCAGTTAGTGTTATTTGCTTTGAAAAATTAAACCTTTTGGGTGCTTTTGAAATGAAGAGGCATAAAAGATAGAATGTTCCTACATTCATTTTCAACCAATTTGGTCTAGGTCTCAACAAGGCAGAGGAGGTTATACATGAGTGTGGAATGCATTTGCAGGAAAGCAATGCCTTTGTTAATGAGATTCTGACCAATCTGACTAGAGAAAATAACTTCTAAAATACACAGTGCTTGCTCCCATGAATTTTAATAATGGCAAAGCCGCCTTGAAAAGCTTTACTTAAGTGAAACTGGGTTAGATCTCATTAGTAAAGCAAAACTGGTATTATGGAGAGCCTCTACAGCTTAAGGATTGTACAGTCTATATTATTAAGAAGTGTGAACTAGTTAAACTGAAAAATTACTTTAAAAGATATTGCTTCCTCCACCCATTCAAATCAGCTTGATGTTACTATGCTACTGCAAGACCAGGAGGCTTCAGATGCCTCTCACGTTCTTTGAAGAGTATGGAAAATAGAAGGTAATTCTAATTTCCTCACCCCCCTCAGATTGTTTCTTGCCTTCACCCATAACTTTAGATTGTAAACTTTGTGCTGGTCGACATAAATCAAGATGTTTTCATCATTCATTTTCTGAAGAACTCAATGAGATGGTATCTTTCATTAGCCACTGCACCATCACGCATGTTATTTCTGTGATGAAGTGCCCTTATGAACTAGCTCATGTTACTCAAAGCTACTAGAGCATTTCCAAAGAGCATAATTTGAAGGAAAGGTGTAATAAGATCGTAACTCAACGGAGCTTTTCAACCATTTCATCGGGAAATTTCCTCATTATGCAATCTATTGGCGTACAGAGACTATCTTTCTTCAAGCACATATTGTAATGTAAAGTGCTAATGAAAACAAAGCATTTCAAATCACTCTACTCAACAGCATTTTATCAAGTGGTTAGACACACCTAAACTTCTTTATTACATTTTTTATTAATCGTGTGTCTGCTCAAAGTTTCTAGCAATCGTAAACTCATTGTATTATTCTATATTCTAACTACAATCGTTGGCACTAGGTTTTATTGTATGAAGTTTTCTTTCATTGTGGCAAAATGTAAAACTGTGTACACTACCTACAGGGCCTGCTTGAGGCATATTTCAACAGTGCAGCCATACTGTGCAAAAGAAAGCACAGAATGGCCCATATATTGGGTGTCTTTAGACGGACTCGGGGTTGGCCCCCCCAGGCCCTGTTCTGGGGGTGGCCAACCCCTCGTCCCCCATGTGCAGTCTTGCCTATGCCAAGTTTACACAGACCCAGAAGCTGCCGTGGTCCATGTGGAGCCCCTTGCCCCACACCATAGAGCTGCGGGGATCACCTGATGCTCTAGGATGCTGCCTGCAGCTCTATGGCATTGCCCAGGACAACCCCTGGCTGAGATCAGAGCCACAGCGGCTGTCCGATGAACAGACGGACTGCAGTTCCACCTCCAGCTGTTGCCCCAGGTTTGGGAGGCCTGGTACTCCAGGATGTTCCAGAGCACCACCTTCGGAGCTGCTCTGGAGCAGGCAGAGTTTGGCCCATCTCTGCTCTGCCTGCACATCTAGCATCCCGCTTTTACACAGACAGGCCGCCCGGTTGTGAGGCAGGGCAGAGGTGTGGGTGTCATCTGTCTAAAAGCATCCATTGATAGGGATCCCATCATGCTCTCTGAGGCCCTTTTTACACAGGCCGCAGCGCGTGGGGGTCGTTGTGCACTGCAGTCCCTGTGATGTGGGTGGGGGGGAGGGCGTAGACGGGTGAACACCCACCTTCACCCATCAACATGCACAGAGCAACCGCCATTTTCGCCGGTTATTCCATGCATGGAGGATGGGTGTAGATGGGTGCGCGCGGGAGCACGCACGCACACCCACCCACTGTGGGATTTACACGGATGGTACCTACGCATGAATACCCAGATTCTGGGTTTTCACGCGTGGGTGCCACCTGTGTAAAAAGGGCCTGACTCACCAACCTTTAACCCTTGTCTAGAATGTCTCTTGTAAAAAGTTTTGCCTCACAAGGCTTCACAATTTCTAAGGACAACTCGGAGCTAAAATGGATCAGCTCTTCTATCTCCATGGAGAATCTCCACAGAGATGGAACAGCCTGCAGAGATCCAGTGCAGTAAACGCACTGTACTGAATATCTACCGATTCATTCCAATTTGGGGGAGAGGGAAACCAAAGACTGCTCTTGCTCCCCATCCTCCACACAGCACCATTTTGCTTCTTGTGCATACACAAAATGATGCTGTGGGTAGGAGTGGGAATCTAATCTGGATCTCTTGCAGAAGGTTCCAATCTGGATTTTCTGCAGAAACCAGATTGGGACTGGTTCACTTTCCTCTCAGAACAAGAGATTTGGCCAAATACTGATTCCAGGTGTAATTGCCATTTCAGCTATCCTTGGCACATTGCAGCCAGGTGAAAAATAATTGCATTTTTGTGTTTGCGATTATTAGCCTATTTGGAAAACCAGTTTTGTTTGCATATCTGTTTTATTTATTCGGTGATTCAGTTTGTCCAGTTAATTTGGTTATTTGGTTTGGTTCTTCACTTATTTGGTTACTTCATTTCAGTTCTCTTTAGTGCTATTGCACATATGCAATAAACCAAAGAACCAACAAACCAAAGAAGATGAATAAACTGAATAAATTGAATAGCCAGAAATAGGGATAGGACAGGATAAAAATGTAAACAAATATAAAATTAACTGGTCTTTTCCCCCCTTTGCAAGGATGTTGTGATTTGATAAGAACACATTTGCTGGATAGACACAGAAATGAGAAATGGAGTTTTGCTCACTGGATGCCAATCTCCAGTGTGGGAAAGTTACATGACACTTGCTTTTCATCACTTATCAAATGCTGAGTTTCTCCCCTTGTTTCAGTCTCAATCCAGATTTTATAAGTTAATAAATTTCTTCAGCAAATAAATGTTTCATGGTTTATGACAGTGAATAGTCTCCAAGAAGTGAAATATTTTAGATCATTTTAAATCTAGTTTAATATAATATAGTTTAATAGTTATTGGCAACTGAGAGTTTTATGGTCCTTAACAGAGGAAACAGATTTAGGAAACTTGTTTTCAGAAAGAAGAAAGTGTGCTACATGTCATACCCGGTAGGTGTCTAGGATTGACAATACGGGTTAGTCCAATAAAAGCTATCATCTCACTTTCAAACTTTTAAGTTCTATGATTCTACGGTTGGGCATCTGTCAGGGATAGTTAAGGATTAAAGATCACTCTAAATTAGTGTTGAAACTTGGGTCACTTTCAGACACACACACCCCACACCCCCGGTGCACATATTTGGCTGTGGGAGGGAATGCACAGCCAGGATATGCACGGGGATCAGTCAGTCTGAAAGGGGCCCCCCCTCCACCCCTGTGGCTTTGCTGGCAGACACATGCAGGGATGCAGAGTGGGTGGGTGTGTGTGTCAGAGGTGGGTTTCTTATCTTGTGGAGTGGTCCCATGTAATGCGTGGTCTCTTCTTGGCTTGTAAGTTTGAAAGTAAAACCAAAACAAAAAAACACAACTGAGCATCTTCAGAAAGGGCCTGAAAGGGTAAGATAAGTCCCTTTGCAAATTCTCCCAGATGTTTTTCCTCCCTGCAGACCTCTGCTCTCTCTGGGTTTGCAGGGGTCCCACCTTCCACCCTGAAGCTGCCTGATCTCTCTGTAGCTGCGTCCTTCCTTGACCATCTCTACTGCTGACCCAGGGAGCTCTTCTTAAAGGGGTCCCCACGCTCCTGGCCCTAATCACTCTTAAAGGGTTCACTCCCAAAAGTGAGTGCACACCTGCAACTCTGCTACAGTCACTTTTTTGTACAGTTTCTCTGAAGTCAAGATACTGGGCTAGATGTTCCATTGGCCTGACTCTGTATATGTTCTTATAGAGGTCCAGTTCTTCTGTTCCTCTGGGGGCACAATATATGACTGGTATTAACAAAATATATTTATTTATTTTCATATTTTTATGCCATCCCCTCATGCACAGCATCTCAGGGCAGCTAACATTTTAAAACCAATAATATTCTAAAATTTAACATTCAAAACAACCCAACAGTAAAACCAATAAAAACCCACCCTAACCCAATCCACCCATCACCTGTCTCCCTCAGAAAAGGCCCAGTGGAACAGCCAGGTCTTACACTACGTACGAAAAGAGGAGAGGTCTATGGTCAGGTGGACCTCCAAATGGGAGGGAGTTCCACAACTGTATCAAATGCAGCCGAGAGATCTAATAGGATCAATGGGGTCCAATTCTTGAGAGAGGTCATCACCAAGGCCACAAGCGCAGTCTCAGTGCCATAGTCTGGATGAAATCCAGACTTCGAGGGATCCAGGAAAGTGATTCAGTCCAGATGCTCCTGAAGCTGACAAGCCACCACCAGTTCAATAACCTTCCCTAGGAAGGGGAGGTTAGAGACCGGCAGGTAATTGACCAGGACATCAATGTCCAATGATGTTTTTCTGAGCAGGGGCTGTACCGCCACCTCCTTGAGGCAGTCCGGCACCCCACCCTCCCTAAGGGAGGCATAGATTATCCTGGTCAGCAACTTACCTAACATCTCCCGGCTGGCTTTAACAAGCAAGGACAGGCATGTATCTAATTGAAATAAGTGACTTGAACAGTCCCAAGAACATCCCCTTCATCAGAGGGTGAAACGTATTGAAATTCACCCCATAAAACTGAACAAGATGGGGCTTCAACTGCCTCTGGTTCACCCACTGTTAAAAGGGCAGCATCAAAACCGTAGTGGATTTGAGCAATTTTATCCGCAAAAAAGTCCACAAATAAGTCACAGCAAGCATTAGATGACTTCAGTTCCAGGCAGAGGGAGGCCAGACTGACCAGCCCCTTCACCATCCGGAAAAGCTTAGCTGGACGGGACTTAGCGGACGCAATGAGGACAGCAAAGAAAGCTTTCTTTGCTGCCCGCACCACCACAGCATAGGTACATAACCAAACTCTATGTTGTAATCGGTCAACTTCAGTACGAGAATGACGTCACCATCGCTCTAACCGCAGCCTTTCCCGCTTCATCTGCCACAGTTCCTCCGTATACCATGGGGACCTGCATTGTTGGCAATTCGGGAGTGGATGTCTGGGAGCCGTATGGTTGATGGCCTCCATCAACACATCAACACCATTGAGTGAACGGCCATCCCCCATAGCATTCTGGAACCTCTCTGGTTCCATAAGCCTCTGGGGGCGAACCAACCGAATTGGCTCTGCACTAGGGATGTGTGAACGTGGTTCGGATGTTCGGAGTTCGGGCCAAACTTGGCCTGTTTGGACAACTGAACCAAACGTCTGAACCAAACGTTCGAACGGCCGCAGTTTGGAAAAATTCGGATGAGTTCGGATGAGTTCGGGGCAGCAAAAACGTGACCTTGGGTGGGGAAAATGTGTCCGGAAGGGGAAGGCAGCTGAGGAGCAGACTTCCTGGCACCATGGGTGGAGACCAGGGGTGGTTTCATGGCCAAATGATACTGATACCGAAAAAAAAAATCAATTTCAGTATCAGTATCGATAGCGCTATTTTCGGATGTTCGGCTGAGTTCGGCCAAACCAAACTCCATCGGACCGAACAACCGAAACCAAACTCGTGTTTCGAACCAAACGTTCAAACATCCGAACCGCATTCTGTTCTCACATCCCTACTCTGCACCCTCCCAGGAGCTGACATATATCACTGATGTATATCACTGGAATCTGATTTTGTTGTAAATGTGCCAAAAGACAGGGCATCCATCACTTCCTTAAGTAAATTCAGGCTAACAGAACTGAAACAAACAACTCATATGATTGCTTTAAATCAGTACTTCTGAAATTGCTATGAAGTGTTATTTATTTCCTGCTTTTTCTATGGGAATTATTATCCTATTTGGTTATTTCATTTCAGTTGCATCGGTATTTCAGTTACTTCAGTTTGGGGGTATTGTGATTAGTCATTATTTAGTAGGGATGTGTGAACAGAACGGGGTTTGGATGTTCAGCCATTCAGTCATTTGGTTCGGAAACCGAGTTTGAGTTTGGTCGTTTGGTTCAGAAACTGAGTTCAGGTTTGGTCGTTCGGTTTGGTTGAGTTCGTTTTGGTCAAATGTTCAGACCCGCTGTGAGGCTTGGGGCACTCCAGGGACCCCCAGGGGTGCCTGTGGCGGCATGGCAGGCCATCAGAGACCCAGAAGCAGCAGCAGCAGAGACTGGGAAGGCTTGGTGTTTGGGACCCTGGGTTGCCCGGGCAGGCAGGCTTGGCCCTTGGCCCTTGGGGGTGCCCATGGTGGCATTGCAGGTTATCAGAGACCCAGCGGCAGCAGCAGCAGCAAAGATTGGGAAAGCTTGGTGCTTGGCACCCCGAGTTGTCCGGACATTGAAGGCTTGGCTCGTATTCAACAGAACTAAAGAAGCTCTACTGCCAATTGGTCAAGCCTTGCCTGGTGGTGAATCACGTGGACACCCAGTAGCAGACATTGGATTGCCAGGGCAGAGAACCTGTGGCACAGACAGCATAGGTGGCATTGGCAGCAGCAACAGACATTGGATTAACTGGACACAGAACCCGTGGAACAGCAGAGATGGCAGCAGCAGGATTTGCCTGTGCACAGCACCCATGGAGCCAGGAAGGTAAGATTTGCAAGGGAAGAGCTCCCATACAGCAGCAGATGGCAGCAGCAGGATTGCTTGGGCAGAGCACCCATGGACCAGCAGACAGCATCAGTGGGATTACCAGGCCAATGGTACGAGAGTCAGGCAGGCTGGGGGAGTTTCGAGCTTTGCCTACAGGGTGGGCAGACAGGCAGCATGGAATGAGCAGAAGGCAGGCAGAATGAGGCAGGCTTTGAGCTTTGCAACCTGGGTGGATAGACAGGCAGCATGGCATGAGAGGCAGTAGGGAAGGCAGGGCACTCAGATACGCTGGCAAAGACTATCAGACTGCCAGTCAGATAGGCTGGCAAAGACGTATTCGTTATTGTCGATATCAATACTGATACAAATTTCAAAGATTTTATTTTTGTTATTGTTATCGATATTGGTATCCGTATCGTTTGCAGTTCTGTAGAGTTAATGCACTCTGAAAAAATTGTTCATTGTCAAATTATGATAATAAATAAAAGTTTAATAATGAAAAAATGAGAAAGTTTAGTTATTGATTAAAATGAATAAAAGTATGTATGGTAAGGAATTAAGTACATATATTACATTTATGTTGATGAGGATAAAATATTAAATATTCCTCAAATTCTGAAATAATTTCCATGTTTTTTGGCGTTTATGTCTTGTTGCAATGTATGGAGTTGAATGTTTTTTTAATTGTAATTGTAATGAATTTGTATTTTTTTTGGAGTTTAAGCTAGAGTCAAAAATATTTTGTGATGTTTTTGAAGAGGAAATTGTTAGTTTTAAAAACTGTTGTGCATTTAACGTTTTTTTAAACTAACATTTTTTGTTTTGGTAAGTCTAACTAAGCCAGCTCCTACATCTATCTATCTATCTATCTATCTATCTATCTATCTATCTACATAGGGATCGGGGAGGGACACAGACAGCTCACAACAAATAACACAGGGAGGTGTACAAAACTGAAATGAAACCTAAATCAATCTAATCCTACTCTAAATACATTCAAAAACAGGGGAATGGAATCAGGGATGGAATATATACAGGGAGGAGGGGAGGATTCAAGAATACAGGGAGGGGTAAAAAAAATAAAAATAACACCTAAATCTATCTATTCAAATCTAAATAAATGAAACTAGGGAGGTAAATGTGTGGGATGGGTGAAATAGGAGGAGGATGGCACTGGATTAGGAATAGGAAGGAACACAAACTGCTTGGAGAGGGAGACTTCTGAAAACGCCTGCTGTCAGGATCAGTGGCTAGCTCAGAAGGTGTTTGAAGAGGGGAGGGCAATGACTTTTCTTACATGCTGCACCCGCCTTACCACAAACCCCATTGGCTCGGTGCAGCCTAGCCCCATGTCCCATCGCAGACTGCAAAGCCAGTGGTCTGAGGAAAAAAGGGATGGTGATTGGGCAGGCTGGCTGATACTCCAAGCCTCTCCACACCTGGTGCCAGGAAGTCTGCTCCTCAGCTGCCCCCCCTCCTTGGTCCTTCCAGTCCTATTTTTGCCACCCAAACTCATCTGAACTCACCTGAACAATACCAAACTGTTCGGTCGTTTTCAAGTTCGGATCGACTTTGGTTCGGTCTGTTCGGGTTCAGTTCGACCATTCGGTTCAGTCGTCCAAACGGACCAAGTTCGGTCCGAACTCCAAACATCCAAACCATGTTCGCACATCCCTATTATTTAGTAGGGTTGGGAAGTTCGGATCATCCGGTATCCAATACTGCTGGTATTTTGGTGTACCAGCAGTATCGGATTACTCCGGTATTTGGGGGTACCGGTACCGGATCCCTGTGCTGGATTTTTTTACATTGCGGCCATTGAAATGAATGGCCGCAATGTAAAAAAAGAAACAACCCCTCCCAAACACTCCCTCCCCAGTCCAGGCTGCGCGGGTGGAAGGGGGGACATCCCCCAACCACCCTGCCCAGCCTGGATTCTTTTTTTTTTAAAAAAAAATTCCTCGAAGTCCCTGCTAGTGCGGGCTCCGGGCCACTGCCGGCAACACAGAGCCTGCACCAACAGGTAGGTACTGTGGTACTAGGGTGATCCCTGGGGTTGGGGGTGGTTTAACACCCCCTCCCATGCCAGGGGTCACCCTATCTCCCCACCCAGGGATCGCCTACCTTTGGTGCTCCAGATGGCAGTGGCAGACTTCAGTGCTGGCTGTGGTGCTGAAGTTCCCTGGAAGTTCCCACAGAAGTTCCCCAGAAGGCCTAGAAAGTGCTGAAGCTGGCAGCCACAGCCAGCACTGAAGCCGCCAGACTGCCGCCGCCGCCCGGAGAGCTAAAGGTAGGTGATCCCTGAGTGGGGAGGTAGGATGATCCCTGGGGTGGTGTGCATGTTAAACCACCCCCCACCCCAAGGATCACCCTAGTACCTGCTGGTGCAGTCTCCGGGTCACCAGCGGTGGCCCAGAGTCCGCACTAGTAGGGACTTAGGGTAAAAAAATTTTTTAAAAAATCCAGGCAGGGCAGGGTGGGTGGGGGGTGCCCCCCTTCCACCCACACAGTCTGGGAGGGGGAGGGGGGATGTATTTTTTCCCCCCCATTGTTTTCAATGGGGACAGTTCCCCATTGAAATCAATGCAATAAATCCGGCACCGGTAATCCGGTTTTAATCTGGTAATCCAGTTTTTTATAAACCGGTAACCGGTAAAACCAGTAGCCGGTATTTGGCCTGATGTCCCACCCCTACTATTTAGCACGATTGTGCTTCAAACTGTTGCACAACAGTGCTATTCAGCTATTGATATTCATGCAATAGCACTATTGTACAAGAGTTTCATGCATATTAGCATTAAATAGTGCAAAAAACAAAACAAAAAAACACCACCACCAAATACTGTAGTACTTGAAATAAAGAAAAATACAAATGTGAATATACAAAAAGGCCTGTTAATTTCAGCTAGATAAATAGATAGATAAAAGTAACAGAATTTTGTTTTACAGTCAAGAGGCTTTCTCTGATAGCCTAAATGTTTCCCATTTTAGCTCAATCCCAATATTTCCAGTAATGCCACCTTCTATTTAGATTCTTCAAAAAACAAAAAACTGCCACATGGGTCATTTTAATAATTTTTCCACTGGGTTTCAGTGTAGACAGAACTTCACCCTGGTTTGTTGTGTTTTGCTGAATTGAAATACCAAACAATGATTGCCAAAAAACTAAATTGCATGAGCATCCTTCACATGCAAATAATTAAATTCTAATGCGCACTTTTAAATTTGCAAAATTTGTGGAATTTGAGCTTCAGCGCTAGTCATTGGGTGTTTTAAGATAAGATACTACCCCACAGGGCCACCCATGAGCCATGGATCCAACCACCAGCCCCATCTGAAGGTGGAGTGGTTGAATGCATGTTCCTGTGAGCCACAAAGCTCCTACTCTCAGCCACTCAACATGGGTGGGTCCTCTGTGGCAGAGCCAAGCAGTGGCCACAGATCCCCCAGATCGCCTTACTTATCTTAAAACACCCATTGCCTCAGCTCTGCTAAAAATATACCACAAAACAAAACAAAAAAAATCTTGTTTGTATTTTCTCTTCTGTTTCCACACAGTAATAGTTCATGTGCTGGTTTCTTTGCCTGGAGTAGTTTGGGGTGGAGGGGAGAGAAGGGATGAGAAACTATAGATAAGAAAAACAAAAGGGTCCAAGCCAAAAAAATTATCATGTTCCTTTTCTCTGCCTCTGCTTTAGAGCTATTTATATGTTAAATGTTTGGGGGGAGGTTTCCCCCTGCCCTTTGAGCACAGTTAGATTACTCTTATTGCTGAGCACACCACTTTTTTTTTCTTTACAGCTGCAATTCCTGTTGGGCTAATTTGTTGTTTGGAGACATTTTTTGCATGACCGCGCATCCAGCTAGTAGAGGATGATTGTCCCCTGGAGCTCTGCCTCTCCTCATCTCATCACATTACATAACTACCTCATGTCTATAAAAGCTGTCTTCTTCTGCAGTGTGTGCAGCTTTCCCCTCCTGGCCACAGCTCCTTCCATGGATGGCAGCTCCTTCCCATTTGTGCTTCTCAGTGTAGGTTACCGAATTCTCCCAGGCCTCACTTTTATTTCTTCTAGTAATCTTGCATGGTTCGGAAATTTCCTGTATTGAGTTTTCATTAACCTAGTGTATAGTGGCTGTTTTCTTGCTATCCTTTATGGATCAACTTTTGGGAAAGAAGTGTATTATGTGGGGAGGAAAATTACAGCATTGACACTAATGAGTAATGACAGCACTGAACCCAACTGATTTAACATGTTAATAACAACAGTCCTTCAGAGGGCAGGGGTAGTTCAGTGAGTAGCATGCTTAACATGGAGCTAGGAGTCCTGCATGCAAATCTCAGTGTTAATGAGTAACCTTGGGCAAATTACTCTCTCTCAATCTTAGTTTTTCCAAATATTAAGTGGGACAGATGGTGTAAGATAAAGAGATGGACCAAATAGATGGACTGACATTTGCAGATATTATTCACAGGTTTGTATAGCCTTCTGAATAATATCCGTATACAAAATGGGTATTCACATATCTACTTATTGGTTTGTTTGGTTCATGTGGTCTATTCAGTTAATCGGGTTATTTGGTTCTGTTTAGTACTATTGCACATGTACAATAAACTGAACAACTGAAAAATCAAACCATTTGATGTGGCTATCCAAAAATCATGCAACAAATATTCACCCTGTCAAATTACATTTGAAACGTGCATATTCATCACGTAACCTATTTGTTTCAAATTTTCATTTCACCTCCAGTAAGAGGGCAGGTTCTGGATGGTCTTGAAAGAATCAGAAGCACAGCAAGGCAGAATTTAGAACAAGCAGAAAGTGAACCACCACACCAAAGAGGCAATCCAATCTGCAGTGCAGAAAAAACAATATGGAGTTCAAAAGCAATCGGAGAGATCAAGCCAAGAAATAAAATGGGAGACCACAGTCAGGAGAGGGGTCACAGGTCACATGTGGAAAGTTATTCTATATTCGTGGAAGACAAGAAGGAGAGCCCAGGCAAGGCAGATATGTGGAGGAGAAAAGCAGATTACACATCGGTCATCATCAAGGCTGAGCTAGAAAAGCAGGCTGGAAGAGGAGGCTCAGAGTAGAAATGAACCGATTGTCTACAGCTATTCGGTATCCAGCTGGATCTCTGGTATATCCACCTCACTCTGGAAAGGACCAGATAACAAGCAGTATCTCTTTACTGTTCAGCAGATGAACCAGTTAACCGTTTTACCGATTTACCACATTACTGCAAAATGCCGCAGTGCATCATTTACCATATTGCAGTTTACTATTCACCTGCTTACCCTCTCTGCCCCTCCATCACTCCCGGACCTGGTTTCAGATTACTAATGATAACATTAGGTTACCCGTAATGTGGTAACATGATAAAGGTAATAGGGTAAACTGGTTAACATTTCTTGCAGTATTATTCGGTTTGCCAATTAGTTGTTGTGATTATTGGTTTGTAGGCAAATAGCCACCAAACTATCCAGAATGGCATATATTAACTCCTGATAATAATTTTACCATTCAGTTCAGCCCTAGCTCAGAGAAGGCAGGATTATTTATCTATTTATTTATTTATTTATTTTAAAAATGTATTACCCCACCCTTCCTGCTGCAGGCAGCTCAAGGCGGCGTACAATACTTAAAACAATTTAAATAAATCAAAAAAAGGAGGAAAAAGAGAAACATAAACCACCCCCACCCACTACCCCTCTCCCCCGCCAAATGCCTGGCAGAACAGCCAGGTCTTGCAACTTCTCCAAAAGGAGGGAAGGTCCGGGGCCAGCTGGGCTTCTACAGGAAGGGAGTTCCACAGGCGTGGCATGACCACCGAGAATGCCCTCCCCTGCGTGCCCCCCCAAAAAACTCAGGGGACCTTGACCAGGGCACCTCCGGATGAGCGCAGGGGTCAATCCAGGACCCAGGGAGTGAGGTGATCTCACAGATAGGCAGGTTCCAGGCCGTTTAGGGATTTATAGGCCAAGACCAACACCTTCAATCGGACCTGGAAAACCACTGGCAGCCAGTGCAGAGAACAGAGCACTGGTGTAATATGCTCCCGGAGGTGATGAAAGCATGGATGACTGTGACCAGGTCAGTGTCTGAAACAAACGGTCAAAGCCGTCGCTAGGGATGGGCGAACACCATTTGGATGTTTGGAGTTCGGACCGAACTCGGTATGTTCGGACGTCTGAACCGAACGTCCGAACGAAAAACATCTTTTCAGGGCCAAAAATTTGGTTTCGGTTTTGTTTTGGTTTCGATAGCGCTATTTTTGACTGTTCGGCCAACCTGAACTCGGCTGAACTGAACCATCAAACCCGAACTCAGGTTTCGAACCGAAAGACCGAACATCCGAACATCTGAACCACATTCTGTTTGCCCATCCCTAGCCGTCGCACCAGATGTAAATGGAGGAAAGCACTCCTCGCCACAGCCTCCACCTGGAAATCCAGGCGGAGCTGTGCATCAAGGAGCACCCCCAGACTCTATACCTGGGACACCTACGGAGGACAGATCCCATCAATGATGGGGGCTGCCAACTCCATCACCTTACCCACAAACATCACCTCCATCTTGTCAGGATTCACCTGCAGTCGATTAGCCCTCATCCAATCCCTCACAGTCGCCAGGCACTGAGTAAGCACCTAGACTGCCCGGCCTAGGTCTGTTGAAAAATAGAGGTACAGTTGGGTGTCATCAGCATATTTATGACACCGCACATTGAACCCCCGAATCACCTCACTGAGTGGCTGCATGTACACGTTGAACAGGAGAGGGGACAAAATAGAACCCTGCGGGACTCCACATGAGAGGTCTTGGTATGATGAAAAACAATCCCTGAGCACCACCTGCTGGGTTCTTCTAGTCAGGAAAGAGCAGAACCATTCAAGAACAGTTCTTCCCACTACTGCACAGTCGAGCAGGCATGCCACCAACATCTCATGGTCAACGGTATCAAATGCAGCCGACAGATCTAACAAAATCGGCAGGGTCGAACGACCCCAGTCCCATTCTCAGTGCAGGTCATCTACCAAAGCCACAATCACAGTCTTGGTGCCATGACCCGGATGGAAACTGGACTGGGAGGGAGAAAGTAAACCGATGTGATCAAGATGCCCCTGCAGCTGCTGAGCCACTACCTTTCAATAACCTTCCCTAAAAAGGGAAGGTTAGAGACAGGCCAATAACTGGCAGGGGAATCAACATCAAGTGATGGTTTCTTGAGCAGAGGTCGCACTACTGCCTCCTTGAGACAGCCCGGCACTCTGCCCTTCTGCAGGGAGGTGTTGACCACCCTAGCCAGCAATGGCCCCATTGTCTCCCACCAGGATGGACACGGTTCTAATTCACAAGAAGTGGCCCTGACCTCCCCGCATCGGCGGGTGTCACCCACTGAAACTGATCCCAGAAAACCGGACATGACGGGACTTCCATAACCTCTGGTTGCCCTAGTGTGGTGTCAAACGTAAGTGTGGCGTCGAAATCGTGGTGAATATGAGCAATTTTATCCACAAAATAATCCACAAACATTTGCAGTGGCCAATAGAGGACTCCACTCCAAGGTTGAGGGAGGCCGGACTGATCAGCCCCTTCGCAACCTGGAAAAGCTCCGCTGGATGGGATTTTGCGGATGCTATGAAAGCAGCAAAGAACTCCCTCTTTGCTGCTTGCATAGTCACAGAATAGGCTCGTAAACTGGCTCTATGCCGCAATTTGTTGGCTTCAGCACGCAAATGACACCACCATTGCTCCAGTTGCTGACTTTCTTGCTTCAGCACCCTCAGTTCCTTGGAGAACCAAGGAGGCCTGCGGAGCTGTTGTCTGGACAGCGGATGTCTAGGATCTATCTGATCAATGGCCTCAGTCAGCAAGGTATTCCATAGGACAAAGAGGTAATCGATGAGACGGTCGTCAAGGTCAGAGGGTATCTCCCCCAGAGCATTCTGTGACCACTCCGGTTCCATCATCCTCTGGGGGACAACCATCCAAATTGGCTCAGCACCCTTCCTGGGGCAGACATGCACCAGGAGCGAGGTCTGCAGGAGGTAATGGTCCATCCACAACAAGGGCACAGTTGATATCTCTTCCACTAACAGAACACCCGCCTCAAGGCTGGTGCAAAACACAAGGTCTAAGGTGTGTCCCCCTGATGTGTCGGGCCAATAACCATCTGGGACAGATCCATGGTTGCCATGGCGGCCATGAACTCATGCTCCGCTCCCCCAAGGGAGGTGTCAGTATGAAAGTTGAGGTCCCCCAAGATTACTGTCTTTGGGGAGCACAACACCCCCACCGACACCACCTCTACTAGAGCATTTAGGGAGGCCACTGCACAGGTAGGTGCACGGTATACCAGCAACACTCCCAAACTGTCACCCCCCAAAACAAACAGAAGGTGGAGACCTTCAATAACCAAAATGGATTGCACCGGATACCTCCTCACAGACCACCCCTCCTTAAAAATCATGGCTACACTCCACCCCACCCCCGTTCCCTTTGACCGCAGCTGATGCTGCACAGAAAACCTGGCCAGAACAAGATCAGCCAAGATAGGCCCCGATTCATTGTCCAGTCAGATTTTCATGATACATACGAGATGGGCGGTATGGTCCAGGATTAGAGAAGAGAGAATCGGAGCAGATACTCAATACAAGAACAGAAGCTTCAGAGTTGTTCCATCCAACCTCTTCATCATGTTGGGTGGTCAAAAGAGTGGAGGGGGTGAGCTCATCAGTTGATCTGGAAAACATGGCATCCAGAAACTATAACTATATCAGTGATCCGACCAAAAGCCAAGGCAGTGTGCTTCCAACACAGAGCTGTTTGCTGCAGTCTTGAACTCCTTTAGGCATCAGTTCAAGTTCTGTGAATCTGGCACATAGCCAGCCAGTTCAGGCAATGTAGTACTCCTACATATGTGTGCTCTTGTGCCACCTAACCCCAAATCTGGAGGTAAGACAACCCCCTCTTATCCAGACATTTGGGGAGTCATTCTGCTAGTTCAGGTCAGAAAAGTATCTGAATAAGAGGAGTTTTACTACAACAATAATACAGTGTGTTTGAGGATTATGGGATACATAAAACATAGCTGGAACATAGGCACTGGAAGGGGACAGAAAAGTGCAAAAAACCTTCCCTGCTGTTTTCCAATGTGACCACACCCCCTTCCTGAGCGCTGTGACGTGATTATTTTCAGAGGGCATGGTGACATTGGAAAGGGGCAGGAGAGCTCCTTGGTCATGCTCCTTTCCAAGCACTGTGATGTCATGAGATGCTCAAGAAGGGGTGTGGTCGCACTGGAAAAGGGCTGGGCAAAGGGGCTCCTTCACTCCCTTTCCTAAAACACAACTTCTACTGGCATTCCTGATCTGGAATGGATTAGGTTAGAGAAGTCTTGATAAGGGAGAATTGTATGCACTTTCAAAACATCTAGTACTGGGGTGAGAAAATAATGGCTGGGGAGCCTCATGGCTCTCTGGGGCACTTGTATTGTGGCTCTTGCCAGAAATGGCTTTCTCAGAAGCTAGACAAGCTGAGCCATGATTTCTGATTAAGGGTGGGCAAACCTTTGCCTTCAGTATAACCCTACAATTTCAGACACGAAAAACATACATCATCAATTAAAATAATTAAGCCATCTTCAGAAAATGTGACTTTGCTTGGGGTTGCAGCTCATAAGCTGAGAACTCCTGATATCTCAAATGTACTGTGTAAAAGCATGAGATGAAACATTATTAAAGAAAACTGTGGGTAAAAACAGACATGACGGTGGCTGCTTTGGCCCACCGTGGCCTGGGACCCACTGGCACATCTGTTTCCATACTGCCAGATGTTAGCCTGGGGCTGGTGGGCAGCTAGCCCAGTCTGTCCTCAGAAAATCTCCAAGGATACATCCTGGTCTAAGAGCTGTCGTACCTTTAAGGTGGCGAAAAGTGCCTTCAAAAAACAGGTGATAAACTGTGAACCTCAGTCTGTTACTATGTCCATGGGAATGCCATGTAATTTGATAACATGTAATACTAAAAGCGTGGTCTGTTGTTCCATGGGGAATCCTGGTGTTGCAACAAAATGTGCCGTCTTTGTGAAATGATCCATGACTACTAAAATGGTGGAGCGTCCTTGAGACATTGGGAGGTCTACAATGAAGTCTAGCCCGATCCTTTGCCAGGGGCCCTTAGGAGAGGGATGTTAATTGAAGAAATCCAGTGGGACGTTGTTGAGGTATTTTGGTGCTGGCACATATTGTGCATCCTTGTACATATGTCTTTACATCCTTCTTCATATTTGGCCACCAGAAATGTCTTTGCAACAGGGCAAGGGTATGCTGTTCCCCAGGGTGTCTTGCTAGTGGTGCTTCATGATGTCCAAAGGGCCACCCTCCAGACTCCGACGGGCACCACTAGATTCCCTTGATGATGATAATAATAGAGTCCATGGTTCTCTTGGTACTTATGGTTATTCCATACTTGGGAGTCTTTTTGTGATTCTTGTTACAGAAGGGGTATCAATGGTGTGGAGGCTGCAAACACCTTTGGGTCGAAAAGGGAATTTCCGGTGTCTGGTTGTGAAACAACTTCCTTGTGACAATGAGATAAGGCATCTGCTATGAGATTCTGATGGCCAGGCCAATATTGGATGTGGAACTGGAAATGAGAAAAGAAAAATGCCCAGCTGGCATGCCTTGCAATAGCAATCTGGGTAGTTTTCAAAAAGGTCAGGTTTTTTTGTGGTCCGTAATCACTACAACCAGATGTACTGCTCCTTCTAAATAGTGCCTCCAGGCTTCGAAAATGACTTATAGCTAAGAGTTCTCAATCTAATATACTATAATTTCTCTTGGACTGCGTCAACTGTCATGAGTAAAAGGCACAAGGAAAGAGAACCTGAGTGTCTGATGCTTCTTGTAATAAAACCGCCCCTATGTCTGCATTAGAGGCATCAGTTTCTACAACA
The DNA here is from genome assembly GCA_003113815.1 of Sphenodon punctatus. NCBI lineage: Eukaryota > Metazoa > Chordata > Lepidosauria > Sphenodontia > Sphenodontidae > Sphenodon > Sphenodon punctatus. The sequence goes on from QEPC01002446.1 coordinate 292,119, forward strand.
AAGGGTTTGTCAAAATCAGGGTGGTGTAAGATGGGTGCTTGTGAGAAGGCTTTCTTTAGAGTCATAAAGGCTCTTTGTTGTTTGCTACCCCACTTAAATGCTATTCCTTTCTTTAAGAGAAGTGTTAGGGGTGCGATTACCTTAGCATAATTAGGAATATATTGGCGGTAGTAATTAGTACTACCTAAAAATTGCTGTAAGGCCTTCACTGACTTTGGTAATGGCCATTCTTGGATCGCCTGGACCTTGCTAGTGTCCATGCGAACCCCCCAAAATCTACAGTCGTTAAATGGAAGGCACATTTGAATAGCTTACCGTATAAGTGGTGGCATCGTAGTTGTTGTAGCACTGTCAGTATGGGATGGACATGTTCCTGTAAGGAGGCAGAAAATATGAGAATGTCATCCAGATATGCGACAACGTAGATATGTAGTATATCCCTGAAGATGTCATTTACAAAATGTTGGAAGGTGGCTGGTGCATTTGCAAGGCCAAACTGCATGACTAGATTTTCAAAATGGCCATACCTAGTGCAGAAAGCAGTCTCCCATTCATCTCCAGCATATAACTAGGTTATATGCCCCCCTTAAATCAAGCTTCATAAATATAGTAGCCCCTTGTAATCTATCAAGTAATTCTGGGATCAAGGGCAAGGGGTACCGATTTTTTTATGGTGATAGCATTAAGTCCTCTATAGTCAAGGTGGAGGCCTCTGTCCTTTATGGGTACAAAAAATAGTGGTACCCTGGCCAGCAAGGAGGATTGTCGAATGAATCCTCTCTGCAAATTTTTGTCTAAATAGTCTTGGAGGGCTTTTAATTCAGGTTCTGATAAGACATAGATGCGGCCATACGGAGGTTCCGTTCCGGGGAGCAAACCCACGGGACAATCATATGGTCTATGTGGCAGGAGGACCACTGCTTGCTGTTTGCTGAAAACATCTGGAAATTCTTGGTACGCTGTCGGGAGTTGTGGGCTAGGCCTTTTCATCAAGGTACACACCGTCCTTGATGGAGTCCTACCATGTGCCTGCACTGTGGGGCTGAGAAGATCAATAATCTAGTCTCCCAGTTTATGGAGGGGTTGTGTAAGTGAAGTCACGGTAACCCAAGGACGACAGGAAAAACAGGAGCTTTTACTAAATCAAAGCTTAGCAACTCATTATGGTCCCCCATGCACATCCTGACTTCTTTTGTTTGTTTGATTACTGGCCCTGAGACTAAAGGGGAGCCATCAATAGAAAGGACCACTTCAGGTTTCTCTCACGGAACTATCAGGATACCATACCTAATACAAAACTCTCAGTCCATTAAATTTCCCAAGGCTACAGAATCATTACAGCCCGACACAAATGTCTTCTATACTGAGCCATACGATGGCACAATATCAAGGGGTCGCATTCACCTACCAGGATTCCCTTGTCCATCTCGGGGTTTGACGTTTCCCGCCTCACATCGAGCCAGGGGAAGTGCGGGACAGGTCCGTGCAAAGTGATTGTCTTCTCCACATTAAAAGCAAAGGCGAGCAGTATGACACTGTTCCTTCTCCTCTGTGGACAAGGGCCCTCAGTTGCATGGACCCCTTCTTGCCGGTGCTCTCTTTTCTTCTCTGATAGCCTCTCGTCTATTTGCAAGGTGAGAGTGACCAAGTCCCCCAGACTACTAGGTACCACCGTATAAGAGAGTTGGTCCTTACATTCATCGCTCATCCCTTTTCTAAACATGATATGGAGAACATGATCAGGCCACCCCAAGTCAATTGCTAATTGTTGGAATTGTGTGATATAATCCAGTAATGCCTCCCTCCCCTGCTTAAGGCTCATAATGGCTGTTTCAGCATCTTTCACTCGGTGAAGGTGATCAAATAAAATTTTTAATTCCCGTATGAAGGTTGGGTAGTCCTTCAATAGGGGACTTTTACTTGTGAGGACAGGGGTAGCCCGAGCAAGGGGTAACCCCTCCAAATTCCCAATAATGAATGCTACTTTTGATTCATTGGTATCATATGTACGGGACTGCATCTGAAAGGTTAACTCATAGAGTGCCAAGAAGCTTTGGAAAGCCTCTTGTCTCCTGTGAATTTAGTAATCTTGGGGCCCTTAGGCTGCCATGCCTGTGACCCCTCCCTTGCCATGGGTTGAGGTGCCGGAGGAGCAGTAACAGGCGGAGCCACCTGTGCGATAGCTAATTGTTCCTGGTTTTCGCGTAAATCCTTCACCTCTAATGCCAGGGCCTGAATGGCTCTGGTGAGATCCCCCAGCTCTCCCACCACCTCCATCCTACTGTCAGGGGTATTAGGTTAAAGGAACTTATTTGCTGGTAATACTGTTAGGGATGGGAACTAGATATGGGGGAAAGGCTACCACCCATGCACACGTGATCTCCCAAAACTGCCCTCAGGATCGTAGGTGGCTGTGATCTGGAACAGGATCGAGCCTAGATTATCATAGGGCCCAGTAATCTTTTGTGCTATACCCAGTGCTATCACACCACAAGTGCCTTGTCCAGGTGGGGACGGGTACAGGGAGAAAATCCAAGACAGGGATTCCCAGGGAGAAAGGGTTCAACGCACACACAGGGGAAGGTAAGGGGAAGGCCAGAACTTACACCCACACACCCCAGCACCCACACCCTCACTCTCGCACCCACTCACCTCAACGCTCACGCCACAACTCTCCACACTCACCACTCTCCACACACTGCTGCTGCACTCCAAATGTAATGAACAGGGGGCCAGTCTCATAAGGAAGCCTTGATTACCGGCACTGAGGGATGTCAGCTTGCAGCTTTTATGCTGCTAGCTAGGGATGTGCGAACAGATCGCAGTTCAGAAGTTGGGTCATTCGATTGTTCAGTTCGGTCACCGAGTTCAGTTTCGATCGTTTGTTTCAGTGGCGTTGGGTTCGATTTGGCCGTTCGGCAATCAGTTTTGGTTTGTTTCAGTCTAGCTATCGGGTGCTCCCGTGATTGCATCGGAAGCCAGAAACCGGAAATTCAAGTGTGTTTGGAGCTTGCGTGGGGAAGAGAGCGTGTGTGTGTGACTGTCCGGGTGTTTGGTTCTGTTTCCGTGCTGTTTTGCTGTGTTGTGTGTTGGTTTGACTGTGTTGGTTTGGCTGGTTTGTGAGTTGGTGTGGGTGACTGTTTGCTGTTTGGCTGGGTGAGAGTTTGTTTGAAAAAAAAAATGAAGAGGGTGCAGATTTAGCGTCGGGCCTGGGGGAAGGCCAAGGTGCCAGTCCTGGAGCCAGTGGGGGAGGAGGAGGAAGAGGTTCCTGCCACTGCTGGACCTTTGGTGGTGGAGGAGGAGGAGCAAGAGTCGGCAGGCACAGGAGGTGCTGCCACTCCTTCCAGGTTTGTAAATGTTTTTTACTTTGAGGACAAGAAGAATACTAAATATCCTTTAGAGTGAGCTCACCGGCTTGTGGGTGGGTGCATGGGTGGTGGACATTGGCAGTCAGGACAAGCAGTGGGCATCAGCGGGTGGCAGCGAATGTCTGCCAGAGAGAGAGAGGGTACTGTAGTGTGGGGGGCTCTTCCAGCAGTCAGGCACGAGCACGAGCACCCCCACCCAAGCATGTGCCAGGCTAGCAAGGGTCTCCACTCTCCAGTTGCCATCCCTATGCACCCTCAGATAAGGGCAGGATTTGCACGTGCCAGCCAGGGTCTTTCCAGTTGCCATCCATAGCGCTCCAAGGAGGGCAGGATTTCCACATGCCAGCCAGGGTCTTTTGGATTTGCATATGCCAGCCAGGGTCACTGTCTCAAGGAGGGAGGACTAGAGGCATCATCATAAATGCATGATATTACTTAGGTGTTGTTTATCTGTTCCTGTTTCAGAGAGGGTGAGGAGGAATTGGATGCCAGTGCTGGTGCCACATGCAGGACACCAAGGCAGAGATCACCAGTGCCACCCCCAGACAGTGGGCGGACAAGGTCCNGAGGACTAGAGGCATCATCATAAATGCATGATATTACTTAGGTGTTGTTTATCTGTTCCTGTTTCAGAGAGGGTGAGGAGGAATTGGATGCCGGTGCTGGTGCCCATGCATGCAGGACACCGAGGCGGTCGCCAGTGCCACCCCCAGACAGCGGGCAGACAAGGTCCGATGTCTGGTGGTGGTATGAGAAGGGTGACAAATACGCCATCTGCACGGTAAGGCACGGAGGCTGGAATAACAGGGAATGGATCGCCCTATGACCTGTTAGGAAGAGGTTGGCCACCCACCCACTTGTGAAGACAGAATGCAGGCGCCAGGCAGGGCTTGACAGACCATTGGTCTGAAACAGTATGGCACTTCTTATGTTCCTAGCTTTTTATGTTCTTTAGATCTGCAACAAAAGATTTAAGAGTGACAGAGAGGGGACCACATCAGGGCTAATCACCCATACTGAGAAACTCCACAGCCAGAAGGTGACTAGGCTTAGACTGCAAGACTCTGGCATGGCCATGGAGCTGGAGCATCAGCACCAGAAGAAGGGGGGGAAGGCAACACTAAAGAGATGCCATCAAAGCCCTTCCCCCTCCTCCAATTACGATGTGGAATCCCCTGGGCCTGCTGCAGCAAGGGCCTTTCGGGCCGAGGTGGAGAAGCCCACCTGGGACTTTATGGCTGGCCTACAGCAGCAAGCAGCCACCATGGATAACCGACTGGTGGAATGGTTCCAGGCAGTCAAGGTACGTGAAAAGAAGGTAGAGGCACACTCACAGTATGTCTCCAAGTACGTCTCCACTGAGATGGCCAACCTGGAACTCTTCCACCAGTCAGTCTCCAAGTGGCAGGCGGCTGTGGCAGGGGCCATTGAATATGCCATCCAACATGACTACCAAATGCCGACGGGTGTGATGCCCCCTGCCCCTAGCTTCCATGCACCCCTTCTGCCTTTCCTCCAAGTTCTGGGGGGCAGGTCCATCATAAATGCATGATATTACTTAGGTGTTGTTTATGTGTTCCTGTTTCAGAGAGGAATAAGATGCCGGCACTGGTGCCACACCGCGCAGGACAACGAGGCGGAGGTCACCAGTGCCACCCTCAGACAGTGGGTGGACAAGTTCCGATGTCTGGAGGTGGTTTGAGAAGCACAAAAAATACGCCATCTGCACGGTAAGGCATGGGGGCTGGAACAACCGGGAATGGATTGTCCTATGACCTGTTAGGAATGGAAGTCCCCTGCAGAGACAGATTGTCCTCCCACCCACTTGTGGAGACAGAATGTAGGCAGGGTTTGACACAGACCATTGATCTGACAAAGTATGGCACCTCTTATGTTCATATATTTTTGTGCTCTTTAGATCTGCCAGAAAAGATTCAGGAGGCAGAGAGAGGGGACCACATCGGGGTTAATCTCCCATATTAAAAAGCTCCACAGGGAGACAGTGGCTAGGCGGCAGAACTCTGGCATGGCCGTTGAGCACCAGCACCAGAAGAAGGGGGGGAAGGCATGCCAGAAGCGATGTCATGTAAGCCCTTCCCCCTCTTCCAGCTCCGATGTGGATTCCCCCCAGGTGTCTGCAGCGGCAATGGCCTTTCAGGCAGAGGTGGAGAGGCCCACCCAGGAATTTGTGGCTGCCCTACAGCAGTAAGCAGTCACCATGGAGAACCAACTGGTGGAACAGTTCCAGGCGGTCAAGGTACATGAGCAGAAGGTGGAGGCACACTTGCAGTATGTCTCCAAGTACATCTCCACTGAGATGGTCAACCTGGAACTCTTCCGCCAGTCGGTCTCCCAGTGGCAGGCGACCATGGCAGGGGCTGTTGACTATGCCGTGCAACATGACTACCAAATGTCAGCGGGTGTGATGCCCCCTGCCCCTAGCTCCCATGCACCCCTTCTGCCTTCCCCCCAAGTTCCGGGGGGCAGTCCCAAAGACTGAGTAGTACTAGTTGATAAGTTTCCTTTCTAGTTTAAAATGTTTGGTTTTTGTTTTATAATGTTGTTGTTGTTCTTTTGTTAATAAAAGTTATATTTGTTGTGTTATTGTTACGAGCTTTGTTTTAACTGGCCAATCTTTTATCCTTCTGTGCTGAAGTTCTGACTGGCAGGTGGCAGAATCTCATACAGCTTGTCGATCCCCACCAGAAGCACCTGGCACCACATGTAGTGTAGTTAAGGTATTAACCCAAAGATGTGCCAGGCAGCAGCAGGGTCTCAACTTACAGAAAGCCCCCCAGGAGGGGCAGGGTTTGTGTCTGTGTGGGTGTGCCAGAAAGAAAGAGAGACAGGCTCCTTGGCAGCGGGCAGCAGGTGGCAGGAGCTGGTGTTTGGAGGGGCTTTTTATTCAGCAGCTTCAGCGGGCATACGCAAGTGTGGAGGAGTAGTCTTATGGGAGGGGCAGGCTGGTGTGAAGGCACCAGGCTTCTGGATGCAGTGGAATGGAATGCAACCCCCAGTGACTGGAATGATGGTCCCAGAATCTCTTTGATGGTTCCTGGGTTGGGCAGGCATGACTGATTCAGGTACAGTGGAATGACAGCCTAAAGCCTATGGGAGTTAAATGATGTCCCTAGAATTAGTGCATGGTTGGGCACACTTCATTCAATCATGCGACAGGTGGTAGCAGGCACATATAATATGTTGTGTTATATTCCATCTCATTCTGGTAGGTTTGCTGCTGAATGTGGGCACCGGGCAATGGGTATCGGGCGCATGAGCACAGATGGAAGTTCTTTGTGGTTCTGGCAGGTGGCAGCTTGAACTGGATGGATACACCTACTTCTCTCCCTCCACCCCATCTCTCTTGTTCTAGTGGGAAGCCTCTCTCTCTCTTGCTCCCTCTCCCTCTCTATCTATCTCTGGCCAAAAGTGACCATATAGTGCAGGTGACAGCATGGGTGGGATCGTGTCTGTCTCTCCTTTTAGCAGTGGGGAGACTTTCTCTCTCTTGATGCCGTGGAATGACGTCCCCATAACCCTGAGGGTGGATCCTAGGGATACAGTGGCAGCTTCTGGATGCAGTGGCACAACCCTCCCTGCCAGTAATGTAGGCCCCTAGACCCCTGATGACTGGTCCTGGGGATGGAGTGGCTGTTTCTTGACACTGCTGAATGACAGCTCTCTTTGAGCCGAATAACATCCCCATAACCCCGAGGGATGCAGTGGCACAGCAGAGGGAGCATTGGCAGCAGCAGCAGACATTGGATTGCCCAGAGGCAGCATTGGCAGCAGGAGCAGACATTGGATTTCCCATGTACAGAACCTGGGGAACAGCATAGTTGGCATTGGCAGGATTTGCCTGTGCGCTGCACCCATGGAGCCGAGCCAGGATGGTAGGATTTGCCAGGGAAGAGCTCCCATACAGCAGCGAATGGCAGCAGCAGGATTGCATGAGCACATTTGGATTTGCCAGAGCAGAGCACCCATGGACCAACACACAGAAGCAGTTGAATTACCAGGCAAGTGGGGCACATCATCCAGGGTTGACAGGGTGGGCAGACAGGCACCTTGGCATGAGAGGCAGGAAGGGGGGCTGAGGCAGATTTTGAGCTAGGCAGAAACCTGGATGGGCAGACAGGCAGTGTGGCATGAGAGGCGGGCAGGTGGGCTGGGGCAGGCGTAGAGTTTGGTGGAAACCTGGGTGGGCAGACAGGCACCTTGGCATGAAAGTCAGTAGGGAAAGTAGGCTGGGACCTTGGCAGGGCACTCAGATAGACTGGCGAAGACTACAACACACGCATGTGAGAGAGAGAGCCAGTCAAATACTTAGGTGGGCCGAGATCGTCTAGCTAGAAGCCGGATGGCAAGCTTATAGTTTGTTTTCCAATGCCACCCTGCATCATGAGGTCAGTCAGATAAGACGGCCAAGGCCATCTAGTATGAGGGGGGGGGCAGGGCGGGTGTCAGGCATTGGGAGGGAAGGACAGCACCTCAGCAGGACAGGAGCAGTAGCCCTACCTCAGATTGAGGAGGAGGAGCCCCATCCCAATACTGCCCCTGGCATGGGATGGCATGTGCCACTGCACCATCAGTCCTTGTCCAGGGGCAGCTCGGGGAATCCCAGCAGAGAAAGTTTCACCTTAATGAACAGCAACTGCTCCACCAACTTGGTCGAGCTGCTTCTGCTGTTGCTGCTTATAGGGGTGCTGTTGCTGGCACTGCTACCGCTAGGTACGGGTGGAACATTGGGTCAAATACCGGCTACCGGATTTACTGGTTACTGGATTTTAAAAAACCGGATTGCCAGATTTGTGTACTGGTTTACTGGTACCGGATTTGTTCCATTGATTTCAATGGGGAACTGTCCCCATTGAAATCAATGGAAAAAAACACAAAAAACCTCTCCCCTCCCCCTCCCAGACAGTGCGGGTGGAAAGGGGGCACCCCCCCACCCACCCTGCCCAGCCTGGCTTTAAAAATAATAATTCCCCCAAGTCCCTGCTAGTGCGGGCTCTGGGCCGCCGCCGGTGACCCGGAGCCCGCACCAGCATACTAGGGTGATCCCTGGGGTGGGGGGTGGTTTAACACCACCCCCCACCCCAGGGATCACCCTACCAGTACCTCCCCACCCAGGGATCGATGCCTACCTTGCGCTCCGGACGGCAGCGGTCCAACTCCGGCGGCTTCAGCGCTGGTTGTGGCTGCTGGCTTCAGCACTACTAGGCCTTCCGGTGAACTTCCGGGTTTCCTCGGAAGGCCTAGTAGCGCTGAAGCCGGCAGCCACAGCCAGCGCTG
>QEPC01002446.1:306505-343447 GCA_003113815.1 Sphenodon punctatus
GGGAGGGGGGAGGAATTAATTGTATTTCATTGATTTCAATGGGGACACAGTGCCCCATTGAAATCAATGAAATAAAACCGGTACCGGATACCGGATTTAATCCGGGAATCTGGTTCTTTGAGAACCGGAAACCGGTAAATCCGGTAATTACCCCGGGGTCCCACCTCTAATAAGCATGATACACACAATGATTTTTCAGGTATGCCATTACAACATTTAATAATTATTAGCATATTCTTCATCACTGTAACACTTTCAAATTATGTAATGAGCAGTTAATAGTTCTTTAAGAATGTACACCTAGCTTCTGAAGCATTATTTGCACTGCATAGAAATCTTATTGTTCCCTACTAGGGTGGCCATACCTCCCCTTTAAAAGAGGACACTTATGAAAAATACATATTGCAGAGCTGCATTGGTTCCAGTGCAGCCCTGCACCATGAATTTTCATAAGCACCCTCTTTTAAAGGGGAGGTATGGCCACCCTATTCACTACACCTGCACATTCCTGCAGACATCTCCTAGAGTGATTTTCCATTTGCAGTATGCACAACAAAACATCAGAGCCTTCCTACAGCAACAACTATTTGTCGAGCATAAGTGACAGCCACAAGTCACAATCAGGTCATCTGGTATCATCTCTAAGGAAGAAGTAGATCTCAAGAATCCATGAACTGAATCATACACAAATCCCATTTCAGTAGTGTGTGGTTTTGCGGTTACATTTTCTAGGTAAGTCATCTATAGAGATGTGTAATGGAATGCATAAACCAAATGCTCTTTTAGAGATCTACTAGTTGGTGGCAAATCATTAATGGTTTCCGCCTTTCCATAATGGTACATCCAGTATTGCAAGTCATCCATTGTTTTACATGAAGTTCCCTTCTTCAACACTTGCACTAAGTAAGCTTCTGCTCTGGAGAACTGATACTCCAAATCAGAAATATTTGATCCAAATCCTGTCAGAAAACACAGTGGGTCTGCTTTCTGGCATGAATGGTTGCTCCTCAGTATTAATGACCCATGCTTTACTTTAGTTTTGGAAATATTTGGCTTGCTGTTCTCATGCTTTGTCTTGTCTTGAAACAAGATGGAAACTGTGACATGGCTTCAGCCGATCCCTGAAATAGTTGCCTCTTCATGATCAAAGTTATTCAATGCACCAGCTGTATACTGTGTTGAATCAAAATGACTCCGAAGGGGCACATCGTCTTGACCAGAATCTATGATATAGTTTCATAAATCCTTATGATGCCTCCGAACTTTCTCATAACTGATGCTCAGACCCCTAATAAGTGCTGCTCTTAGAGGCCTCATGAACCACAAGGCCATTCAACACACGAAGAAGCATCTTTTTGTTGTCATTGTGCAGGATATAGCACATTATTGGAAAAAGTATCAGAATGCTGAACTTTTTAGATGAAGATGCCTCTGCTTCAGACGTTGCCAGTTATGGAAGATCTTCCCCACTATGTCTTGGTTTGTCCACTATATAGTGAGGCGAGAAAAGTAAGGTTGGTCTCACTGGGTGATTTGAGTAGGAAAACTCCGGTACAAAAATTGTTTTTTTTGTTATGTGATATGGTCCCAGAGATAACTAGGGTAGTGGCTACATTTTCCCTTAGGGCTAAAAAGTTACGGTTACAAGTTATATCTTCTTAAGTATGGAAAGGTGTTTTATGTAGAGAGTGATTTCTGTGAAATCTTTAGCAATATGGAAAGTGTCACTGCTAGGGCATTTTGGTTTCTTTTTCTTTTAAAGTATTTTATGCTTATGACTATGTTATATTATTTTATGGTATTACTATTACTATGTTTATTTTTGCACTGTCTTATGTTTGGTCTGTTTGTTTTGTTTTGTATGTTCATTTTGTCAAGGCCGTTAGGCCAGCACAAATAAAGTCTTTATTATTAATCTTTATTATTATTATTATGTTTCAGATGTTTCTGGTTCATGGTCATTACTGACTTCTTCTGTCTGTGTACTTTTCAAACAGCCTGGGTTCAACTTAGAGAGGGTGCAGAAAACTAAAAGCAGGCTCTGGAATTCTCATATCACTGCATGAGGTCTTCAGCACCACAAAAGCGATCTTGTAAGTTAAAATCTACTTTAAGCAGTGTGCCTCTCAGACTTTTGGCACAGTCTCATACTACATCACTGGGTATTTTCAGACATTACGTGGTCAATGTCCACCACAGTCAATTCCCTGTGGTGGCTTGGACCACGTAACGTCTGTTGGGGGGAACGGATATTCCCCCCCAGATGTTACCACGGCGTGGGATCACATTCACCACGCGAGCGGCCGAAGCGTCGGGGCCGGAGGCCGTCGCGTGTTGAAGGCGATTCCCTGCCGTGGTGACCCCTGCCATCACGTCTGGATGGTGGCCACGGCCCATAATCCCTGCAGGGAGTCTGGCCCATGGCCATAGTGGGCGAGCGCTGCGGCGGCATTGGCTGCAGCGGCCACCCGTCTCCCCAGAGGGCGGGTGGCGGGGAGCGTGGAGGGGGAGGGGCCGTGCGGCCACACATTGCGCTGCGTGGCCCCAACCCCTCCCCGATTCCGCACCAGGATCCCCCGGCATGTCTATTAGGGCGTGACGGGTCATCCCGGTGGGGGATCATTTCATTGATTTCGTGACAGGGCCCATTGGCCCTGTCACGTCTGAAAATACCCAATGCCACAAACATGGTCAGCAATATCTTCTATGTTTGAGGGAAAAAATAACAGTCTTGTTTGCTTGCTTGAGATTGGAAAACTGAACTTGTTAATTAAAGTAGTCAATAAGAAACTGTTGTATGTCTCTATTCCTAACACACGCTGATCCTATTACTTTATTCACTTGATCCCATATTTCGTATAAGGTGTATCCCAAACCTTGGCACATATTGGGCTGCAGGTCTTCTATAACTGAGAAAAATATATCATTTTTCTGTATGAACTGTTTCAGGCACAGATTCCTTGTTTGATATTTCACGATTATATTTTAGTAATATGCACTAGTACAACTGCTATGGCAGAACAGGTCTGCAGCAAACACACTGTTTTCATCCTGAAGATCACTGGTGTGCATATAGATATAATTTTGGAAATGCTTGGCTGCCTTTAAGAATGACTGAGCCCTTTGCTTTTCACAGATGCGGAATTTTGCATATTCTCCATGATGTTTTGTTCTACTGCAGATGATGCAATGCATGAGGATTTAGTCCCGAGTCAACTTAGTGGTATCACGTGATGCACAACCTCTTTGCGTGGTTCTGGAGTTCCAGGCTTGTGCCTGGTCAATGCCACCAGAGCTGGAACTTTCATCTGTTCCTTCATCTAGACCAGTCCTGCTTGCAAACAGAAGCTCTTCAAATTTTCGCTTATGACTGTAGTTCTTGTAGCAGTTATTGCTGACATAAGAGCATAAGAAGTGCTATACTGGGTCAGACCAATGGTCCATCTAGCCCAGCATCCTGTCTCTGACAGTGACCAATCACAGTGGCTTGGTAGAAGCACCCAAGAGGTCACAATGGGGGGATCCATTCCCTGTTTCCCCCCAGCTTCCGTCATGTTCCCTGATCCTGTCTGCCTAATAACTGCTAATGGACTTATCTTCCAGAAACTTGTCCAAACTCTTTTAAACTCAGCTATAGTATTGGCCCTTACCACAGCCTCTGGCAGTAGATTCCACAACCCAGGGTATTTTCAGACGTTACGCGGGTCTTTGGCCCCGTACCGGCACCACCGGCTTCGTTCCCCGCCGGGGTCACCCCGTAACGGCACAACAGACGTGCCAGGGGGATCCCGGCGGGGAAAGTGGGAGGGGCCGGGGCCGCATGGCGCAACGTGTGGCCGCACGGCCCCGCCCCCTCCACGCACCCCGCCGCCCGCCCTCCGAGGAGACGGGCGGGCGGCGGGGCCAATGCGGCCGCCGCGTCCGGCCGATCGTGCCACGGCCCGGGATCCCGCCTGGGATCCCGGGCCGTGGCGCGCGGCCAGACGTGACTTTTCCTTGGTCACGGCCCGGGGTCCGTTTGACCACGCTTCCCGGGACCTTCCCCCGGCTAGCCCGGGAAGCGTGGTTCAAACGAACCCCATGTGGGGATTGACCGTGGCCAACATCTGGCGCGCCGCAAACAGACGTACGGGACACGGTGACCACAGGTGGGTATTCACCGTGGTTCACCGTGTTCACGTAACGTCTGAAATCACCCCCAATTATACGCTGAGTGAAAAAATATTTTATTTTATTTGTTTTAAACTTGCCACCCATGAGTTTCATGGAGTGTCCCTTAGTTCTAGTACTAGCTGAGAGGGTAAATAACTGCTACTTGTTTATTACTTCCACACCATTCATGATTTTATAGACCTCTATCATATCTCCTCTCAGTTGTCTCTTCTCTAAACTCTAAACTGAACCGCCCCAACCTACCAAGCCTCTCCTCATACGGGAACCCTTCCATGCCCTTGATCATTTTTGTTGCATGGTAAACAAACATGCTGTTCTGTTCTGTTCAACCAATTTCAAGTGTTTTCTTTCTACATCATCATGGATATCTGCTGCTTCGATGACTTTCATCCACCCGGTCTCAGTACTTCTTGTTGCAGTCTCCAAACCTTTGGCAAATTATGGACTTCTTGATGTCTAAGGACATGAGTTCTGAGTTCACGTTGTGTGTAAGAGGTATCCCTTGAACACTGTCCATCTTAATTTCTTCAAGTTCACCTGCAATCAATGTAAAAAATTATGAACATAAATATGGTTTTATTTAGATTAGGACATGCTTCTTCTGATTGAAGATCTAAGTTGAATCATAAGCTTCATTACTTACCTATCAAAATGACTCCCAATGGTATTTTACTATGTGTTTCATGCAGATTTCATTTAAAAAAAAAGGTAAAAGGCAGATAGATTGCCAGATATTAAACTTTCTGGAATGAAGTAAACTTCCTTTGTAATGCTCCACCTACGTGCAACACTTGATACAATAGCTGTGAAATACAGTCTTCTACAATATGCAGGAAAACATTTCTCTGCAAAAGGGAGAAAAAATGACTCACTTCACAAATAGTGCTTTTTTAAGTAAGTATCATATTCCTTACTGGAATCAGTATCAATAAAAATGTTACACATTAAGATAAACACCAGGTTGATGATTTCAGGCACATTGTCATGGGGACTTCTCAAAGCTGCGCATTCTTATTAGTGTTCAAATGCCTTTCTACTCATTCTTGACCCTATGTATCCTGTATTACATGCAATTTTTGGATTCATTGAACACAAAAAACCTTTGTTTTGATACCATACAAGCCACTTATTAGCATGCATGAGTAATCGGTACTTGTGTAATTACTCGTGTGGTAGCCATTTTGAATTTGGGCCCATTGCCAAAGCTCTGCTTTGTACATTTCTGTGTCTGGACTGGCTTTGCTCTCCTTTGACTTATGCTTTGGATTTGTTTGCCTTGGACTTTGTCTGTGCCTGCTCTGAACCGGTCCTTCTACCATCTGCTTGCCTGTATGACCACCTGCTGTGTCATTTCTAGCCATCTCTCCTATGCCTGTCCCTGATGTCCTGAATAAATTTCCTGGACTAGATCCTGCACTCATAAGAAATATACTCTCCAGGGGCATTGCAAGGCTAGGGAGGGCCTAGACTCAGCACACAATTATGCCTACCCATGGGTGACTCAGACATAAATAAATACATAATAAAAAACCAAACACACAAGCCACAGTGTGCAGAATAATTAGAAATTCTTAACCTGATATTAACTGAGGGGGGCAGGATGCTAGTACCATCCCCTCCCTTGTTTCTGGATGAGCTGAACCCACTGGTTGGGTCTGGACTCCATCTGTCACCTCTTCTCACTGCCTCTTGCTCCAGTCAACCTCAGTCCTAGGTAAGGGAGAGCTTGCTTGGGTGGTTGCTGGTGTAAGGAGCTGGAGGTGAAAGAGCGTTGGCTGGTGGGAGTTGGAGTGGGGTGAAGGTGGGAGGAGCTAGGGGTGCAGGTAGGTATCAGGGGATGGGGGAGTTGGAGTGAAGGGTGCAGGTGGGAGGGACTGGGGAATTGGAATGGGGTGGTGTTGTAAGTGGGTGGGGCTATGGGTACAGGTGGGTGGGAGGGGGTGGGGGAATTGGTTCTAGAGGTCAGTGCACTGTAGATAAGTGCTGGATTTGGACCTGAGAAGCCAGGGTTCAAATCCTGCCTTAACCATGAATTCACTGGGTGGTTTGGGGCAAGTCACAATCTCTCCGCCTCAGTTCCTCCATCTGTAAAATGAGAATGTGTGTACCTGTCTGGCCCTGTGTTCCCCTGACCCTTCTCCAACTTTGATTGTAAGCCTGCTAGGCAGGGACCTGTCTTTGAAAATCTGTGACTGTAAAGCACTGTGTATGCCTAGTAGCTCTCTAGAAGTGATTAGTAGGAGGAGGAGTGAAGGGTGCAGGTGGGTGGGGCTGGGGGAATTGGGGTGGGAGTGCAGGTGCAAGGGACTAGGGGGAGTTGGAGTGGGAGTTGCAGGTGGGTAGGAGGGTCTGGGGAGATGGGGTGGGGTTGCAGGGGGAGAGGATGGAGTGCAGGAAGGTGGGTTGGGGAGCAGCTGTGCATCCAGGGGCCATGGTGTGGGGCTGGGACTGGGACAGGGCAGAGTGTGTGTGTCCCTGCTGGCTGAGGCAGTACACCTTTTGTAAGTGAATTAGCTGTTTGGAGAGCGACTCCTTTCCCCTGACAGCTCTTCCACGTCCAGGCAGCATCTGAATGCTGGTGCTGGCTGCACAGTTATCCACAGAGCTCCCTGGGAAGAGACGAGGGTGATGCTCCCCCAGCTCCTCTCTCCTGCCTCAGCTTAGTGGCATCTTGGACTTGTTGCTCAGAGTCTTCCACAAGGTTCTGACTCTGAGCAATGAGTCCACAGCAAAGAGAGAAGAACTGACCCAGGCAGGCTTGTTAACTCCAAACTCAGGGTCCTGCCTCCTTTGGCCTGGGTGCAGCCATGCCACCTGTGCCCCTATAGCTGCACAAGTGATAAGCTCTCCTCCCATGCCTCCTTCTCAAGTGGAGTAGGGATGGGAGAATGCGGTTCGGAAGTTCGGTGATCGGACCAAACTCGACTAGTTCGGTTGACCGAACCGAATTTCTGAACTGAACTCGATTTTCGAACCTAACTGAACCGAATTTCCGAACTCAGCTCTGTTTGCCCATCCCTAAAAGATAATATTCCATTTAGTTCAATGGGGTTTGAATTTCCGAACTTTGTTCAGAAGTTTGGAGTTTGGACCAAACTCGAATAGTTCGGTCGACCGAACTGAAATTCCAAACTGAACCGAATTTCCGAACTGAACTGAGCCAAACCGAATTTTCGAACTTGGTTCTGTTCACCCATCCCTAAAGTGGAGTAGTGAGGGCTGAACTAACAACACAACAGGTGAAGCAAATATTAAAAGCTATCGTCATATTCAACTGGATTCACGTTGTCGGGAAGTTAGTTTTTTCAAAGTTTGTTAACCTATTGTTCAGTGGTTCTCTTTAAAATGTGTAAGTTGTTATCTGGTTAGCCCATGTCACCTGATGTACTGAAATGCCAAACAACCAGGAACACCAAATAATGAATTCGGCACATGATATAGGAGCAATGAATTTAAGTTTGGGTACTCTTTTTGTCAAGTGAATGTACAAATTCAATTTGCAAATAGAAAATTTGCAAATGCTCATGAAACATGTGACAGTGGCAATTAAGATGTCATGGAAAAATTCACCAGAATACATACACAGTCCTCTACAAATGAATGTGTGCCAGCCAACACATAGACACATACTACAGCTCTGGATGCCAATCATCTGTTACCACTAAATAGTTTTTTGGCAGACTCGTGGTGATTCATCTTCTTCAGCATTACAATTTGATCTCTCTCAGACCAGGGTCAGTCATAGAGCTGCTGCCCTAGGGGGTGAGGAGCAAGGGGGCTTCTAGGTGGAGCACATAGATTCCACCTCAGTTCAGAATCAGTAGTCAATACTCTGACATAGGCTACATTTACAAAAGATGAAAAACCCAACTTAAACTGCTTCCCCCCACATTTAGGGTACTTTCAGACATGACACTAACCACCCTTTAACCACCCTTGGTGGTTATTTATGCATGTTGCAGGGCTGTATTGGTGCCCTATGCATCTCTGCAACGTGCATAAATAACCACCAAGGGTGGTTAACGGGTGGTTAGCTTCATGTCTGAAAGTACCCTTATATTGCTCATGTAAATGAATTAGCTCACATGATCTTGTATTTAGCAAGTTGTAAATCACCTGCAACTGACAAACTAAAAACTGATGAGGCTGCATTCACAAGAGCCTTTTCTCCCGGCTCTAATTTACCTGAGGGAGGGAACTGTTGTGCTTTATCATCCTTCCCATGTGCTGCCAAATCTCCCTTCCCCACATTAAACCTTGCCTCACATAATTCCCTATGAACTGCTAACATTCCCATCATTCTCAAAGGCTATCAGGTGCATTCACAGGAGAGTGTCTTTTTTTGCATTTTAAATTTCTTGCGGGAGAGAATAATTATACCTCAACTCACATATTTCTTAGGCTTTGAATTTTGTCTCAGGTGCTGCTGCTGCTGCTGCTGTCGTGCTAACAATTGAGCTAGCGATCCTAGTTAACAGGGTGCTGCAAAGCAGCCTCATATCAATGAGACTTGCAGACTTATCCAGTATCAGTTTTGCTCCCCCTGCTTTAAATATCGCCACCCAAAGATGGTGTCATTCACATCAGCAATGGTCTTCTCTGTTAGGGTGGAAGGGTCAAAGTGACAGACATTTCGAGCAATGCACAGGAGGGACTAAGCTCAATTATTAAACCTTGTTTTTTAGCTTGTCAGTTGTGGGTCATTTACAACTTGCTCACGTGGGATCTTACAACCTAATTCACTTACACGGGCAATAAAAATGCAGGGGAAGCAATTTAAGTTGGATATTTTTTTTTGTCTCTCTTGAATGCAGCATATGAGAGAAAATCAGAATTCATGTGGACTTTCACTGTATGTTAACAAATGATATAAAAGCCTGTTGAAACAGAGGATTTCATACAGAGTGCCTTATATATAAATATTCCAGTGGAACAAACTAGCTAGACCTCCTCTTGATCATATTCAGAACAAAAGGCATGCCATGATGGGCAGCTGTATGCATCCTCTCTAATCTGAAGTTAGGAAGTAAATACACTTTTTGTGTTGCAAAAAGGTGCAGAGAAAAATGGATACAGAATGGGTTCTGGTATGCTTTACTGTCCCAGTTACCAACCTAGCCACATATACCAACCCAGCCACATAACGCATATACTCATCCTCCCCCATGTTCCATCTGCGAGCCTGCTTCTTGAAAACACTCAGGAACAACTCTGGCTTTTCTCCCTCTTTGAAAGGGGTGAAGTCCTTTGGTGTCAGCTTGTGGGGTGCAGCCAACATTTTCTGGAACATCCTAGCCTCATGCTCCCGCTGTTCCTTCTGGGCCTCTTGCTGCTCCTGCTCATGGCATCGCTGAGCTTCCTGCATGGCTAGTTCGGCTTCCCTCTTCTCCCTTTCATGCTGGCATTGAGCCTCCCTGTCATCTCTCTCTTGCTACCGGTCTGCGAGCGCCTTCTCTCTAAGGCGGAACTGTGCCAGGATCAGGTCCTGCTGTTCAGGGGTCCCTCCAGGCATCTCAAAGAGAAGGGTTGCTCAAGCTCCTGCCACTAGATCATCATTCTGATCCACCCCAGGCATTTCGAAGTTCTTTATTTTCTGTCTTAGCTGCTGGTTGGTCAGTTCTTCTGTTGGGAGATTCCTCCTCTGAGCCTCTCTTTTGAGGTCAGCTTTAATGAGTCTATTGAGCCCCTTGGGCAATCCCAGCAGGGTACTTCCCTGTGTTCCAGAACTCATGCACTTCCTTGCCCTTGAACTGCTTATCTAAGCCCTATCCAGTTGACCCAAAGCCAAATTCAAGGATTGGATTACTCAAGGTTTATTTCCAAAGCCGCTCTTTGTTCTGTGGGTGCTTTTCAAAAACTCCAATTCAAAAAGAAAACTGCTGGTGGATCCTATCCCACCTGTGTGTGCTTATCTGGCTGCTTGGGTGATCCCACTGCTGCCACCACGTGTGGCGAAATGTCAGTAGGGGGTGCTATACAGCTGAGCCACCCACCTCACTGTGTTTCTCCAAATCTCTGACCTGGTGTTCCCACAGCTGGCAAACCTCCCAAAACACTTAGTATTCCACTGTCACCACCTGAGTGTAATTCAGAGGGCGTTCACACCACTCAGGACATGTGAACCCCACAAGGTATAAACCCCACAGCTTCCCAGGAGCACTTCTTGTTCCCGGCACTCTTTTCCCAGGGTTTCCTCCCTGTGTTGGAGGCCAAACCCCAGAGTCACCCTAGGAAGGCTTCTCTTGGTTCCAAAGCTGCTGGCTTCTAGCCAAATAGGGAAGTTTCCCCTCTCTCCTTGCCTTAGTAGCGAGGCTTGGCCACCTGGCCCAAAGGAGGCATTTAATGCTCAGCCAATAATTCACACACACACCCAGTAGGGTAAAAGAAAGCTTAGACTTTACTAGTACATATAAAAAAAGGAATAAAAGCACAGATACAGGGGTTGATAACCCTTTGAGCAAAGCAAGTTTGGTTTGGGGAATGGTACCCCATTTGGAACGTGCCTATCTAGTACAGTATCTCTGAGTAGCAGGCAGGCAAGCAAGCAATTACTCACACAGAGTTAGTTAGTCCTGGTCTGATTCTTCATAGGTGATGGTTTCTGTATGGGCTCCAAATTCTTGATCTGGCTAAGGCCAGCATTGCAGAGTTTAGTCACATCACACACTCCCTCAGAGTCCCAGAGAAGAGAGAGACAAAATGGAGAGGGTCTGAGGTTTTTAAAGCCCCCTTCCCCTCCCTCTGATTCATTCGGTAAGGTCACCTGGCACAGGTGAAACTTCCAGCTGACCAGTCCAGGCCAATCGGATTCCTATTTCCTGCTGGGTGAAGAAGATCCCAGAGGAATTCCTGGAATGTGGGGTCCTTAACATCTTGGACATGTGCTCCTTTTGAGGCCTAGCCGAGATTATATCCTGCCTTGCAGTTTCAGGCAGGCGTCCATGCCAGTGTCTGTCCAGCAAGTGGCATTTTGCCACGATGTCCAGAGACATATTTAGGCTCAACTGTTGCTTATTCCTTAGGGACAGGATCCACATTCAATGGAATATCTGGAGAGATTCCCATTTAATCAAGCATAGAATTCTAGTGTCCAGTTCTCTCCTATCTTGCATTATAATTTTTCAGATATAAGCCAGGGAGACCACATTCTTAGCAACTATAGATGAAGGGCAAAATCTGGGGCTACAACTGGAGGAAGGGGCCTGAACCATAACATCTTGTTTGATGGTATCTATCTCCAGCAGAGATTACAAAAAGGGCATTTTATTTCATGACTGGAAATGGGAGGAGGCAAGTAGTACCGTTTGGAAATCTTGACTTGGAAACCATAAGAGCTGGATAATTTTATTTTAAAATACAAGCTTAGCATCTCATGATTATTTTTTTTTGATTTTTTTTTGATAGTTTATTTTTTATTAATGAGTAAAAGAAACAAACAGTGACCATTAAGAGTCCATCTACAATACAAAATATTTAACATATGGTCTACTGCCCTATAGTTAATACTATCAATACAGTTCTTTAACAATGGATATGTAGAGAGGAGAGGAGAAAGTTCTCATATTGTATCTGTATTTCAGTCCAAGGATCAAGTGTCTGTATAGTCATCACCTTCGGAGCCAGTATTCTTCAGATTCCCAGCTGTGGGTTTTAGTCCAAAGCCCTTATCACAGGTGTCCATATCTGTTCGAAAGTAGTCTTTACATCATGGAGGTCAGCGTGCATTCCTTCCATGGTGTACATGAACCATATTTTCCGATATAATTCTTCCATTGACAGTTCATCAGCCCCCTTCCAGTGTTTGGCTATCACTGCTATTGCAGCAAGGCAAACTATTTTACATGAATTCTGACATCTAAGCATATTTTTTGTTCTTGGATATACACCCAGCAGAGCCAATTCGATTCTATGAGGGATAACCTCCCCCGCTATTTTATTTAATAGTCTCCATACTTTGCTCCAGAATAGACACACCTTCGGACACTCCCACCAACAATGTTTGTATGTGCCTAATTCACCGCACCCTCTCCAACATAGCCCCTTCTCTGGTAAATTTGAGAATTTTAATCTTACTGGGGTAAGGTAATACCTTAAGGACAGTTTAATTTGAATTTCTCTAATTTCTAGGGAGGCCACACATCTATTCAGATGGTGCCATATCTCCCTTTCTTGATCATATTCTAGTGGTAGGTTTGTATCCTTCCTCCAATCTTCCATATATTTTACCGGTGTTTTATAGTATAATTCCTTTATTGCTTTGTATATTCTTCCCAATCTTCCCGAAGATTTTTTTTTTTTGAATAATAACATTTCTAACTTAAGTGGCTCCCTGCTAAAATTTTCTCTGTTTTTTGGGGCATTAGCTAAACCTTTTAATTGAAGATACTGGAGGGTATCTATTTTCCCTTGTGTGATTTCTTCTATTGTATCTCTGGTAAGAAATCTTCCACCCGAGAAAAGTTGCCCCATTCTTAATATCCCTTTTTTCTTTAATAGTTTCCTTAGATCCGGTGCTAATTCTCTTTTTCTAGCCATTATTGAATCTAATGGAGTGAAGGGGGAGTATTCTTCCCTTAGCCCCATTTTTTTCCTTAGCGTGTGCCAACTTCTACAAAGTACTCCTGCAAACGGGTGTTCTCGCCTTGTCTCCACTGAAAGCTTCCCTTGATCCACTAGGAGGTCCTTTAGATCTATAGACTGAGTCAGTTCTCTTTCTAACTTAGCCCATTGGGGTGCATTGATTTCTTGACACCAGTCATATATCCCCAAGGTAATTGCTGCTTTGTGATATATTTTTAAGTTGGGTAAATTGAGCCCCCCTTTCTCCTTGAGCTGCATCAGTGTGGCCCTTCTAATTCGTGGCATTCTGCCATTCCATACGAGGTCCCTTACAAGAGCCTCATTAAGCTTAAAGAAGGCCTCAGGCAATGCGATCGGTACTGCCATTAGTTTATATAGCAGCTTAGGCAGCACCAACATTTTATACATATTAATTCTGCCCAGCCATGATACCGCCATCCTGCGCCATGGCTGTATTTCCTCCCTTAATTGTTTTATCAGCGGCTGGAAATTTGCTGTGTATAAATCTTTAGGATTTTTCGTGAGGACTACCCCCAGATATTTTAGCCATGCGTTTGTTATAGGAAAGGGTGAGATTTCTTTTAAGTGGTTGTCCTGTTCATTTCCATAGCTATAAGCTAGAGCCACAGATTTATCTTTATTTATTGAGTATCCTGAAATATTCCCAAAAGAATCCATAGTTTTTATTAACTCTGGTAGTGTTATCTCTGGTTCTGTTATATATATCAGGAGATCATCTGCATATAAAGATAATTTGCATTCATTGGTTCCTATTTTAACACCTTTGATTTTTTCGTTTTGCCTTATCGCCAAGGCTAACATTTCAATGACCAAATTGAAAAGTAATGGGGAGAGAGGACATCCTTGCCTCGTTCCTCTTTGCAGGTTAAATGACTCTGTAAGTTCCCCATTGATTAAAAGCCTCGATTCCGGCTTTCTATATATTGCCAGGAGCCACTTTGAAAAGTTACCAGTTATGCCCACCCTTTCTAAAACTCTAAATAAGCACTTAGGTTCAATAAAATCAAAGGCCTTCTCCGCATCAGCGGAGATGACCATGGCTGGGATTTTTTGCTTGTTCAATGCGAATATTATATTAATAGCTTTCCTTATGTTATCCCTGCCCTGTCTACCCGGAATAAAGCCTGTCTGATCTCTGTGTACTATTTCCTCGCTTATTGATTTTAACCTGTCTGCTAAAATTTTTGCAAAGATCTTGTAATCACAATTCAACAGAGATATCGGTCTATAGCTCCCACAGCAGTCCGGATCTCTTCCTGGTTTTGGGATTACAGTTATGACAGCCTTGTAAAAATTTTGCGGCATTACGTTCTCAGCTAAGATGTTATTAAACACTGCCATTAAATGGGGTGCCAGGATATCTGCAAATGTCTTGTAGAACTCACTAGGGAACCCGTCCGGCCCTGCCGCCTTATTATTTTTTGCTGCTATTATTGCTTCATTTACTTCTTTAATTGTAATGTCTGCATTTAAAAATGCTAATTGGTCTGAATTTACTTTAGGGATTTGTAATCTCTCCAAAAAAATTTGTATCTCAGAGTCTTCCGGGTTTTTAGATGTGTAGATTTTTTTATAGAATTCTAAAAAAAACCTTTTCATATCTTGTGGCTCCGTGCAGTATATCCCCTTCCTGTCAATGATCCTAGCTATGTGGGCCTTTCTTTGCCTTTTCTTAACTAAATTAGCCAGAGTTTTCCCTGCCCGATTATTATGTTCGTAGAAGTGGAATCTTATTTTCCTCAATTGGTTTTTGGTCTTCTCTAGTTCTATTGTGTTTATAATTTCCCTGCTCTTAATAATTTGTCGTCTCAAGTCCTTAGTGGACCTAATTTTATTTAAGGCCTCTAGTTTTTGTAATTCTGCGTATGCCTCCTTTTTTCCCTGTCTTTTATCTTTTGTTATTTTCGCATTTAGCGCGATTATTTCACCTCTAATTACAGCCTTTGCTGCCTCCCATAATATAGCCGGAGAGTCGACTGTCCCCAAATTAAGATCAAAAAATTCTTGCAAGAGCTTCATTAATTGATCACTGTTTTCCTTATTTTTGAGCAGGTTTCTGTTAAGCTGCCAATTATCAGTTAGCTGATGTATTTTTCCTTGCTCTTTAAACCTGGTGACCACCGCATTGTGATCAGTCATCACTACAGGAACAATTATACATCTGTCTCCTCTATGCGCATCTATTTTATTTACTAAGACATGATCAATCCGTGTATAAGTATTATGAACAGTGGAGAAGAAAGTGTAATCTCTCTCCTTACCATTTAGATGCCTCCAGATGTCAATCCAACCAAATTGCTCTAGCATCTTATTCAGTTCCCTCTGTTCCCCTTTTATGCCTCCCTGTCTGGAGTGATCCAAATCAGAGAGGGTAGCATTGAAATCTCCCTGTATTATCACTGAGCCCTTGGAGACCTGAGCAATTTTTTCAAAACAATCCTTGAAGAATTTTATCTTTCCCGTATTGGGTGCATATATGTTGGCCAAAGTCAGTTGCCATCCATTTAATTTACCTACCAGGCATAGAAATCTTCCTTCTTTGTCCTTTATACTCTTTTCTAAAACAAAATCCCTCTTTTTAGTAAATCCAATGATAACCCCTGCTCTTTTCCTCTTAGAACACGAAGCCCATAGATCTCCTATTCTAGCTGTCTTAAATCTAGGGACATCCTTCACTAACAGGTGTGTCTCCTGCAGAAAGAATATATCCACCCCCTGCTCCTCCACAAAATCTCTAACCCTCTTTCTTTTCTGAGGAGAATTTAAACCTCTGACATTCAGAGTGACAGTCTTAGTATTAGTCATCTGTTGAGCTAGCAAAGTTTGTAAAAATAATCCGCCTCTCCATGTTTCCAACACCTGTATTTCCTACTCTCTGCAGATATTTAGGTAGATATTTCCCTGTAACTGGCTCTCTCCTGTCGTTATAATTTTTTTGTCCCAGACACTGTATTCCTTTTTCCCTCCTCCTCTCCTTCCCCTGCCATACCCCAACCTCCCCCTTTCTGAGCCCTCTCTTCTCCATCTTGCCCTTTCCTTTAAACTTCTCAACCCCCCCAAGAGCTATTTCGCTCATCTCTCCTCCCTTTTCCCCCTGCGAGGATCTTCTGGAAGTTCTATCACCCGGATTGATTAAGATAATCCAGCGTGTGCCCATCCTTCCGACCCCCCCCAGCTCTCAATGAATTCCAATTATGTATAATTCTCTTTGAGTCTTAGCAGACCAACCTGTGCTTTTAAAACAATATTAAACTATGCCTCAAAGCATCAACAATCCTATTTTTAGCATTTTTTCTGTTATCAAACATGACCAGTTACAATCAGTTTTTTTTTTTTTGTTTTTTTTTTTGTATCAGGAGAGTTACATAAAATATCCGTGCATTGTGGTTATCAAACCCAACATTCCTTTTATCTATTTATCAAACCAATCCCTTATCTATAAGCTTAAGTATTCTTAACTATTTAACAACCATATATAAACCCACTTCTTTCATCAATTCTTCATCCAACTCTCTGCTGTTCCCTTCAATGCAGCTCCTTTAATTCGAGCCTCATCTTTGCACTCTCTCTCTAATTCTTCCTGGCTGAGCTGCAAGAAATATTTCTAGGTCCTCTGTTGCTTCAAAGATTTTTTTCTTTCCATTTTCAAAAATCATCATTTTGGCGGGAAAGAGCAACCGTGGTTTCAGGTTTCTTTCAATCAGCTCTCCGAAGTACTTGCCCCATCTCATTCTTTTCCTTATCGTCTCCGCAGCATAATCTGGGACTATTCTTATATTTTTTTGCTGGAACTGTAATTTTTTCTTGGCCCTGGCTGCCCTAAGAATTTCTTCCTTAGTGTTATAGCTCAGGAATTTAATTAGAATTGGGCGGGGGGGATCAGTATCTTTCTGTGGAGGGCGCCCTGTTCTGTGAGCCCTTTCAATTGGGGCAGTATGAAATTGAGCTTCTTCTGGAAAGTTTTCTTTTAGTACTGCCCAAACTATTTCATTTATTTTTTCCATGGTCCCAGCCTCTTTTATACCATTCAGCCTTAAATTCCCTCTTCGTGAGCGATTCTCCAGGTCCTCACACTTTGCAAGCAGAAATGTAGTCTCTCCCTTCCATTTCTCTAACTGCTCCTGGGTAGAGAGGGACTGATCCTCCAGCTGAGAAATTCTCCCTTCAGCTGCCTGCACTCTCTTCACTATCCCTTCCATCCTCCTGTTGCCTTCCTCTACTGCCAGCTTTACTTGTCTCACCTCTTGCTTTAATTCCTCTTTCATCTGGCCAAGTATTTTTCTTAAGGAGGCTGTTTCTGCACTCCCCTCTTCTGCACTGCCTGCAGGGGCCTGGTCTATTTCATTTTCCCGCTCTGCCTCCACTGCCAGGTTTTTTTCCCCGTTGCTTCTCTCCCCCTCCTGCCTTGTCCCTGCAGTTCTGGGCTTGCTGGCTTGCTTATCTAAGGAACTCACAGATGCTGGTTTCGTGGGGAGCTTAATCTTTTCAATTCTTTTGTTTTTCGCTGCTGAGCCCCTTCCCTCCTCACCTTCTGATCCCGAGGAAGAAGCGTGGTCAATTTCAAGCTCCCGCTCTGCTGCTGGTGCCGCCGACATCTTGCTCTCTTCAATGCCTGCCTCCTTCCCCTGCTGCAGCTCAGCAGGCTGGCTTCTATGGCAGAACCTCTCCATAGCGTTTGCATGTGGAAGCTTCTGGCGAGGTTTGCATCTACCAGCCATTTTTAAACAGTTTGAGGATTATTTTCTATTTTTTACAGGTTTTCTCCGCTTTTTTAGAGCTGGGGGTGCGGAGCTCGGGCTGCTTCCAGCTGCTAGCCCTGACGCATGCGCAGATCCCAGCATCTCATGATTTTTACAGCACTCATGCAATTTGGGGGCTTTAAGAAGTCCCTAAAATCACAAATGTTAGGATAAAAATACTTAACCACAACAACAGGACTGGTACCCAATATAACCACACCAGAAAAAGGACTAATTCCTATGACCACCACATGACTAAATTAAGGATCATATGTCTGGAAAAATACCTAAAAGGGATCACAGATGCAAAATTTAAATTAATTTATTGGCATCTTCTTGTGTAAAAAGTGAGCATAACACTTAACCAGCTATACCAAACTACAATGTCAATTATAATTGGAATATCCATGTAATTCTTGTATAGTCCAATACATCAAATCAAGATTCAGTATATTCAGCTAACAATCCCACATGATGCAAAGCTTGCCAATGAAGAGTCCCAGTCATCTGTTGTTTACAAGTTCCTGGTGGTTTTACTCGTTTCACAAGGCTTTTTCAAGACACCCAACTAGATAAATATCTTCTTCTCAACTTTATCCTGAAACACTGTGCATAAAACAAACACATATGGGTACATTGTAACAACATACATAATGTAAGTACCTTAAATAATTTACAATTTAAAATTACCTGAATATCTCGCAAATACCACATTGGATGTTTTTACACACACATTTCTCCTGCATGTTTGCTGTTAAATCCTCAACTTTCTGTGTGTCTAAATCATTCACCCAGATCTTAAACATCTGGCTCTTTGAACTTCTGCACAAAACTTCTTCCAGAACTTTTCTGTGTAAAAAGTTCTCCTGGTAAATTGCTTTGCACAAGGTAGCTGTGGTCACTTGGGGTGATTTCAGACGTTACGGGAACACGGTGAACCACGGTGAATACCCACCTGTGGTCACCGTGTCCCGTACGTCTGTTCGCGGCGCGCCAGATGTTGGCCACGGTCAATACCCACATGGGGTTCGTTTGAACCACGCTTCCCGGGCTAGCCGGGGGAAGGTCCCGGGAAGCATGGTCAGACAGACCCCGGGCCGTGGCCAAGGAAAAGTAACGTCTGGCTGCGTGCCACGGCCCGGGGTCCCCGGCGGGATCCCGGGCCGTGGCACGATCGGCCGGACGCGGCGGCCGCATTGGCCCCGCCGCCCGCCCGTCTCCTCGGAGGGCGGGTGGCGGGGTGTGTGGAGGGGGCGGGGCCGCACGGCCGCACGTTGCGCCGCATGACCCCGGCCCCTCCCACTTTCCCCGCCGGGATCCCCCCGGCACGTCTGTTGTGCCGTTACGGGGTGACCCTGGCGGGGAACGAAGCCGTTGGTGCCGGTACGGGGCCAACGGCCGCCGTAACATCTGAAAATACCCTTGGTTTTCATGGCAGCCCCTCACGACTACAGCTGTAGCTACTTTAGGCAGCCTCAGGGCAATGTTTGTGAGAAGAATGCATCCAGGAACTGCCTCAGGGCAGCGTGTGCATGAAGAATGCATTTGAAACTTACTTGTGGACTTGTAAACCCAGAAGATTGAAAGACCCAGAACTTTAAGGTGTGTGTAAAAATGTCCATTGATGCCCCATTACTGACCAGGGAAAGTTGATCCCTGTGATGCTAAACATGCCTGCAAATCATAAGGCATTGTAAACAAGGGAGCAAAATTAACTCCTTCCCTTCTTACTCCAAAACCTCACCGTTCAGTATTCAAATGACACGATTGGGTGGGGGTGCTGCTTGTGCTTGTGCCTGACGATCCTTGCGAAACCCAAACTGCTCGCTTGGGATGACGGTTGCCCTTTCTGCCCATTTCTCCAGTTTTGCCAACAAAATCTTGGCATATAACTTCCCCACTATGGATATTAAACTGAATGGCCTATAACAGGCTGGGTCCAAGGACCTCCCTTTCTTAAAAATGGGGACTATGATACTCTGAATTCAGGTTTGAGGAGGGGACACCCCCTTTAGCCACAGCAGGGAACAATTTGGAACAAATACAGGCCCACCAACATGGGGCTGCCTGTAAAATCTCTGCTGACAATAAATCTGGTCCAGGAACCTTCTCAGATTTAAGTTTCATAATAAGGTCTTTTATTTTGGACTCCTCAAAATCCTCATCTTCCCAAGCTCTACGAGGTAATTCCTCCCTAGTCCCACAGAGATCATCCAAGCTTACCTCACACTCCGCATAGAGATTCCCGAAAAAGGAAACCCACTCCGAGCCCAAGGGAGTCCGAACTCTCTGCCCCTCCCTAGGCTTGAGAATCTTGTTCAGGGCAAACCAAAACCATCCCAAATTGCCAGTTGAAAGATTGCCAACCATCCTAGCCCACTGGAGCTAGTAAAAAGCCCTTCTTGTAGATCTGAGCAGTGCAGAGTAATTAGTCCTCATTTTTGTAAAGTCCTGCCTTGGTTTAAGTGAGGGGTTATTGGTCCAAATTTGCTTAAAATGGACCAGCTGCTTCTTTGCTCGTCTACAATCGGGGCTATACCAGGGGCTTGAGGTACAACTCAGCACCTTCTTCTTGCTATACTTTCCCAAAAGAGGGTCCTGCACAGCCAGCAGGATATCCTCATAAATAGATACCAACACAAATGGGTCCTCAGAATCGTACATGCATGCTTGTAACTGGGAGAGCCTATCCGTAGTGATGATAAAATGCAACTCCCGGATGAGAGTCAGCAGGGACAACCTCTTCAGATCCCAAGAGTAGTGGAGGGTGCCATCCCATACCAGGCAGGCACCCTGAACCTCCGTCGTTAAGGCTACGTGATCACTCTCTGGCCTAATGAGGAGCTCTTTGGAACTCCTAACTCCTAACTCTTTGGAATCTACTCAGTACATCTGATTGAACCAGAATCAGATCCACTTTACTCTTCCCCTGGGGCCCCATAAAGGTGAAGCCCCCTAGGGGATCCTGAATAAGGTCCTGATTAAGGATCAGAAGATCAAACCTTTGGATAAGTGCAAAAAGATGACTGCCAGGCTGGTGGTCATAAACACCTGCCGCTATACTGGAATGACCAATCCCATCTAGGAGGTCTACATCACACTCCAGTAACTTATCCAGATGTATATTCCAATCCCCCATCAGGAGCAATACAGTCTGAGGATACTGCTCCTCGGCTATAAGGATGTCCTTTTCCAAAAACTGCCATACCTCTGTCTTGTAATAAGGGGAAGTTATTGGAGGGATGTAAATATTAAGAATAATATACTGCTTGGTAGACATATCCCCAATCTTCAAAATCCACATTTGGAATTCCAGCCTTGGGGAGTCAAGGGGGTCAGAGCCCCCAAACCACCCTGGTTGACCAGGAAAGCAAGTCCCCCTGAAATCCGGCCTTGGGAGCCTTCTTTTGATCCCTCATGCAAGATTACCATCGAATCTGGCTTTGTCGAAACCAGACAAAGATATTCTGTCTCCAGCTTTCAACCAGGTCTCCTGGAGGCATATCATGTCGAACCCTGCCAAAAATTCCAGCCACTCCTGATCCATAAGAAGTGACCGGACCCCTGAAATATTCCAAGAAAGAAATCTAAATGATCTCCAAACTCCAATTCTAGGGGGCTCCCCAAGATGGATATATCCCCTCCTACTAATGGAAATAGCTCCCTGTTCCTTACATTCCTTAAGTCAGAAAACATTTGGCTCCTGAACCAAGGTCTGAGCACTACTTCAAGAGGTCCCAGGGAGGCTTAGCACTCCCGCAGCCAACCAGCTGAGCCGCTACCCACTCTCAGTTCAACAGGCCACACCTGGTTGGGGGACTGCTCCCCTTGGGCGCTACTGTCATCCACGGAGGGGTAAAATCCATAGGGCAGCTATCCTCTCTGGGAGCCTGCCCACAGCACAGTTCTCCCCCCAGCCCCCTCGATCATGCCATGTAGTCTGTCTGCCTGCCCAGGCTGCCAAGCTCAAAGCCTGCCTGAATGCTGCTCATGCCACGCTGCCTGCCTGCCCACCCAGGTTGCCATTGCCAGCTCAAAGCTTGCCTCAGCCCACCTGCCTGCCTCTCATGCCAAGCTGCCGTGACTGCCTGCCTGTCCGCCCAGGTTGCCAAGCTCAAAGCCTGCCTGAATGCTGCTCATGCCACGCTGCCTGCCTGCCCACCCAGCCCAGGTTTGCTGCTGCCCCACCCCCAGGCCTATATGCTGTCTGTGCAAAGGGTTCTGTACCCTGGCAACCTGCTGCTGCCAAAGGCCCCCACTCACTGGGCCCATAAAAATGCTGTCTGTGCAAAGGGTTCTGTACCCTGGCAACCAGCAATCCACTGTCTAACCACCAGCACCCACTGCCCGCTGCCAAGGAGCCTGTCTCTCTTTCCCTCTGGCACACCCACACAGACACAAACCCTGCCCCTCCTGGGGGGCTGTTTGCAAGTTGAGACCCTGCTGCTGGCCCATCTTTGGGTTAATACCTTAACTACTCTACATGTGGTGCCAGGTGCTGCTGGTAGGAATCAACAAGCTGTATGAGATTCTGCCACCTGAACTTCGGCACAGAGGGATAAAATATTGGAAAGTTCAAACGAAGCTCGTAACAATATCAACAAATATAACTTTTTTTAACAAAACAACAAGAACAACAACATTATAAAACAAAAACCAAACATTTTAAACTAGAAAGGAAACTTATCTATCTATTTATTCAAACTTTGGACCTGCCCCCCGGAAGTTGGGGGAAAGGCAGAAGGGGTGCACAGGAGGTAGGGGCAGGGGGCATCACACCCACCGGCATTTCATAGCCATGCTCGACGGCATAGTCAACAGCCCCTGCCACGGCCACCTGCCAATTGGAGACCAACTGGAAGAAGAGTTCCTGGTTGGCCATCTCGGTGGAGATGTACTTTGAGACGTACTGTGCGTACGCCTCCACCTTCTGCTCCCACACCTTGACTACCTGAAACCGTTCCACCAGTCGGTTCTCCATGGTGGCTGCTTGCACCTTTAGGTCAGCCACAAAGTCCCAGGTGGGCCTCTCCACCTCTGCCCAAAGGCCTTGTCCTCAGCAGACTCCCGGAGCACGGGGGACTCCACATCAGGGCTGGAGGAGGGGGAAGGACTTACATGCCGGCGCTTCTAGGTTGCCTTCCTCCCCTTCTTCTGGTGCTGTTGCTTGGGCTCCATGGCCATGCCAGAGTCCTCCTGCCGCTTCACCATCAGGCCATGGAGCTTTTCAACATGGGAGATTAGCCCCGATGTGGTCCCCTCTCTCTGCCTCCTTAATCTTTTGAAGCAGATTTAAAGAACATAAAAAGATAGGAACATAAGAAGTGCCATACTGCATCAGACCAATGGTCTGTGTTAAGCCCTGCCTGAATTCTGTCTCCTCCACAAGTGGGTGGGTGGCCAATCTCTCTCTGCAGGGGACTTCCATTCCTAACAGGTCATAGGGCAATCAATTCCCTCTTGTTCCAGCCCCCGAGCCTTACCTTGCAGACAGCTTATTTTTTATGCTTCTCAAACCACTTCCAGACATTGGACCTTGTCTGCTGACTATCTGGGGGTGGCACTGGCGAGTCCAACCTCCGCCTCGTTGTCCTGCGTGGCGTGGCACCAGTGCTGGGGTCGGCATCCGATTCCTCTCTGAAACAGGAACACATAAACAACACCTAAATAATATCTTGCATTTATGATGATGCTTCTAGTCCTCCCTCCTTGGGGTGCTAGNTAAAATAAAAAAAGAAATATATAAAAAAAAAAAAAAAAAGCTCCAGGCCCTGACCTTATCCACATAGAATTTATTAAAATCCACAAAGAGTGGTGGATTCCACTCTTGGCTGCTTTGTTCACGACAATTAACAACTCCGGAGTAATCCCAGTTCAGTGGGGTAAAGCGGTGGTTGTACCTATATATAAAAAAGGAGCTAGGAACAATCCGGCTAATTATAGACCTATTAGCTTGCTATGTGTGATCGCAAAGTTTCTGCTGACTAGACTTATAGAACGGATGCAGCAGGAGGAAGTTATAGCCGTGGAACAGGCCGGCTTTCAGAAAGGCCAATTGACCATAGAGCAGTGTTTTGTGCTATACCATCTTGCTAGCAAATATCGAAGTCGGAATGGAAAGTTTTACGTGGCCTTTTTAGATCTAAAGGCCGCATTTGACTCGGTGGATAGAGGGATCCTCTGGGAGAAACTCCGGAGGACCTCTATCAATAGAAGATTGCTCAGTTTTATCCATGCGTTATATGCCAACTCCTCATTGGTGGTTAGGGTGGATTGCCAGGGCCATGTCACCCCCCCAGTAAATACCACACTTGGTGTCAGGCAGGGCTGTGTCCTGGCTCCTGCCCTTTTCAACCTATATATTAATGAGGTAATCCAGTTAATGGTGGACCAAAAATATTGCCCCCCGCGATTGGCCTCTAAGGCAATCGGATGTTTGTGCTACGCAGATGACGTAGCATTAATGTCACAAACATGCATAGGTCTGATTAGACAACTGGATACCTTTGTTGCCTTTTGCAAAGTTAACAAATTAACTGTTAACTATAGTAAATCCAAGGTCATGGTCTTCTCCAGTAAGAAGAAATTCCATCAGTGGGTTATTGAGGGTCACCATTTCCAGCAGGTAACATCCTTTCGGTATCTAGGATTACTATTTCATAAAAGTGCCACCTGGAAAGAGCATGTCCTAAGAACGGTTGTAGTGGCAAAGGGACCCTACAGCTCCATATATGACTTCTTCACGCAACAGGGAAGAAACGCCATAAGGTCAGCAGTTCAGGCCCATAATGGCAAGGTCAGAGCTCAAACGCTGTATGGGGCAGAGCTTTGGGCCCCCTTTTCTTCGCAAAATATAAATTCAACCCAAAACAGGTTTCTTATGGGACTGTTCGGCAACCCGAATGGTACCCCATATGCCGTTGCCAGGTTGGAACTTGGCCAAAAAAGCTGGCACCAGGTGGCCTTGGAGCATGCATTGAAACTCTGGTGCAACATCTTCTTCAATCACTCCCAGGGCTTACTGGAGGAGCTTAGTGAAGACACTTTTGTCAGCCCATCGGCCTCCAAACTAGAGGGACAACTTAGGGAGATGGTACTATCAAAAGAATACCTTTCCCATAAACTTCCTGCGGCTGTAAGAAAGGAGATATTAATTAGGGCTTCCAACATTGCATGGCAGCTGGAGCTTGATAATCTAAACAATTCACCCCACTTTAGGGCATATATAGACCGGGTACCCAAACCCGGGCACATGGCAGAATATCTAACTACCCCAATTTCAACAAGGGCAAAACACCTATTTTTTCACGCCCAGGTCAATGCCCTGCCTTCACAGGTGTTGGAGGGTCGCTTCCAGGAAATCCCTTTCACAGAAAGATTATGCCCTTTCGATAACGCTGATGTTGAGACAGTGGCCCATTCCATTTTACACTGCCATCTGTACAATGATGTGCATTTCATTGTAGGAGGAATTTTCTGGATTTTAGAGGTCTTCCAGATGACTCTTTGGTTTAAATTTCCTGGAAAAGGCCCTGATAAGACATGAGTGATGCTTCCAAGCCTAANTGTGCAAATCCTGCCCTCCTTGGGGTGCTGCTAGGGAGGGATGGCAATGGAGAGACCCTGGCTGGCACGTGCAAATCCTGCCCTCCCTGGGGTGCTGCTAGGGAGGGATGGCAATGGAGAGACCCTGGCTGGCACATGCAAATCCTGCCCTTCTTGGGGTGCTGCTAGGGAGGGATAGCAACGGAGAGACCCTGGCTGGCACGTGCAAATCCTGCCCTCCCTGGGGCACTAGGGAAGGCAACTGGAAAGACCCTGGCTGGAACGTGCAAATCCTGCCCTTATTTGGGGGTGCTAGGTAGGGATGGTAACTGGAGAGTGGAGACCCTTGATAGGGATGGTTGGCAGTCACATGTTTGGGTGGGGGTGCTGCTCGTGCTTGTGCCTGACTGCTGGAAGTCAGTCTACGGAAGTGCTGAGAGCGCGTGCAGAGACTGCAGAGTCACTCTCCCCCTCTTTTACTTACCTGTCAGCTGTACTGGAGTGGAGCCTGGGGTGGAGTTGGTGAGCTGAAAGAATAAAGAAGCAAGTCAGGCTACGGTGCTGCCATAGGCGCACGCCGGGGCCGCGCACACAAGGGCGGAGTCTAGGTACTTTAGTCTTTGTATTGTTTACCTTCTTAGCCTACGTATCTTTCATCAACAGTAATTGGGCAAGTAGATTTGGGAACGCTGTGCTCTTTGGAGGGTCTAAAAGACCTTGGCTAAGTTTCTGGTTTTCCTAAGTTGCCTCTGCTCTCTCTATTATCTTTATTGTTTTGGTGGGGTAATGGCTAACCAGAAACGCCCAAGGAAGGATTTGGTTTTTTCTGTTCCTGGTGAAGTATCAAAGCAGAGACAAGTTTACACTTTTGGGGGGCTGGCCAAAAGGCATTGGTGTCTCCTATTCCCACACAAAATCACTTTGCGGCTTAAGAGTCATTACAAGGAGGTAATATTTCAGGCCATGCGGATAAATGGCCTAGCTCCATGAATCTGGACTTTCAGAATAACTCAGTGGCTTATGTCGCTGGATCCAGATGTAGGGAAAGACTTGATTCCACTAGCATGAATATTGTGGCTGACCTAGCAGTCGCCACTTCACATACAATGCGAATACTTTTCTTGAAACTTCACAAAATGGATGGGATATTAAATGCCTTACAGGGCTTAGAAAAACAAACAGATGCAGTAATTAAGCAGCTCCCCACCCTGTGGAGCAGGTCAAGGAAATAGCCTGAAGAACTAATAATAAGGCTTTGGTAATAGAACCTTGCATGGGTGAAGCAGTTTTGACTGAAAAACATGGTAAATGAAATGTGTATATTCTCCTGCTGCATTACTGTTCACAGTGCTCCCTCTTTTGTCAGGAGTACTCCCCTTTTGAACCACCCCTGGCGATATCACAGAACACCTGAGGATCTTGCTTGGAGTGACGGTTCTAAGAAGCGATATCGCCTCAGTTGACCAAATCCCAAATTCCAAAAAGAGGTGGCTGTTGAGTATTACATTCTGTACAAAGAGGACGTCTTAAATAAAAGGCAGGTTTATACCTCTAGACTTCTCCTTGCTGACCCCCCTGTGTTAACTCCATTAGCAAACATGGCATGCCTAGACAAAAATGAGCCAAAACCGTTTAGTTATGATCCTCTGTTGAATAATCCACAAGTCCTGTGAACTATGGAAGTTAATCCCGAGGTTGGTGCCCGTATTTTAGAATCTCTGCAGGAAATGGAGGTGTTAGAAATTTCCAGGAGGTCTCCCAATCGATCTTTTTACCAACAGGAGGCTCTGAGTGCTAAACCAGATTCATGCTTATCAGATATGACAGAGGTGTTTGGTAGATTTGAAGCCCTTTGTGCTAGGGCTGGAAAAACTAGAACTATATATTCCCAACACAAAAATAAAAAGTTTAATGGAACAAAAGGGGATGTTAACCCAGCAAGACTTTCTCGCTCATCACAGTGTTCTTCAACTGGAGTTGCTGTTCCTACTGCTTCGTCCACTCCAGTATGAAATAATGATAGATCCCTAACGAAGAGGCACCTCAGTAGTTGTCCTGAAGGTGTAAGGATGATAGAAAATGGTCCACAGGGACCAATTGCCTTGAATGCGCAGGCAGACCTAGCAGTGGGGGACTGTCCTGAGTTAGCTGGTACTGAGGCACGAGGCCCTCCTGGTGCGATAATATTAGTCAAACCCCAAGGACAGCAAGCTGATAATCGACTACTCCTGGGAATGCACTTATTCCAGGACAGAAACAAATTCATGTCTCAAGAGATTAAAAGTGTTCCTCTACCTATGTTGGATTCCATGGTTTGACACTAGATGTGCTCCCCTTTGTCTTTTAACCTTTTATCTTGGAATGTAGCTGGGATTAACAATAAACTTAAAGATATGGATTTTATCTTATTCATACAAGATTTTCAGATTTTATTGTTACAAGAAACTTGGACTTTGTCTGATTTTGAATGTAGGGTTTTTAGGGTTTTTAATGTTCCGGCATGTTCTTTTAAAGATAGGGGAAGAGCTAGTGGGGGATTAGCTCTTTTAATAGTGTCTTCCATAACAACCATATCTGCTTTAATAGACACGTATCTGCTTATTATGGGCTGTGGCATTTTAAGATGGCTAAAAGAATAGAACTTTTATTTGCAAATATATACATTTCCCCGTCAATGTCACATTATTACACCAGTGACATATGGGATTGTATACTTGACAGCATTCTGAGGGCAGTGGAGAAATACCCTAAAGTAGAATTGATAGTGGGAGGTGATTTCAATGTACGAATAGGTGATGCACAGCTGAATCTCTGAGAAAATTATCCCGGGACTCAACTAAGAACACCCTGTACTAGTCAGTGATGCTCACAAGATGTTGTAAGATGTCCTAGGTTAACCCAGATGGCCAGGATGGTCCAAGAACTAGACGTTGTAATTTTAAACGACATGATGGGACAAGATCTTTGGGGGCATTTTACTTATTTATCTACCCTTGGGGCTAGTACAATAGATTGCCTACTTGTTTCAGGTACTTTATTGGGCAAATTGGCAATTTTGCTGTTATTCCCTGCTACTTGTCCAGTCATTCCCCTTTGGGACTTATGTTTGAGGTTGGCCAGGAGTTAGACTGTGCAAACTATGTTTTGCAACAGAATCTCCAGGGCAATCAGCAGGATTTAGTACAAATAGGGGGGAAATGGTCATTGCAGGTCGAGAGGGCGGTGGTATCTTTACTGACGCAGGATAGGACCTAATATCTAATGGAGGTTATCACCTCCACATCAGGTGACATTGTCCAGGAGTATGAAAGGTTGGTTGAACTCCTGCAGTTGGTTATAGTTACCAAACAGTCCTCTAACATTCTTTTGACCAAAAATCCTTCGTGGTTTGATCAGGAATGTAGGAAATTTCATGGACAGGTGAGGAAACAGGCTAAAAGGTTTAATAATTACCCCACTTCAGAAAAGAGACTATCCTTTTTACAAGATAGAGCCAGGTATAGGCAATTTTTGCTCCAAAAAAACCATAACATGTGGCCGCAGCACAATGGAAAGCCCTTGATGAGGCAGCGCGAACTAGAGACCCAAAGAAATTTTGGACTCTGGTTAAAGATGTAAGATCTGGAAATCGTTCTTAGTTCCCAGCCCAAATATTGATGGCCCAATGGGAGTTTCATTTTTCGACCTTATTTAGGGGCACTATGGATTCTATTTTCCTATTGAAATATCTGCTATGGACAAATTTCCTCGCTGGGAGGCAGTCACCCTGGATGTTATTAAGGTGTTACTAATTAATTATTGGGATCGAGATCGTCATAAAACACCACTCCAATGTGGTACAAAACAAAACTTTATTGGAACGGCACATCTTGGTTTTCTATTCTTGGCAGGATTATACTAGTACACACACAGTATTATACAGATAGTCCCCANTTTTGATCCAAAAAACAAAACAGATTTTTAAAAAGCTGTGCTTTTCTCTTCTGAGATTCAATTTGAGTTCCAAAAAATCTTCTAGGATTTTCGGGAAGATCCTGTGCCCATAACCCTATGTTGGAATTTTATTAGTGGTCAAAAACCATTAACCAAAGTTTCACTGCCTACTGTGCCAGGACCTGTTAGAGCTCTGGCTAGGCATCAGCAGAGTTTACACACAGCAAAAAGAAAAAAGCTAAAATTCTCAGTAGCAACATCTTAGAAGTAATCAACACCTTGGAGATTGTTTCTAGATTAATCTACTTTATTGAGAAATACATTGTGATAGGAAAGTCCTATCCCTAGATCTTTCTAGCTAGCTACCACCAGCATGGTGTCCAGTCATGTTGAAGGTCATGAGAGAGAAGAGAGGAATGGAGAAAGGTCAGGAAGAAGGAGAAGGAGGAAGTCCAGTAGGAGCTTCCTGGGCACATTCCACCTGAGAGGGGGAAGAGGGGACTTAGAAGCAGAGATCAGAAAGGTTAAAGTGACACACACACTAACTCACAGAGTTTTACTTACCATCTGCTGTGGCTTCATTTGAGTGGACGCTGGGCTCTGCTGCTCTTCTGGGTTCACGACAGACACCTGCAGAGGGACACAGAACAGTTGACATTTGAATTTATTGCATAGCTGAAGCCATAGCATAACAAGTACAAAAGCAATTGCATTCTGGCACACATAGGTGACCAATGGATAACATAATACATACAAAGATGTGAAACATAATAATTTAAAATAATTGTTGAGCTAAAATAAAATTAATCAGCTGGTCTCAAAATTGCCCTGGGTTCTAAGCAGGTGCTTGCCTTTCGGACCTTGCAGCCCTTATATCCTAAGATTTGCTTGGTAAGAACAATCCTTCATGGAGTTCTCAATTATCACTATTGAATTTGGAAGGCCTTGTCAGATTGGTGAGGGGCAGAAAACATTGGTCAAGAACAGTATAGAGGATCTGCCTGATAATAAACAAATCTTGGCCTAGTAAAGCTACAGGCTTCAGTTTTTAGGGTCCTGGGGCTGGGCAGTATGTCCTACAAAGACTTTCCTAAATTGAACCACCCTCATCAGAAACATGGCGGATTTCTTTATATCATCTATTTTTGGGCTACCAAGTATGATGGTAAACAGAGTATGGTCTGATCTGTCAGGGTATTCCTCAATAATGGGTCCTAGGTATTCCTGTCTCAAGGCATCATATAGATGGCAATGAAGAAAAATATGCTCTACTGTTTCCACCTCCGAATTGTCAAATGAACATAGACAGTGGTCGTAAGGTATACCACCAATTCTACCTTCCAGGACAGCGGAAGGTAGAGCATTTACTCTGGCAGAGTGGAGCAAATGCCTTGCCCTCCCTGAGATAGGGGCCTCAAGGTACTCGGCTACCTGACCCTTTTCAGGAATCCACCGGATATAGTCATGGACATGGGGAGATGATCCCATGCTGCCAATTTCCAATTGGCGCCCCATGTCCCCAGAACGTCCTAGAATCTCACCTCTGATCACAATTAGAGGTTTGTGGAGGAGATACTCTGGGGAAAACCCCATTTGCCTTACTTGGAGGTTTACTTTCTCAGCCCATTGACTAACATAGGTATCCTCCCTGAGATCCCTCAGTAATTGTGATCCCTGAGTGAAGTTTAATTTGATCCAGAATTTTAATGCTTCTTCGCCTGCTATCTGGGACCAAGGTTTCTGTCCCAGTTCCAGCTGAACTACTACCAATGGAGTACCTTGCGGGGACCCCAAGATCCTTTGCAGGAATTTTGACTGGACTCCATCTATCTGAACCTGGCAAGCAGGAGCCCACAGTTCGGCTCCATAGAGAAGTTGTGATCAGATTTTGCTTGTATGAACCTGTAAAGCAGGGAGTACAGCCATTCTTCCCTGTTTACAGAACAGACCAGTAATAGATTTAGCAGGGGCTTGCACTGCTTTCAGTGCCCTGTCGACATGATGTTGCCAGCTACAGGATCTGTGGAATA
Organism: Sphenodon punctatus; assembly: GCA_003113815.1. Lineage (NCBI taxonomy): Eukaryota > Metazoa > Chordata > Lepidosauria > Sphenodontia > Sphenodontidae > Sphenodon > Sphenodon punctatus. The sequence continues at coordinate 337,527 of QEPC01002446.1, forward strand.
GGATCCCCAAATATCAGAAGGCAGGGACCTGTTGGATAGGGGTACCCTCAATGTGCCAGGTCTGAGTTTTAGTCTTAGGAGAAAAGACTAGGACCTTTGATTTTTCATAATTGATAGTTAGGGAGTTCCTATGACACAGAACAGTGAATGTAGGGGTGTGGGGAGAGTTTTTAACTCACACCATTTTCTTTCACCCTCCCCCCCCTCACCCGGAAGTAGCCCAGCCGCCTATAAGAGGAATGCGCCAATGACTGCGCCGTGGGTTGTGAGTCAGTGGCCATGAGCTGAAGGGTCTCAGCCAAAGGGCCGCAGCCAAATGGTGCAGCCCTTTGGGGCCCTTTGGGGTCCGCGGGGTGTGTGTGTGTGAGGGGGTAGCGTTTAACAGTCTACCTTGGTGCATGTGAGTCTATTGGTTTGGGTGCTGATTGGTGGTATACCATCTTGTCCTCCCCTGTAACTTGCATGGTTGAAGTGACAGTATTACTGGGGCGGCTAGTAGTGTAGTTTGGCCCTAGTGGGGAGAGAGTTTTACACCGAATGTCAGCCTTGGGCTAAGGAAAACCCCAGCGATGACTAGAAGAAGCAAACGACGACAGAGGGAGGGGATGAAAACTCGGTCTATTGCAAAACAACTTAGGCTAGAGGATTTTCTTAAAAGCCCCCAGGTGGAAGGCCCTCCAGAGATATTAATTCCGCAGGCACTGAATAATAGAGTTGGGGCTCTGACAGATAGTCCCAAGACAGTTGGTGAATCATTGCAAGAATCTGGTCAGTCGAGCCCTATACATACTGGTGGTGCCTCAATTATGGAGGGAGTTCGTGGGACCCCTTCCACTCCCTGCTTAACATCGGATACTTCTCTTTCTACTATCGTGGGGAACCAATGCTTTCTAATTGGCCAAGTTGTATGTACAATTGGAGGGGTTAAACTCCAGGTTAGATTCCCAACTTTGTCTGGTAAAAACAATTAGCCATATGATAACCTAGTGTAAGGAAGCAATTGTAGGATTAGCTGATACCAGGACTTGCCAGGGAACCTCAATAGCCTGCCAAACTCAGGTAGTAGATGGGATTAAGGAACAAGGCCCCACACTACCTGGATTAGAGGGTGGGAGAGTGTCTTCGGGAATTATCAGGGAACAACCTCTTAAATTGGAACCCAGAGCCCTGGCATTGCAAATAGCTCCCCTATCCTGGGGGAACCAGCCCTTATGGAATTCCCAGAATCATATAAGAAGGCATATCTCCACTATAATAGGGGATGCAGTTCTGCCATATCACATCACTCAGGTGGAATATTTGCCTCCAAGGGGGTACTACCAGCGTTTGGTGATTTACTTTGGTTCCCCTTTGATAATAGATAGACTGGTCCACTATGTGGGCCTATTTGCCTTTTGGGGTGTCCACCTTAGTAGGGTCTATAAGAATGGGGAGGTGTACTCCCTGCTTCCTAAAACAGCTCAAGATCCTGGTAGGTCACCTTTTCAGATGGACCTAGTTTCTCCTGTACCCAATGCTAACCCAAACATTGTCCAATTGCCTAAAAGATCTTTTTTGAACCCAGCTGCCAATTCCATTGAGGCTAGATTACAGTCCCTGGCATCTCAGGGGACTGACCATATTCCCATGTACCCTGACAAGCTAACTGGTGCCGGGTTAGGTGGATCATCCAAAGCGTCATTGCTCGATTCTTCCAAAAGAGGTACCCAGATAAGGGTATAGAACCAAATTCTCTCTCAACAACCCTTTGTCAAGGCTTCAGCAGAATATCCCAGCCTCCAGCTACTCCCTCCCCTCTACCAGATGGTCAGGCGGGGTTTGGGAGGATAGAGGGCGAAGGTAATGCTCCTGTCACCAACACTCTGTGACTACCCCGTTTCAAGCTCCCCCCCGCCCCCCGGGCATATGTTCATGGAATATTGAGGGCTGGGCTAGGCATAGGGACGAAATCGATTTTGTCTCCTATATCAAAAAGTTCCAAGTTATATTGGTTCAGGAGACATGGGCCAGGGATTCCCTGGAGTTGGCCGGATACATAGCCCTTGACCTGCCAGTCATCAATTATTGTACGAAAGGTCGGGCATGTGTGGGTTTGGGGTGCTTTGTGGTGCAGAACTTGAATCTCAAGGATCTTGTCACCATAACTGCCCTGCAACTGGCACTAGGCTTTGTAGCCAAATTCGGAACATTAACCCTCATTGTACTTACTGTCTATATCCCCCCATGTAATGCCGGCTCATATAGAGAGGGTATGTGGAGAACTCTGGAAAAGCTAGTGGAGGATCTCCGCTATAAACACCCAGAGGGGTTATTTATAATCACAGGTGATCTTAACGCTTGATTGGGGTCTGATGACCATTCTATGGACCCCTACTGTGATATTCCCTCAGAGGTGTTAGCTGCTTTACCCAAATCTAGGAGTTCTAAGGACACCTATGTTAACACATCAGGGATTAGATTGACAAATATGGCTAAAAGTCACAATCTTTACATTCTAAATGGCTCAGGATATAGTGATCCTACTGGGGAATTCACCTACATTGGGACATGTGGTTCCAGCGTGGTGGATTATATATTGATATCTGCGATGGTTCTCCCCCATATAACAGATTTTCTTGTTGGGACCCCTTTGGTAGGTGACCATCTCCCCTTGGTACTTAACCTGTTTTCATATGGACCTAATCCAGGACAAGCTTCCTCTATGAGTTTTGAAGTAACCCAGTTGGCTATTTATAAGTCTCCAAGATGAGATGACTCTCTCTCCACTATGCTCATGGAATGGACCACTCAGTCCTTTTGTAGTGACTTACAGGAGAAATTTCTCCTATCTATAGACAGTACCGAGACCGTACTACTATACAACCAACTTAGCTTAGCCTTGAGTGGGCACATTCAGTCTTTGAATAAGGAACCAGGAGCCATTTGTTCTCCTAAAGGAAAACCCTGGTTCAACCAAGAATGCCGCCTGATGAGAACCAGGCTTAAGAATATGTATGGAGAGTACAGAGCAGGCTACTCCTCTAGACCTCACCCCAATTTTCTGGCCCTGAAGGTGGAATACAAAAGGTTACTAAGGTTAAGGAAACGAGAATATGCAGAGACGCAGCAGGGAAACCTACTGCAGGCGGTAGATCAGAAGGATACCAGGAGATCCTGGCAGCTCATCAGTGGTGTAAATATAAGAGTGTTGAGTTTGATAACTCCCTCGGTCGACCTGCAAAAATGGGTCAGCCACTTTCATGAGCTATTTGCTTCAGATGGTAGGGAGGGATTGCTGGCTCTTCCAGATTTTGGCCTGGCAGATAGCCTTCCCTGGCCTCCAGTCTTGGGAAACAAGGTAGAAGCTTTCATAGAGTCCATTCAAAACCATAAAGCTCCAGGCCCTGAGGAGCTTCTGGGCATGCGTGAGCAGTAGCTGCCTCTGCAAAACACTCCAGACAGCCCAGCCAGACTTCGCATAAAAAAAAGGTNCGTAACGTCTGAAATTATCCACAGTTAAGAAAATATTTGTAATGGTAGCAGCAAACCAGATGTTCTATTTTAATTGTTTCTGTTTAAATGTAAAGACCTACTAATGACTAAACCATTATAAGCATAGTCCATTAACGTGCTTTTATTTCTCTGCAAAGCAAACTTCTCGTAGAATTTATTTCTGGCAAATGCACAGGAGATTAACCTGTTTTCTTAATGATGATTTATAATATTACATTCTCCCCTGTACAATACCATTCTGCACAGAGAAACAAAGAGAATTGTTGAAGCACAATGGGATCTTATGGCAATGTTTGATTGATGCTTTATCTTTTTTGAGGATGGAAGATTGCTTGTGGACAAGTTCACATTGCTGTACTCCTCTCTGAAGGCTTCATCTAACTGATGACTTAATTTTTGGAATGTTCGCAACTGAGATGCCAGGGCAGACTTTTCATAATTCTTTTGTATCAGCGTAACTCTATTACTGCCTCAAGTCAATGGTAGAATTTCCACTGACTTCAGTGAGACCAGAGTTAGGTGAATGCTGAGCAGTGTTGAAAATTCACATCACAGTCCATCATCACAAACTGGTGACATGAAAAACCACCTCTACAACTGGCAAACTTAGCAGTCTCAGTCCAGAGGCCAATGTCTGAATCAGCATGAATATTGAAGTGTGTCTTCTGGCATATGGTGGATACTAGTACCCACTGATGTGACAAAACTCATCTTACTCCTGATATAGTTGTCCCTGGGACAAAGCCTGAGCTACAGAAACAGCAACCCTAACTGGTGTGTGTTGAAATAAGTGCCATATTGCCAACCCCAGGTATTTAAAGTATTTAGATAATAGCCTGGTCATTGGTCTTCCAAGGTAATAAACAAACAAAGAAATGGAGAGGGGGGAAAAGAATACAATAATGAATAAAAATCTTGGTTTTGAGCTTTTAAAAATATATTTTAGAACCATATTTCTTGGTTTATTGAAAACTTTATTTTCAAGTTTATCTCTGCAAAAAAAGAAAGATAAGAAAGCTAAAATCTTAAAAAATAAAATAAAAAACCTCGACACTTCTCACACCCCCAGAGATAGGATCAAATATAAAGAAGCTTCCAATAAGATCATGAGAATTTCCAACACAGCTTGAGGGTCCACTGTTACTTTTAAGGAACAGTTTTTATTTTAATTTTCTGATTTATGCTACTTTTACAGAATCGTTTTTATGCAAAGTATTAACTGAAGTGGTATCTTTTATAGAAAACATTCTCAAGCCACTCACCATGCAAAGGGTCAGCTTCATACAAGGCACCACTGACTTCCTCTGTAAGCTTCGCAACATAAACAGCCTCCCACAAAATACCATCATGGAAACTATGGATGTCACCTCATTATACACNCATACCCTTTGTAATTTCCTTGCCTTACTAGTATTATAGATAAACTTACTGTCCAGTAAACCATCGTAGCTGGATGACTGGCTCTAAATAGGTGTTGGTATATCTTTTGAGGTATATCATTATAAAGGCCTAGGGCCAGAGTAACTCTGTTATAATTTTGTCCCTGTTCCTTGGATTATGGGTTCCAAGGTCTGGAGGGGTAGCTTTTCTTGCAGTCCTAGGGATGGTGTTAAGTTTTGTTTTAAGTATACTACCATATTATTTAGTAAGCTTTTATACGTCATGTTTACCAGGTAATTCAACATATATGTGTTATTTACTAACTGATTTGTATTATTTTATTGTTATACATGAATCCTCCCTTTCCAGGATTATGTTTCCTAACTGTACTGCTAATTTGCAATGGCTTTTGGCCACGCAAATAAAAGTATCTATCTATCACTAACTCACTATCTCTGCTCCCAATGCCCCTAGTGGTCATTAGGGTTTGTTGGTGCAAAAAGTTGATGTCATCTGGAGCTGTTTCTCCAACATGGTGGTGTTTCTCTATTATCAATATTACTGCTTCATTAGTTATTTAATGTTATGAGAAACTGTTTTGACCCAAACTTGCAAAAAAATCCATGTTATCAATGTCTCTTTTAATTCCTTTGTGCCAATTATTCTAAAAGTCTGCTAGAAAGCAAACTGCTTTCTTTAAGTCAAATTAAATCACTAAGGTTCTTGTCTTCTCAATAAAGCATGTGAATAAAGACAAGTATATTAATATAAGACAATTTCAATGGTGAGAAACAGATCAAAAGTCTATGCTAAAGAGAAATGAAGAAACCAACGTAAGACAAAGAAGTAAGTAGATTCAAGTCAAAACAACAAACTATGATCAAATGGCAAGTTAGTTATTATTAAACAGAAAATGTATTATTATTATTATTATTAACAAACATTTATATAGCGCCAGCAGTGTACCTGGCACTTTACAAAGTAATAAAATAGACACGGTCCCTGCCCCTAGGGCTTACAATCTGAGAGACAGGAGCTGGGGGAGAGAC
>QEPC01002446.1:350939-390660 GCA_003113815.1 Sphenodon punctatus
AAAAAAAAAAAAAAATGTATGGTGCGCAACAGGCAGCAGCTAAGTTGAGTGGCTCAGGAGACAACTGCGGTCCGGAGGAGTGGGGAACCCACTGGGTAAGTACCAGTGCTACCCCCCAGACTCCTCCCCCTCAGCCCCAGCTCCCTCCCCCTGCCTGTTCCCCCTCCCCCCAGTCTCCCCTGCGCTAAAGCTTTTTGGTTTTTATTGCGGTTAAACCGCAATAAAAACTGTAAATTATGGATCTGTATCCGTAATTGATCCAAATCCATAATTTGCCTTGGTTTGCCATCCCTACTGACAATAGAGCATCCTGGGATTTGCCTTTCATTGGAATTAATGAGTGGAATGTGGAATTAATGCAGACCTCAATCACCTCTCTGGGCAAAGACCTGGCTACCCAGGCTAACATGTGCCCTCTCATCTGTTAGACCCCGGCCAGCTCCTCCATGGGGCGAGGTCCACCAGGACCAGAGAGCTGTAGGTGAAATGTCCAGAGCGATCAACAGAATGACCATGCCCCAATGCCTCTTTGCACAAGATGGTCCCAGTACCCTTAAAGTGAATGGGAAGCAAAGCCAGAACTGTGTTGCGTGTCCCCGGTCTGCACAGCAGCTTGGGCCCAATGCCCATCCTGCAACAGAGCCAAGCCAAAGAGGGAAACATGCAGCAGGAGAACAGCTGGTCCAGGACAGTAAATCAGTACATCTGGCATGGGTAGGGCTGAGGGATGACTCAGCTACCACTGGAACATGAGACGCAATCAGGTGCAATCCTAGCTCTTAGTGGCACCAATGCCTCTAGTAGCATCTGCCTCTCCCACGCAGGTGCTGCTCCCTTAGAGGGCCAGAATCTCTTTAGCTGTGCCCTGCCACATACCCACCAGGATATCGGAAATGGGTCATTCACTCCACCTCTCCCCACGTGGCTAGCACCATCTTTCACCATTCCATGGTCTTGAGTCTGACCCAGGTGAACTGGTCAATGGCCATCGCCTGCCCAAAGGGTGAGGATCGCTGCTGTGATGTCCCAGGACAGGTAACCTGTAGCCTGCTGCAGCTCCCCTTGCAGTACCTTCATCCCTGCCAGCTCAGTCCATCAGTGACAGATGAGGGCTGGTCTCTGGTGTCCAGCCTGTGCACTTCCCACAGATGTGCTGCAACACCCTGGCCTGAATCCCACCAAGGATCCTTAAGCAGCTGGCGATGGCCTCATGCGAGGCACAGCAGGTGACTTGCACCACCTGGAGCACTTGCTGGCATGCCTCAGTGGTTGTGAGGAGGACCTGAAGAGCAGCTAGGTGCTCGTGCTCCATGTCTCTCCAGCAGATGGACGTGGTGCCTTCAGACACCACACCAGAGCCTTTGGGGAGGATTTAGATGTTTCTCACCGGACTGGAAGTCACCCAGGCGCCGTTAGAAACAGCGGGCACCAGGCAACTCCCAGAAGTTTTGAGACACAGACTTGTAAAACCTCGGCTATCAGGGACTCTTATAGTCCGCGTTTCAAAGGTTCTGGGAGTCGCTGCTGTTTCTGACGATGTCCGGACAAATTCCAGTCTGGCAAGCAGCATCTAAATCCCCCCTTCAGGGGTTTCCCCAAGCCAGATTTTTAAGCTGTGGGAGAAATGTCTCCCATCTAAAAACACCCAATGTGTTTGTACTGCACTGAGCACAATGAGGCTGTGATGGACATTCAATAGGAGAGCCTAGGTGTCTGAATAAAAATAATATAGTGATTCATATTTATTAGATTTTTAGAACTGGAAGGTCATCTACTCCATCTCCCAGCACCAATGCACAATTTACCATACCCAAATTACTCATGTAGAAAAATCTATCCAACAAGAAACAGAACCTATTAAAAAATCTGCTACAAGTAGAGATCGGGTCTGATCAGAGCACACTGATGCCTGACAGAACATGAAACAATCTTATTTTTAAAAAATCCAGATGTCCAGTTTATTTCTTTCATCAACAAAACCAGGCTCTTTAGCTCTTACTTATAGATGTGTCCTGTATGTTTATTATCGAGGAAAGGATAGCTTTAGACATTTCAAAATAGCTTTGGACATTTAATTTCTAACAAAATGTCAAATATATTGATACAAACTATCTCAATAGGTTGCATGGCCAGAATTATTACTTTTTGTTTTCCATTAATGATGTTTGCTATCCCATCATTCAAAAGAAAATAATTTTACCAGTCTGTGAAAGAACAATGCTACTTACTTACCCAGTTAAATATTTTGATTTATTATTTCAAACCCATATACAGTTACTAAGATTAAGTTATTGACCTTTTCTCATTAAGCACAGACTTTTATAGGGTAATGAAATTTTTTAATATGGTGTTTTGCAGGATTAAGGGGATTAAACGTTTGACATCACTCCTTTGTCTGCACCAGGGCTACATCTGAGAGTTTACTGAGTGGGTGATAAAGCATTTGACTAAGAACCTACCCTGAAAGAATGAAAGAAATGGATCAAACTCAGAATCAACAAAATACGTTGTTATGCTTACTAAATTTCTAAAGGCATTCTGCAGCCGCTTGGCAACAAAACTCTATTATGTGGATTTTAAGGAATTGTTATGAATTGCTAGAGTAGGAGGTCAGAGAGGATAAAAACTGGGATGCCTTTGTCTTCTGAGTTCAGTGATGCCGCATTTTATTTGCATCCTCTTTAATGGCATGATAGTTCTAAATAACAGGAGCACTAAAATGAAAGGTCATTAATGTGGGCTGGTTGAATCTGTTGCATTTCTGTTTTTGGAAGACATGGTTCTGGTAATAAAACTGCTACTCTTCACCTGCATCTGTCCGACAGCTGTATTAACCAGTGTAAATTCCCAAAGTGATCATCATCATCATTATCATCATCACCACCATCATCACCATCAACAACGCTCATCTCTGAGAAGGCATACCAGGTAAGAGATGTGTACCTTGGGTCATGACTGCTCTTCTCTATAACCTCTGTGTGTCTGACATCAAATCTAAGAAAGAGTGCTAGTTCTGCCTTCATGGTATGATTTATGTGTTGGTACAGAACCCAGCAAAATGGGTCTCCAACTAAAGGGGCCTCTACGTGCTGCTTCTAGTAACAACAAGAGCAAAGTAACTCTTCAGTTACTGGCTGATCTGTGTATTCCTTCTGTCTGTGTATATGTGTGTGGGTGTGCATATATTCATACACATTCTATACATATACCGAGAGCCAGTTAATGTTCATATAGTGTTTTGAACACAGGATGGCATAATACTTTTTAGGAAGCAAAACAAGCTAATTTCATTAGGGTTCATTTTGATCATTTTACAGTTATGAACTACACTTCATTTGTGGAATTATTTCACCTCTAACTGCAAATCCCAGGTGTGAAAAAGATGTCTCTCTTCTTTGCCTCTCTCTATTATTGTGTCGGGTTTAAAAAGGAAAAAAGTCCCATATGTTTCTGCAGGAAACAGTTTGTCAACATTTTTGCAATATGAAATTTGTATAGAACTGTGGCCTTTCAAATTTTCTGTGTTTATACACAAATAACAATATCATTTGTGAAGTACTGGTCATGATATTCCAAACTATCAGGAAGTTTGTCTTGTTATCAAGGTAAGAGATTTAAAAAAAAATAATAGTGGAAATTTAAGAGAAGAGAAGGAGAGAAACTGCATATTCTGTATGCCTGACACTGTGGCCCATTCTGTATGCCAAGATGCATATTATGCATTAATATACTACAATGAGCTACTGCCATAATTCCACTTTTTAAAATTGTGTCCCTTCCCGTATGTTTTGCAGTCGGTATAAATAGTGTAATACAGCATGGGGCCCTAACAGCTCAAATATCTCTGAGTAATTTGATTTTTTGCTGTTGTAATGCAAGTTAACCATGGTAATACTTACTTAATGGCAGAGACTACGTGGCTCGGGAGACTTGTAAATAACTTTAATCTCTAGGTCACTGGTTCGAATGTTGTCCAAGTTGCATGTGTCCAAAAGTTATGGCTGTTCCGTAGCCTATGTGAAATGAGTTTAATGTGTTGGACTAATGGAGGACTGCCTATGTTGTTGTTGTTTAAAGTCAGAATTCTGATATATTGCTCATCCTGTCCTGTGTCTAACACACGTTCTATTATGTTATTCCAATATTAACAATTAACATAAGCATTCACTGCAAGAAAAGTCTAACAAAATGGAGGAGGGGACAGGTACTGAGAATGAGCATACACAGTTTAACCCTGTTTGACATGCTGGGCTGACCTACTGCCATATGATAGGAATGATATTTATCACTAAATATAACCTTCTTCATCTTCAAAGAGCTGCTCAACATAAAACGATTAAGCCTTGTAACATCTCTGTAGGCTGGGAAGATAAAAGGGAGAAACATGACATCTTGGCCTTCAAACAAAGAAGGAAGTGGGCGGGGTATTCCAGAGTCTGATCCTCAGAAGATATAAATTGGTTCAACTCCACTGATGTCATTAGATTTATGCCAATTTACACCATCTGAGGGTTTGTCCATATTGGGCTACGTTCCATAGATCCATGCAAGTTTTCAACTGGAACTGAATTGCAGCATTTTCGCTTCAAGGAGTCAAATACATTTAATTTCTCTTTGCTTGATTCATTTTAGCATTGATTCTAGATGATAGATTTCATCAGGGCCAGGCTTTCAATCAGCTTCTTTTTCCTTCTGGGTAAAAAACCTTTCAGCTAGCACCAGGGTTATTAGGGAAACTGCAGACAGATGGCCTTGGTTAAATGGGTAGCCTTTTAGAAAGAATTGCATGTGAAAATTTTACTTAACCTAAAACTTCCATTGGTTTACTAGAGTTACCCAATTCCCCCTCCCAAAGCTATTTGTCTGCATTCTCTTGTAAAGAAGATTTTAAAGCATTAACCAAAAGTACATGAGAGAGAGATTATTTTCATGGTTCATTTCCTACAATAAAGAACAAAACATTTTGACTGTCAACACATTATGCTTTTTGACATTAAAACATATTGACTGGAGAATCCACTTTTTACAAGAGGGAGAAACTTATATTTGCAGCTGATGATATATGTATACTAACTTTATGCTTCATTATAATTCTTAAATGATTATCAGCTGACAATATCAAGGTACTGATTGAGCTGGTTTAAGCCAATCTGTTCACCTTAGTGACTTGCAACGTCCCTCCTATTCTACTTTTGGACTCCAAAATAAACGGCACATTATTCTAGGTGGTCATGTTATAAGAGACAAATGATTTTGGGTGCCAACTTGAGACACCTTAAAAGGGTCTTGATTATCTGAAATGCTAACCACTCAACCTTTAAATCATCAGGCCCCTTTAAGGTACATCAATTTGGGAATAAAAAATTTCTGATCACTTTTGAAAGATTAAAAAGGAACACATAATTTGTGACATAGGAAAAGATATGAATTTGGTTTTCATGTCATGGAAGGTCAAAACTCAACTCCATGGCATTTCCTTATCTGTAAGGTCATAACTTTGAAAAACCACATTCAATCAATTTCAAAATTCTTGGGAATGTTCTAGGTGTCAGTGGGCAGAACCTTATTGATTTTGGTGAAAATCAGCCTGAAAGGGCATGAGACCTCTTCACATGCCAGCCTTGTTCCTTTCACGGCATGATACAGCGAATGGAATTTTGGCGTGCAGATTATCCAGAAAGGAAAGGGTGGTGATGGGTCCACTTATCTCTGATGTCTCAATGGCCACAGTTCAGTTACCTGAGAAAGATGACATAATCTAGAATGTTCTATTGCAGTTGCACAGAAGTTGTGCATGTGATTAGGGAATGGAGGGAGCTGGGCTGAACTTGTGGGCTGGGACTGGGTGAACTGGGCTTGGTAGGAAATAAATGAAGCTTGCTTGAGGAGCAGGTTTTCTGTGCTTTTTGCCTTTGGCTCTGACTACTCATAAGCTCTGAGCTTGATAGGTATTAAGTCTGTGATCCCTGTGCTGGGCTGGCATGGCAGCGCAAACTTATTCACCTGCTGTGACATCTGGCTTTCTGTGTGTTGTATAAATACTAGAACTGGGTCTGAGGATGTTTTTAAACAAGACACCCCCATGCATGGACACCCACAGTCCACGTGGGGGGAGCACTCATGTGAATTCAGTGCCTGGGGGTGCATGCTTCGGTGACCCATGCACCGTCCACGCATGGGCCACTCTGGAAAAAGCCGGAGTGTAGCAATAGTTGTGTTGGACTAAATTATTCTAGAGATCCCTTTCAACTTTCTAGTTCTATGACTCTATGTTAGAACAGGAATGTTCTATAGCAATTAAAACGTATGTTTGTTTTGTGACCTGTATGAAATGGTTCTTACTCCATTACCTTATTCCGGAATAATGGGGTCAGTCAATAGTAGTCCCGATATTTAAGGGCAGTCCTATGGATCCCAAGCATTATAGACCAATCAGCCTGCTTAGCATAATAAGTAAACTATATGCTAAGTATCTACTTTTAAAAATGAGAAAATGGCAGGAAGAAATCGGTATCCTAAAAAAATGAGCAGATAGGTTTTAGGGAAGGAAGGTCAATTTATGACCACTGTTTTGTACTCTCCCATTTAATCCGAAAATATGCTGGTCCCCAAAAAGCATTGTTTGCAGCTTTTATTGATCTCCAGGCTGCTTTTGATTTGGTTTCCAGAGAGCGCCTTTGGCAAAAGCTGTCCATATCTGGTATTGATCGGAGGTTACTATATCTAATTCAACGTTTATATACAAACACATCAATTAAGGTCAGATTGAATACATCAGGGGCCCTCACAGATAACATCCAAACAAGGAGGGGAGTTAAGTAAGGATGCGTGTTAACACCTACGCTTTTTAATCTCTATCTGAATGATATTGTGGATGAGCTTACATCTCCATCTTTTCACACACACTGCAGATTGGTGAAACCCATGTGGCGTGTCTACTATATGCAGACGACGCTATATTGCTTTCAAGGTCCCAGGTAGGCCTACACAGATAGATGGAAACCTTCGGGAAATACTGTATAGCCAACTCATTGGAAGTCAATTATAATAAGATCAAGGTGCTGATTTTCTCCCATAAGAGGAAACTTTATAGGTGGTATATGGATAACCATGAAATTCAACAAGTACAGATTTATAAATACCTAGGATTACTTTTTCAATTACTTGGGTTACTGACACCCCAAGAGGCGTCAGTAACATGGCAATTTGCTCGGAGTGTGGTCTCCACTCCTTATATACAAAGGTATGGTCCAGGGTGATAGATTACTGGCTGTGACTCCATTTTGGAATGGCAGCTCCACTTTCGCAGCTGGTAATCAAGGAAAAGGTCCTGAATTTATGGGTAACTACTGTCACTAGCAAGATCAATCAAATAGGTTTTCCCCAAAAGGCCATTACCCCATTGGGGTTTAAGGGTGCAAAGAAAATGTGACAGAACGAATTATAGATATTGTCAGACAGGAAAACCAAGCTAGAATTGAGGAAACCAGATCCCTGGGGTACTTTTTGGAGATGAAAAATGAAACCCTGTTGCCAATGCTGTATTTGGATAGTGAACTTAACTTACACAAAAAGCCAGGTGGCTTTTTCTTTTGGCTAGGTTAAATGTTTTCCCTTCCACCTTGGTGGAGGGAAGATATAGGGGTATTCTGTTTGAGAAACGACTGCCCATGTATGCTAAGCTGGATTGAATCATTGAGTAATATTCTATTGGACTGAGTGTTTTATTCTGAAGCTCACGGCAAGTATATTTCTCAGTTAATTAACTCCTACCCAGGAAGAACCTGGGGTTTTATGTTGGTTTCTTATTGGGTGATTGTTCCTCATATGTTATGGGGAAGGTAACAAAATATCTGATGAAGGTTTATACTATCAAGATGCGATTTGCTGAATCTCAGCAAATCTCTAAGTCTATGTAAATTTGTATATCCCTTTGGGTTTGTTTAACGCCGATTTGATTGATGACCCTGATTATGGAGGGACTATTTTATTGTTTTTTATTTACCCCATTGGGAATTTTATAGAGTGTTTTGGTTATATATTTGGACTATTTGAGTGATGTGTGCAACGGCCTTTTTGGCTATGCAATAAAGATAAAGATGATTTACTCCATTACCTAGTGGATTGTTGTCCACATCAGAGAAGTTGCCAGCTTCTTAGTTAACACTGGCTTAGAAGCAAAGCTAAAGACTTGAAGGGACATGGTAACTGAGTGACTTTTTCACCCTAATGATATTTCTTACAAGCCACATTTTGAGATGGTTTTGTGGTTCTGTAGAATGACAAGAAAAGCTTTAGCTTTATTCCCCACACACCACTGCAAACTCTCTGGATAGTACTTAGAGAGGTGTAGTTAGTGTAGATTTATACCCATCGACTGTTTTTACAGAAAGAATTTGGATCTGATTGTCCCTTCTTAATACGAGTCAAACTCTGGAAGATGCTGAGCACCTGAATGTCAGTTTGCCTACCCATGAATTGAGTGGCTAAATGTTCCATGGAATCCAGTGGGAGCAAGTCTACTAGGATTGTGCATTTTGTTTTCGTTATTATGATAACAAAAATGAGAATTGTGATTTTCATTTTTGTTATTGTAATAATGAAAATGACAATAATAATAATGAAAACAAAAACAAAAACAAAATTTTGTTTTTGAAATAATGGGGAAACACTGAAAAATGTATTTTCTGGCTATAATGTTTTTGTTTCTTATTCAGTTCTGATGCAACTTGGGGAAGGTATACCCCCAATGAAGGGCACAATGTGTTCCAAACTTTGAAAGGATTTGATACAAGCAACGAATTATAGAAGCAATTGAATGTTGTGATTTTAAGAAAAGCTCCATATACATTCCTGGCTACACCTTTTTTATCTTCTATCCAATTTGCATGATACCTATGAAGATTAAGTCCTTCCACTAGTGTACCAATCCTAACAAATTTCAGAAAGATTGGATAAAGTGTCCTGATGTTATAAGGTATTAATTTGAAAATACATTTCCAGTTGTAACATTTTTATATTCTACCATGTTTACAAGTAATTTGGGAAGAATTTATCACACATGTTCCCTGACATTTCTGCCAAATTACAGGACAATTTGATAAAGGGTCCCAATTTTATAAGCAATTGAAGTTGTCCCCTTAAAGACCATTATTCAGATAAATAGCATTTTTCACTGTGTTTTTCACTGCCATGGCCCCGCTGCATGCCTGGCCCCATACCTGGGCTGGGCTGGAGGAGGCCTGGGTGCAGGGAACCTCCACATCATGGGGGTATGTGTGTGTCCCCATTCCTCACCTGTCTCTGCCTGCTAGTTGTGCTGCTGCAGCAGCAGCAGCAGCAGCAGCAGTAGGACACCAATGGGACTGGGAGATAAAGCTGTTTGTAAACAAACAACTCCTCCCCATGTGAGTGATCAGACAGTTGTTGCCTTGTAAAGAAGGTTCTTCGAGATAGCTCCCAACATTCTCACAACAGGGTTTGTTGTGCATGCTCACCATATTCAAATAATAGACCACGTGATGGTCTCAAGCTCCTCTAATATAAAAAGCACTCTCCCCCTCAGAATGATAGTTCCTTCCAATCTTTTCTAGGAATATAAGAAAATTCCATGTGGGGCTGGAATGGTGGGTGTTGTGAGCATGTTTCAAGTCATCTCGAAGAACCTTGTTTGCAAGGTAGCAACCTTCTGTTCGTTGAGTGGCTCCTCACAGGCCATTTTTACACGGCTCCACTAGGTGGGGAGTCCGTGGGTGCGCCGGTGTGTGGGTGGGGTGTGCACATTGGCTGCACATGTATCCCCACTCATCCACACCCATGGAGCAACCGCCATTTTCCCTAGTTGCTCTGTGTGTGTGGATGAGTGGGGGGTGAGTGGGGATGCATATTAGGTTGGTGCGCGCACTAGGGTGGGACTTCAGGGGGATTATTGGATATCAGATTTACCAGTATCGGATCTTCCAATATCGAATTTATCGGTATTGAAATATTGGATTTTTAACATTGCTGATTTTCTCAACTCTTTAACATTGTGGCCATTGACTTCAATGGGCAATGTTAAAAATTCGATAAAACCAACAATGTTAAAAATCCAATATTCCGATACCAACAATTATTGGTATTATCGGATTATACCGCCTATTATCAGTGCCACCAAGAACTCCTTTCTGCATCCCCAGCATGTATGGACCTGGGTCAATGATGGAACTTGCAAAAGGGTGCCCTTGGCTGATCTTAGAGATCACGGGAGGACATAAGGAAAAAGGAGGTCCTTTAGATATGTAGAACCCAGGCCATTTAGGGCTTTATTAGTCAAAGCTAGCACCTTGAATTGTGCCCAAAATGCTATTGCTATCTAGTGCAGACTCTGAAGCACTGGTGTTATGTGCTCCTAGTGACCCACCCCCATCAAAAGTTGGGCCACGCTGTGTTCTACACAAGCTGAAGCCCCCCAAAAGTCTTCAAGGGCAGTCCCAAGTAGAACACATTGCAGTAGTTTAGCTTTGGAGTAATGGATGATGGTGGCCAGATCTATATCTGAAAGAAAGGGAATGTAACCTTCTCACCAGCTGGAGTTGGTGTAGGCACTCCTGGCCACTGCCTCAACCTGATGTTCTAGGTGCAGCTGAGGACCCAGGAGCACCCCAAGACTATGAACCTGAGTAACCAGGGGAGACTGTACCCCAATCTGCTCAATCTGCATAACAGTGGAAGATCTCCGCTCTTAGCAAAACTCATACTGAGGACCACTGGCTGTAATTCAGTTCCCATAGAAATAAATGGGAGTTTAGCCATTGACTTCAGAGGGAACTGGATTGCGCCCACTGAGATTTCCTACAGATTGATTTATTTTGTATGACTGAAAACCCGACAAGCCTCAGCCCCACTGTAATAGGAATCCATCCTAAACTGGGTACATTTTTAGCAATCCCATGTTAGTTTTTTTTCTCATACTGAATAATACAGTTGAGTCAGTCCAGTCACATTTCAAAGAGGGTACAAGAAAAGTTTCTTGCTTCTTGGAGAAGAGGGAGGTCAGCTTTGTAAGCCCCCAAATCCCTATTGATTAATCTTTTATGCAGAGACTCGTTCTCACAGTGTTTTCCCCATTGACAGCAGTGGGGAAAATGGAGTGGATGTGGGTTTCTGCTTTTATGATTATCTGTATCACTAATGTTCAGGGAAGTTTAATTCGACCATATTAAAGAGCTATTGTCATTCATCCGTAGTGAAGGTTGAGCTGAATTTTTCTGTTTGACTCTGACCGACGTAGCTGGTGCAAGCTACGCTGAGGTGAGGGGCAGTGTGTGGCTCGCAACCTCAGACCACTGCCCATTTAAATGAAGGGGGCTTGCACCAGTGCTGCAGCCCTTGAACATTGGGGCCTTAGAGTGGGTTATCACGTGGCCTGTTGCTGAGGCATAGAAAACTGGGCCTCAAGAAAATTCACTTACATGGTGGAAGAGTAAGGATAGAATTTTAGGGAAAGTTACGAGAAAACACCTACAGCTTTTCATGAGTTCTAAAGAGTTTGAAACTGTTTCTTTCATACGCTGACTTTTTGGGGGTCATTTTTAAAAAGATCCCTGGAAGACCAGGGATCCCTTAAAGTCAGTGTAGTGTAGTGAATAAGGTCCTGGACTTGGACCTAGGAGACTAGGATTTGAATCTCACCCTAGCCAATAAACTCACTGGGTAGCTTTGGGCAAGTCACAACCTCTCTGTAAAATGGGAGTGTGTGTGTGTGTGTGTGTGTCTTTCTGTGGGTGTTCCCCTCATCCTTGTCCATCTTAGATTGTGTAAGCCCACTTGGGCAGGAACCTGTGACTGTAAAGCAGTGCGCTGCAGACGCCTAGTGGCACTATAGAAACTATTGTTAGTAGTAGTAGTAAGAACCCCTTAGCACACTTAACTACCCCATTGGCTGTTTTTGCACGTATGGGAGTGGGTGGGTGGGTGTTTCGGCGCAGTGAGTGTAGATGTGTGTGCCGTTTACACAAACACACCCACCTCCACCTATCCACACCCACCTCCTCCCATGGAGCATCCTCCATCCTGTCGGAGGGCTCCGTGGGTGGAGGTGGATGTGTGGCGGGTGTTGGTGGGTGTGTGATGGGAGCGCACATGCACAAACACCCGCCACCCATGGGGTTTACATGGGTGCACACCTGCCAAACATCCCTCCCCACACCCACTGAAGGCCGTGTACACGGACTGCCCCCCCCCACCGCACACCCACCCGAACACTGAGCGTCGGGGTGGGAGGGGGCGTCCATGTAAAAATGGCCATTGTTCTCACAATCAGGGTGATTGAAGTATGGTTAGATAAGAGAATCTATACCATTCATCAAAAGCACAATTCAAGCAAGTTAGTTATTCCAGCGTAAAATACATTTATTGAAGAAGCTTGTGAAAATATGCCCTCAGCTGCCTTCTCCAGTTAGTCCACAAGTCAAGGGTGGGTAATCTCAAATGTGGCCTGTGGCTAGTTTTCATTCGACCCCATTCCAGTCCCTGGATCTGGCCCCTGCATCTAGTTTCTACCCCCAAGAACTGAAAGACTGAGCTCAGAGTAAGGGACCAGAGATGAGGGCATGCATGGAAGGGTAGGGGATAGATCCGTGGCCCAGATTCATTTTCTGGACCCTCCTTTTCCTGAGTGCACCCCTTAAGTACCCCTGCCCCAAAGTCTGTGTGGCCTTTGGAACTTGTACTAATTTTCAAAGTGGCCCCAGGAGGTTCCCCATCTGTGCCATGAGTTCTAGCTGGAAATGCCCAAGTGCAGCTAGAAAATCCACACTTCCTGTAAAGCTCATTGGCAACAACAACCTGTAGCAAAAACATTAACTAAATCAATGCTGTGAATACTAAGAAGCAGCTGTAACAACAACTGTCCCTTACTGAAGTCTTCCACTTTGACTCTTCTTTCTCTCTTCCGACTCCTACGAGTGAAAGGACACACTGTTCATCATCTAGAAGTAAGGCTTTAATCCTTCAAATCTTTGAGTGCTGACCAAAACAGAATACAAGGTGGCTATGCTTCAATGCAAGCCTGGGCAGAGGCAGGTGAGATTAAGCAGTGTAGTCCTCTGAGTGCTGCTGTTCTAGGGATGTACCTATTTCCCCTCACCGTAGTATTGACCACCTTCTATGTGTTTAAAAAGAGAACCTAATAGATATAGCCTTTCTTTCTGACCAGCCTGTAGGAAAAATCTAGTTTGACTAGATTATTGTGGTTTTTGCTTGCAGGGAGCAGTTTGTGCATGTGAAGAAATGATGACAGAAATGCTAATCTTGCATTCCATTCTGGAGGAAGTTAGTTCTGTGGTCATCTCTTGCATGGTCAATGGATTGCTCATTGTGACTGCTGATATTTCTCCCATGCAACAGAGATTGGCCAGTGTCAGAGACAGGATGCTGGGCTTGATGGACCATTGGTCTGACTCAGTATAGCTCTTGTTATGGTCTTAACCCCAGTAGTTGTGCATATACCCTTTACATGATTTTGAAGATATTAAGTGAGCGAATCATTTTTTAAAAACATCTTTTTAGTCAACTGGCCACGCTACACTGACTGAATAGCAATCCTCCCACTACTGAGAGATTTGGTTACTGACCTGCTCCTCCCTTTTTACTTTGCTGTGCTCTGCACCAATGTGCTGTGGGACATGAGATTAAGCGTAACAAAGCTTGGTGCAAAAAATTGATTTTGAACGCTTTTTTGTCTTTAGAGAAAAGCCTCAGTGAACAAGAAGGAATTATACAATGGGAAGGGGACCATAGAAAGTTATCAAGCTGATACAATCTCTTTTGTGGCTACAGCGACCCTTTCCTTTCCTCGACCTTGATGTGTGCATGAACAGCTGAACTCTGGAGAGATCTTTGTATGCAGTGACACTGAGGAATTGATTCCTGTTAAATGCCAAGGATGTCAGCCAAGCAGGATGCCACAAACCTGGATGCAGGCATGACTAGAATAGGCTCAGTGAGGCCATACATGTTTAGATTTCAGTATACTGTATGTTCTAATTGTATATTTTACATCTGAGGATGTTTTTAAAAGCTATTCCTACACCACAATAGGCACCCTAAAAAGAGGTAGTTATATTTTTATTGTTAAATACTTAGGCAGGGCATTACTTAGGTGGGGATAGAGGTTAAGGTTTGGGACTTGTAGGGGAGTTTTATATGTTTTATGAGTATTTTTATTATTTGTTTTTAGAATGTTCCTACCTGCTCTGAGCTTTAGAAAGGTGGAATATAAATTTAAATAAACAAATAACACACGTGCAAACACATTATCTCCACTTAGTGGAAGTTACCACTGTAGTGTTTGGACGTCATGTGATGCTTTTCTTTGCTTACCTGGGTAAGAATATCCTGTAGACAGTGTATAATTCATGTGTGAGAGAGTCAAGCAGTAAATCAAATTTGCTAGCAGTACATACAGCTTCTCAAAGGAATTATACCACAGTTAACACATAGATATCCCCAGGATGAATGCACCCAGTTTCCCCTTTAGGGTTTAGGCTTGTGTTGTGGTTGTTGCAATTTCACACAAATTCCATGTATCCATGTCGTCTTCCATTTATTTGTTTGTTTATGTAAACTGTTAAAAAAAACTTTAAACGCCTCTACCCTCCAACCGCCTTCCTAACCTCTCCACCCAATCCCACCCAACCCTATCCCATCCTGTCACATGTCTGGCCAAAAAGAAGGTCTTACATCTCTTCTGAAAGGTGAGCAGGCTTGGGCTTAGTACAGACCTCCAAGTAGAGGGAATTCCATAATTGTGGAGCAGTCACTGAGAACACCTCTTTGTGTGTCCTTGTTGTACAAACAAGTACCAACAAACCTCACGGGCAGTTGGTCCGTGGCTGACCTCAGAGGCTGCAACAGAACATAAGAGAAGAGGCGGTCCTTCAGTGCCTGGGGCCCAAGCCATTTAGGACTTTATAGGTCAAAACCAGCACCTTTAATTGTGCCCCTACAGCTTATAGGCAGCCAGTGCAGACTCCAGAGCACTGTTATAATGTGCTCCCCTGACACAGTGAGCTGCCATTTTCATCACCAACTGCAGTTTCCGAACAGTCATCAAGTGTCAGCCCCACATAGAGTGCATTGCAATAGTCTAGTCTCGAGGTTACGAAGGCATGGATGACAGTAGCCAAATCTGAGTCTGACAAAAAAAGTTACAGCCTTCTCACCAGATGAAGTTGGTGAAAAGCACTCCTGGCCACCGCTGCAACTGGCCATCCACGTTGAGCAGTGGATCCAAGAACACCTCAAGGCTATGAACCTGAGTGACAAAAGGAGGCTGGACCCCATCAATAACTGGGGTTCCTATGTTCCCCAAGTCACATGGCTGGCCAATCATCATCACCTTGGTCTTGTCTGGATCTAGCTTCAATCAGCTGTATGTCATTGGAAGACATACAGTCTCCCAATGACAGCCAGGCACTGGGCAAGCACCGAGACTGCAAGATGAAAAGGAGAGACAGAGTTGGGTCTCATCCGCATATTGATGGCACCTCACTCCAGATTTCCTAATGATCTCACCCTGGGGCTTCAGACACACATTGAACAGGAGTGGGGACAAGATGGAACCCTGTGGGACCCCACAAGGGAGTTCCCGAGGGGACCCATCACCACTCTTTGGGTTCTCACATCCAGAAATGATCAGAACCACTTGAGCAGTCTCATATGCTCCTGCCAGATCCTGCAGCAATGTCAACAACACCCCATGATCAACTGTATCAAAGACTTCCTAAAGAACTAACAAAATCAACAGGGTACAATTTCCCCTGTCGATTTCCACGTGGAGGTTGTCAACCAAGGCCACTAGTGCAGTCTCGGTGCCACGTCTAGGATGAAAACCCAATTGACATGGGTCCAGGAATCCAATAGAATTGAGATGCACCTGGAGCTGTAAGGCAACCACCTATTCAATAACCTTCACTAAAAAGGGAAGGCTAAAGACAGGACGGTAGCTGGCAATGGAGTTCACATCAAGATATGGTTTCTTGAGCCGGGACAACCACAGTTTTGAGATTGTGACGCATCTTGCCCTCCGAAAGGGAGGCACTGACAGTCCCAGCCAGCAACGGCTCCAATGTTGTTTGGCACGACTAAGCCAGCTGTGGTGGCAGGAAGTCTCTAACAGATTTGAACAAACATGGGGCCTGTCTGTTGGCCTGCAGATCGTGTGCATGTGCACAGTTTCTGTGCGGCACCGTGTGCCGTTAATGGAAGTGCGCAAGGTTCCTGTGTGGGCGTGACCTGCATGCATGATCCACAGGCCATTGGATCGGCCTCAATGTCTGTATCATTTTCATGCTCAGTTTTTGTGCTCAGAAATCTGCAATTTCATATTGCAGATAACTAGATAAACTTATCTAGTTTTACACTGGCTGTAGTTGCCAAAGATTTAATGATCTCCCACTTTTATTTCATTTGAATTTAACAATTTCTTTTAATAAGCAATATCCATGCAGAAGATTTATGTACCCTAACAATAGCCACCCACAACTACTAATTGATAAATGTATTAGTTCCCCAAGCATGCTTTTATGAATTTTGTCTTTTCTCTTCCATTCCCATTGGTGTACTTATATTGTCCTCTTATACTTTCTTGAAAAATCTTGTTAATATTTCCTCTCAGTGCAGTTATCTTGTACCTTTCAATTCCTGGTCCTTCAGCTCATTCCACCAGCGTTTCACATTATGATACTATTGCCCACACCAATGACCAGCAAATCATCATTACTGAGAGAGAAAAGCAAGTCCACCGGTTAGGGTTCTAGCCATGAGTCATAGGGGTCAATTCCCAGTCTTCCACAGACTTCCTGTGTGACATTGGCTAAAACACTTAGGCCCTTTTCACACTGGCGCCCCCACCCCTGACGTACATGTGCAGGTGGGGCACCCATGTGAACGCTGCAGTGTGTGTGAAGGTGATGGGTGAGTGCCCGTTGGAACACCGCGGGCCGTGGGTGGGGGTGCGTGTGTGCTCCCGCACTCCACCCATCTCCACCCACCTTTACCCATCACCCATGCATGGAGCAAAAGGTGCCAATGCTGGTTGCTCTGTGTGTGTGGAGGTGGGTGTGCGCCCGTGGGAACGGCTGCACACCCACTTCAACCTGCCCCCGGCACCCTCAATTCCCCACACCCACTGTGGCCACTGTAGAAAGAGTCTTACAGCTCAATCCAGCTCCCATTGAAGTCAATGGGAGTTGAGCCATTGACTTTAATAGGAGCTGGATTGTGCCCTTAATCTCCTTGTGATTCAGTTCCTCCTTTGCAAAATGAGGATAATAATATTTGCCTCCCTCACCAGGTGTTACAAGGATAAACACATTTTAAAAGATTGTCAGATCCTAAAGAATGTCAGTCAGTTAAATGAAACTCTTTATCTGACTTTATTATGTTTTTTATACAGCAAACGAGAAATTAAAATGAGGAAACTAGACAGTACCAAAGTACGACCACTTAAGTCTGAGCAGCTTCTCCGCATAGAGGACCATGATTTTGCACTGAGACCTGGATTTGGAGGTAAGCAGCAGCTGCATTGGCTTTTCCATACCCATTAATTGTTTATTTTTGTGCAGTAAGCTGCTCAGCCCCAGAAGGGCATGTAAAAATGGAATGACTGGTTTAATTGTGCATTTTCCCCTCAGAAGCTTAAACCAAGGAACAGTTTGAGACAAAATATATTTCTTGTATTTAACTTTATAGAACTAGCAACTATCAAAGGCTTTGTCCAAATTATCTGTTCATGGCTAAAGATTATTTTTTTTAAATTCCTCTTACAATAGAATTCTGTTTTCTGAAAATTGCATTAATATATCTCCTGAAATTATACAGTGGAGTAGCAATTAGTAAATTACTGAAGCTCATCACATTTGTTTTAAGGTATTTAAGCGAGTTATCAAGGGAGGTATTTAAGGAGTTATCAATCATGGAGCTGTTACGAAGCGATGAACTAAACAATATACCCCAAGATACTCAATCTATTGGCACTTGAGTCTTTTTTTACTGTAGTGTGTGATATTATTTCCCTCTTTAATTACATTGTGTTTGAAGAAAAAAGGCATTGGATGTGAAATTCATAATCTGCATAGCCAATCATAGAGACAGATTGCCACTGGATATGTAGTCGCAAATCCCTTTGAAATGAAGGCACGATGGGCAGATGAACTGCAGAATTTATATTGTGAAAGCACTACACTGCTGAGATGCTTTCCTGAGCTTTAG
Source organism: Sphenodon punctatus (assembly GCA_003113815.1). Classification (NCBI taxonomy): domain Eukaryota; kingdom Metazoa; phylum Chordata; class Lepidosauria; order Sphenodontia; family Sphenodontidae; genus Sphenodon; species Sphenodon punctatus. The sequence goes on from QEPC01002446.1 coordinate 369,195, forward strand.
AGGTGACTGCTCTGTGTTCATGATCCATGGAGGTCGAAGGTCCTGCACCATATTGTGAATGCAAAATGGAGCATATAAGGTTGAATTGTCAGCTACTTAGAATAAATCTACATCATTGACTTCGGTGGAGTTGTTGAGAAGCCAGGTGTAGAGAAATGGAGTTCCTCTCTTTACACAAGCTGAAACTTTGGGCTAAAGTAAGCAAAGAATTAATTTGTGACTAATTAGGCCAAAGATATAAACATCCAAGTATTTACAGATGATTTGAGTGGGTACCATTTTTGGAACAAAATGTTGTACAGTACTCACTGTTTTATTTTGTTTGTTTATTTATTTATTTATTTTATCTTATATCCTGCCCCTCCTGCCATGCATGCATAATGTTGTTCCTTGTAATAAGACATGCTGACCTTTAAAGACAGGCTCTTTGGTGCAGCAATTGTATTACATACAGCCTTGGTCAAGGAACTGTGTGGGTTGTAGTTCATGGAAGGAGAGTTAGGAACTCTAAGCTGCAGCACAAAATGTTAAGGGGAATGGAAATGCCTACAAATAGGTACCTTTCTTTCACAAAACAGACCCAGAAAGAACAGCAGAAGCTCTGTGTCTGAGTTTGGGTGAGATCTATGATATGGGCTTCCATCAATTGGAGAGGAAGCCTCTGAAAGAGCCTAAGGAGAAGCTATACTGAGAAATCTAGGGGAGGGGCATAGAGAAGGCTGAAAGGATAAGTAGACGGGCAAACAAAGTTAAGTTAGTGGCGGTGAAGAAATGGAGAGGGACGAGGGAAGGAAAATGCTTGAAGCTACAGCCAAGGACTGTTTTTTTCTTTAAATCCTCCTGGTGAGGATCTGTTGTGGAGGGAGGGAATGGGCTCTTCTGTTCACTGTCACTCTAAGATGCTTTGCTGCTTCAGCATTAGAGTGAAGGACCAAATTGTTATCCAAGAAGAGGAAAATTCCCATGGATTCTATAGACAAGATGGTGTCTTGCAGAATTGGACTAGGTCAGTAGCCAAGCTTTTCATCTGTGTAACCACTTTGAGATTTAAATATAATCCCTCAGTCCCAGACACAGACAGCAACAAAGACATGGAAGTTTTATGGAAGATCAGTCAGGATTGTTAACCCCATCTGCAGATAGCATGACCCCCAACTGAGGATGTGACCCACAGGATTCAGACTTTTTGTCAGAACTTTGTTGTGTATGGAAGTGGGATTGTTTACCTGGGGAGGAGTGAGTTTGGCCACAGGGTTCAGATTATCTCAAAGGGTGAGATTCTTGACTGGCGGACATGGCTACATTCTGATGGGAAAGGGCAGGCAAGGCTCCCACATTCTTGCTTTTAAGAGTCACCAAATGGCAATGCAGGATCAAGCAAAAATTATTTTGCTCAGATTTGGTCTTCGTAGTTTGGTTTCAAGACTGCTTGTGATTAGAGACACAAAAAAACCCCAAAGATGTGTCAGCCTGGGGTGCTCCTACAGCAGTCCGCATGCCCTGGCTGTAAGCAGCCATTTAAAAATGTCTGACATCGGGGTTTTTCTATCTGCAGCCCACTTCCATCTGCGCCCACTCACATCAGTGCCTCCTCATATATACATTTCCTGCATTTTCTCAGTCTATATAGTTCTGACTTTGTGCATGCCTGAAGAAGGGGCCTGTGAGGTCTGAAAACTTGTATATTCTCACTAACAGAAGTTGGTCCAATAGAGGATATTATTTGAACTACTTTGTCTTCAGGATAGACACAACATTTCATGGTTTGCTAAACTCTCAGGCAAAGGGGAGCTACTGGATGAAATGTGATTAGCAATGGCTGTGTCTGAACTATTGCTCCTCTCAGTCAGTATGTAATAAGGAAATGTTAATGCAGTACAAGCATCACTGCCTAGCTTAAAAATAGGTTTGCTACTTCCTGAGGGGAATAAAGCATGTACATCACTATAATAAGGTTGAGAAGTTGGGAACTTGGCTGGAATTACTGAATAAATCTGGAGGCATAATTGATTTTGCTCTCTTTAATCTGTATGTCGTCAATGTGGGTCTCTCTACTTCTGAATAAAAAATAAACTTCCGTCCTTAAGAATCACAGCAGTCTGGTGCTGTTAGAATTGCCCTCTGAGTCTGTGGTGTAGATTATTGGCTTACTAGATAGATGTTCTGTTCTCTTATTTAAGAACCTTTGTCTTTTGAGGGACCAAGAGTTTTCTGGCTGTAGAATCAGGAAGGCTCCTTGTTACAGTTTGGTGGTGTGTATGAATGAAAGAAAAGATGGGTTGGTGGGGGCAGATTAACATGTAGTGCCAGTTGGGAGAGTGATCTGTCCTGATTCTTTCCAAGCATGTGGGCATAATTGTGCCTCATGACAGCCTGAAGCATTTTGTAAAGAGGGATGCTCAACACAGAAGCAGCTGTGCCTGGAAGCAGTATTGGCTGGAACTACCTGAAAAAAAAAGAATTTCCATCCTGCTGCAAATTCCAATATTTTTGATATTTATTTGTGTCCCAGATTGATGCTTAGATTATTTTTTGTCCCAAAATTTTCTCAGAAGAAATTCTAAAACGTTTTCTTTCAGATCAGCACCAAATGAAGATATTTTATTTAAAAAGCACCCAAAATAAGCTAGTTTACCATGAAACATTATAGGAGATGTTGTTTATAATGCCAGTCTTCCCTATGAGCCTTGCTTCACCTCTCTTAATGCACTGCAGCAATCCAGCTGGGCTCCCAGCATTCAAATCTTCTAGTTTGAAGCCACTCAAAGCAAACTCTTTTCATTTTGGGTGGATCCAAATTTAAATTTTCCTAACTGGAAATTTTAAGAACAACATTTTCCCGTAGAAAATCTTGTTTTGTATTAAACTACAATTTCTCTTCTGGAAAATAATGTGTCAGAAATGTTCATACCAGCCCAGTTATGGGCCTTTTATGCCTGTCGTTCACACAACTGCAAAGACCTATCATTACGCCTGTCACATGCACCAATAAAATCCTACCATCCTGGGATGCTAGCAGTTCACAGCTGTACTACATTCCTTTTACACTGGTGCACATGGTGTAGGCCAAATGCTTGTAGGCACCTCAGGTTGCTACTCTCCCTCCTAACACACCTTCTTGGTGTCAGAGAACATGCAGGCTAGTAGGGTGTGCTACACCTTGCAAAACGCATAGCCACTGCTTCCTTCAGTAGCAATCTGCTAGAGTGTATTGGGCATGCTGAGCCAGTCATGATAAATACTCCCTTTCTGGAGTCAACTGATATTGCTTACTCCACACCTCTAGCTGAATTACAGCTGCCAGCTGACCATGTAGTCTGTTGGACATGTGTTTGAAAGGGGAATGGCGATGCTGGCGCTTTCTCCCCCTTGTACCGCACCTTCTTGAGGCCAGTCAAAATCTGGCTCTATGACTTGAGGGGCTTGTAGCACTTCGACTTTTGTGCGTGCAAAAGCTGATGCATTTTTCAAGTCTAATAGCTAAAGTATTTCATCCCCATGATTCCTGGTGGACTTGTATCTGTCACATGCCCTGGTATGTCACAGTATGATTTATTCAGCTCAGTTATAAGATGCATCATCTAACAATACTGAAAAGAAAAAAATCAGGTCAGATCAGCTGGGTAAAAAGCATGTATGCTGAAGCTGGAAAATGTTGCTTTTAAAACATAAGGTTAAACCCTGCTGACTGCCACACCTTTTGGGGTTTCTTGGTGTAACTGAGTATGACTTTGGGCCCAGAGATTTTCCCCAACCTACAGTCCTTGTCTTCCTTTCCTCCTTCACTTCCTCCCCCAAGGGGGTTAGGAAACTGGCAGGAGGTGGTTACACTGCCTCCATCCAGCTTTGGGCCAACAGAGATCTCCCTACATGAGGAATTGTGGAGTCCAATTATCTGCCTATTTAAAGTTCTTTTTACACTGTGTGAACACCATGGCCTTTTTTACACGGATGCTGCTGCGGCCCGGTGGGTGGAGATGTGTGGGTGAGCACACCCACCGCACAAGCACTGAGCAGGGAGACGTTTAAACAGACCCTGCCGCGGGGGGTTGTGGGAAGTCTGGGGAGGGGGCCAGCACACACCCATCAGGCTCCCACTCACCCACCCACCCAGGGCAACACCAAGCAAACACCCATAATGTTTACACAGACCGCCCGTACATCGAACGGAGGGGAAACCACGCCCAGCTCAGTGACATTACAATATGGCCGAGCGAGGGCAAATGAAGCTGTGGGACATGGCCCTGCCCCTACATTGCCAGACTCCGAGCAGGCCAGGGAGGAGGGAGCTGGAATGTCAAGAGATACAAAGAAGCAGCCCCTGGCAAGCCCCGAGACACAGGCCAGACAGCCGGACACCACAGACCCCACAGAACCTAGACCACACCCGCAGACCACAGTGCACACAGGGAAACCCTCAGAATGAGGGAGAAAGGGGACCCCAACCGGGGGAGGGGTGCCGGGACCGAGCACAGTCACTGGGAAAAGCAGGTGAGCCCCAAAACGGGTGGGGACCACACCAACCCCCCCTGGCAAGGACCACTGCCTACAGAACCCCCCCAAACTCCAAAACAAAATGCCAGGCATAGGACAGCTGAGGTGACGGTGCCAGGCGCTAAAGCACATGGTGGAGACAGGATCAGAGGGCACAGGGAGGAGAGGCACTTACCAACAGACACAAGCCGGCTGCAACACAGCTGGCAGCTGGTCACTAAGAACGGGGCAGGGATGCACAGGGCTCAGGATGAGCCCCACACCACGTCAGGAACAGCGGGTGGGACACGGGAACCCACACAAACAGCGGAGGGGGTATGACCCAGATGACAGGGTACCAAGGGGCCAAGACAAAGAGGACCCACTGATATAAAGCCCAACCACAGGGAGAGGGGGAACACAGAGCAACAGACCCATGTCCTGCCAGACAACTGCTCCACACCAACCAGACACAGCCCACACAAAGGGGTACTGTGGCATATGTGTGTACAGCTTTAAGAGAGCTGGCAATAGCCAGCTCCTTCTACCCTCCAGGAACTAGGTGGGTGGTTTCCTGTTCAGTTGGTGTTTGGGAGCTGCAGGGTACAGTCTCCATTTTGTGTTATTCAGGAGTTCCCGCTTACTAGGATCCTGTACTAGGCAATAGCAATAAATGTGTTTCCTGCTCCCTCCACCAAGTCTTGTGTGCTAACTGGATAACAGAATAGAGGGGCTCCCCAGAATCGTGAGTAGCCCCATCTTGGGGCCCACAGCTCCCCCAGGGATACCACAGGTACAACAGAGGGAAGGGGAACACAGACCCAGGGGAACCAAGCAAACCAAACTTTATTTATAAACCAGCTAGAGCAACAGACTCATGTCAAACAACAAACACCAACACTGAGCGCCCACAAGGTGGGATGGTGGGGCAGATCTGAGCCCTCAGTAGGGCCTGCATCCCCGGACCCGGCTCCAGCAATCCGCTTGGGCATGGTCCAAAAGGTGTACCTGCTGCAGCACATGCAGGAGCAGCTTCACCACCTCCTCCTGCTCCCTGGTCCTCTCATTAATCATCGCCTGCACTGAAGGAGAGGGAGCGCACCAGTAGGGCAGCCCATAGGCTGCAACATCCAGGGAGTCCACACATACGAGGAGGGGGGGGCGAACACACACAGAGAGACAGACACACACACAGGGGTAACTCATGGATCTCCTGGTAGACCCTGGCCCCAGCACAAAGCTCAGCAGCCATCTTCCCCAGCCACAGCACCGTCAGGAACACAATCACAGCAGCTAGAAGGGAAGAGGAAGTGGTAGATGGGTGGCAGGGAGCCAGCAATGAGAGGGGGGAGTGCATTGGTCACCACACGAAAGCTCACAACAACCCAACTGTTCCCACTGGGCCCTTCCAGCCACCGCCCCAATGGCGGAGCGCACAGGGAGGCAGATCGCACCTAGAAGGCTGCCAAGACTCACAGTCAGGAGCCCTCCAATTACGGTGCCCCTCCATGACTGCAAGAGTAGGAATGGTGGACCAATAGGGGGTGGTAGACACAGCACCATGGGGTTGGAACCAGAGTGAGGCCAGGCCAATAGAAATGGACAGCAGCGCACGGAGAGAAGGAAGGACCATGCCCCATGCAGCAAGCAAAACTGCCCGAGGGGGGTGGGTTGGAGGCAGCCAGGGACTGACCACAGTGACATGTGGCAAGGAAGGCGATGACAGTGGGCATGCGGAGCCATGCACAACCACACAGCCCCAATGCATGTCTGGCCGTGCACAAGACTGCTCTGGGAGACAAGAGTCCTGAAACATGCCATGGGGCTCACAGAGCCAGGGGAACACAGCTAGGGAGAGCAACAACAGGGCGGGAAATGACAGACTGAGGAGGGAGCACCCACTAGAGAGCCAAGAGCCCATACCATGTAACATCTCACTTGGAAGAGCTAGGAACCACCTCCGATATGTATGCGCAAGGGTGCATGGGCCACCCCAATAGAACAGCGCAGTGCCCATCCACAGCTCACATGGCCCCACCAACCGTGGACCCTGAACCCCCAGGCCAGTTGCAGGGGCTGAAAGGCAGGGCCCTGCAGCACAGCAACACCCAGCTAATATGAACCATGAGCTGCAAGAGCCCACAAGGTGCACGGGCACCGCACATTGCTAAAGCTTGGCGTTTACCACCCCCACCCCCAGGTACAGATGGTCATAACAGCAGCATGCCTAGCATGCTGATGGCAAGGTGCTCCCATTGGAGCAACCATCCCACCCTAACAACGCTCTGATCCCCCCAAAACCCGACCCCCACAAACCACACCCATGACTCCAGCACCTACAGCAGCTGGTGGAATGGACACACAGACACAGCAGGAGAACTGAGGCAGCTAAACAAGGCCAACGTTTATTGGCACAGGGACCTGTAAGATGCTACACCAGCCCGGGAAAGCAGATGCCAGGGACAGGGGGGTAGCACCCCAGGGTGGATGGAAGGAGCAGTACTCCTGATTCACAGGGTCTGAGGGGTTGGCAGGCAGGCCTGGCAGGAAAGCATCAGTAGGTAGACCCACAGACTGTATCGCAGGAGACAGATGGGGAGGTGGATGGGTCACACAGGTGAACGGAAGCCAGCAACTTGGCCAAAGGGGAACAATAGCGTCGCTCCATCACAGGGAGGGGGGATCCACAATGGAGGTTGCAGCAACGGCGGGATTACGGTGCTGGTGCTGGGCGCTCAGGGAACATGGGCCCCTGGACAAGACCATCCCAGGTGAAGAGGCCCCAGCGATATCCACAGGCACACATATGGGCATCCACCATGAAGCGAGACAGGAGGGGGTGTCCCGTGGCAGCAGCTGCTCCGACAACTGAACGGCTCAGCACAGCTCTCAGGGCAGCCCTCTCCAGCACTGTGGGCCGCCCAGTCAGGAAGGGCCCACCGACATCAGACAGAAGCAAGCCAAGCTCCCCAAGGCGGTCCTGGCAAGCAGATCGAGGGCATGCAAAGCTACAGGCATGTAGGAGAACACATGCGTAGCAGCTCACTACAAGTACATACGATCCACCAGCCTGGAGGGCCAGACCGAACTCCTGATGACCGGCCACCTGGCGAACAGCAGCAAGCTCCCGGGGTTCCCATGGCAGCACAATGGTGGGTGGGTGCCCATGGTCAGGTCGGCATAGGGGCATGAATCCAAGTTCCCTGGCACACCTCTGGCACTCCAGACCCCCAAAGGGGTGCCCCAACAGCCACATGTAACGGGACAGGAGATTGAAGCCATCATCCATGGAAAGGGGGTCACTCACCAACAGCTTGACATTGCTACTCTGCCACAGGGTTCCCAGCAGCATGGTGGCACACACTGGTCACTCCTCCCCAGCCCAGCAATTGAAGATACATGGCCCGTTCCACGACTGGAAATGGCCGGCACAAGGTCTGTGAGCTGGAGAGCAACCGAAGTGGATGATGAGCTGCAGTGTCTGAGCTCAAATGGGGCCAGAGCTGCCAGCTATCTGGAGGGTAACCTTGGCCAGCTGATGGCACAAGAAGGAGCCCCCGACAGGTTCAGCAGCTGGACTCACCGGCACCATCTGGCGTGGGGTTGCTGCTGTTGCCGCTGCGAGAGCCGCTGCCGCTGATCCCGCTGAGCCGCTCCAGCTGCCGCTCCGGATCCCCCAACATCCACCTGTGGGGAAAGAGACAGTGCCGGGGGTTAGGGGAATCAAGAAGCCAGTGCATCTGGGCTGGGTGCCCTGGCCTGACCCCCGTGACCCCGAAGCTGCCCGAGGGGGGAATTTTGGAGATGGTGTGCTGAGAGAAGTCTCCTGACGGGGATGGGCCGTCGGGAGCATATTACGCCTGATTCAAGGTGTTGATTTTGGCCTACAAAGCCCTACACAGTCTGGGCCCCTCATATCTCAAGGACCAACTCACCCTTCGTGTCCCAGGGCGGCCCCTTCGGTCTGCCGGGGGTGCCTTTCTGGAGGTCCCCCATGTAAAATGGGGGCCACCATGGAGAGGGCATTCTCGGTGACCGTGCTGTGACTCTGGAACTCCCTCCTGGAGGAAGCCCATCTGGCCCCAAGCTTGCTGGCTTTTCGTAGAGCTTGCAAAACCTGGCTGTTCGCCCAGGCCTTCAGAGGGGAGGGTGTGAGGGTGGGGTAGTTTGGGGAAGATATTTTTAATTATTGTTGGAACTTTTTATGCCTTTTATTGAATTTTAGTATTTTATCTGTTTTGTAAGCCGCCCTGAGATGCTGTAGAAAGAAAATAAATTAAATAAATAAATAGCAGCCAGGCTCTGCGGGTCTGGGAACTTCAGTCCCACACACAGGGCAGACCCATCTCAGCTTGATAAGAGGCAGGGAGGCAGCACAGGGCACAGGGGAGGAAGGGATGGCAAACCATCAAGGGGCCACTGTAGCTGTACACAGCACAGCGGGACAGCTGCTCACCCGACAACAGCTGTCCCGGAGAATGAAGGACCCATGCTGCATACCACATGCCCACCATATGGTGCAGGGGCTCGGAAAGTGAGGGGGGGCGGTAGGGGTGCATGGGCTAGGTGATCCGATGGAACCATTCCAGGCACCCACTGAAGGCAGATGCATTGGCCTAGCATACAGTTGGCGCCCAGTGCACAGGGGTAGCATCATGGAGACGGCGGACAGGTGTGCATACCATACCCAGAGTGCTGCACCAACCACTGAGGCCCAGTGACCCGTCACCCATCTACATAAGGGACCCGGGTCAACTGCTAGGGCATGGCGTGTTGGTTGTGGTGGTTTTGGAGAGGAGAGAGTGCAGTGAGAATGATAGAGGGAGCGGAGGGAGCAAAGCGGGGGGCATGTGAGAGTGAGAGAGGCACGTAAGGGTGTGTGATCATGGGGTTTGTGGGGGAGCGGTGTTGAGTGCATGGAGTGGTGCCTGCGGGTGAGAGGGTGTGTGCGAGGGGTGACAGCACAGGGTGGCTAGCTGGTTCAGGGTACCCGAGCACAGGGTGAGTTGTTGGGTGGGGGGCTGGTGGCTGGTCACTGGGTGTGTCAGTGGGGAGGGGGCAGAAAGGGGGAAAAGGGGTCACCCACACACACTGCTTACACCAAGGGCTTTGCTCGAGCGTTTCAGGGTTTACGGTGCCCGTCAGGATAGAGTGTGGGCTCTTCCATGTGCTTTCACACCAGGAATTTAAGCCCCTACCATCATAGGGTGCAAAGCTGTATATCCAGGGGGAAGGGGATTCCACGCACCCACGCCTCTCAAATACCACAGGGGGGAAGGTAGGGTGAGGGCTGGTGCAGGAACACAGGGTCAAGGAACCAGGAGCGGGGGGAAAGGCTCGGGGGGCTGTCACATGGAAATGGGAGGGGACGATAAGGCATGGGGAGAGAGGGGGGAAAGAGAACAGTCACTCAACCCGAAGGCCCACCTGGTCCGGGGGGGGGGAGGATAACTTTCTTACACCAGGCGGAAGGGAGTCATTCACTCTAAACACACCCACGGGGAAAGGGGGAGAGCAACTTGGGGAGCGGGGCTGGGGCACAAGAAGGGTAGACAAGGTAAACTCTGAACACAGTCACAGAAATCACCACACTTAGTTTTCGGCAAGGGGGGCCCAGTTCATCCAATGCTCTACCTCTGTTCACCGGTGCTGAACATCCCACAGTGCCAGCAGATATATGGCAGGCCCCACCCCCTATGCACTCCTGGAGACGTGCTGAATGGCGCAGCAGGACGCGGGGCCTCGCTGCATCGTGGGTGGGCCCTGGCTGCTCCGCTCCATCAAGGCCTGCGTCAGGCGTTGCTGGGGCAACTGCTGGCGTCGGCGGTGTCTCTGCAGCCTCTGCGGCAGGACCTCAGGCCGGAAAGCACAGCCGCCGAGCCATGGAGAGGCTGCAGCGGTTGACAGTGTGTAGTTGGGTTCATGGGGAGTGGTCACGGTGGTGGGAGCACAATGCCTGAATGTGCGAGCTGCCCTGATTGCCATCCTAGCTGCATGTTTCAGTCTCCTGGTGCAGGTGTTTGAGCAATTGGCCGACTTCCTGTGCCCAACCCCCTGTTGGTATATCCATGGCCCATGCCGCTAGAGAGCAGCCAACCTACGTCATGTGGCAATGGGCGCGGAGGATCAAGGCTAGGTGCCAAGGGATGGCAGCATTGCACCACATCTGCCTTGTCCTCTCCAGGTTGCCCCTCAATGTGTATGGCCGTCAGGTGACCCTACCCACGTGACGGCTGGCTTGGATGTGGTCACGGAGCAATGACTGGTGGGAGAACATACTGGTGACTTGGAATGACGAGGAGTGGACCTATCACTTCCAGATAATCCGTTCCCTGCTGACCTGGATCAGTGAGATCCTTGGCCCCCATCTCCGCAGGAATGCTACCAACATGCACTTCCCCTTACCCCTGTGATGTGGGTGGCAATGGCAGTGTGATACCTAGCAACCCCTGATTCCTGCTGGAACGTCAGTGAGCAGTTCAGTGTGGGGACAGCAAAGGTGAACAGGGCACTACACAACGTCTGTGACCTCATAGTTGAACAGCTCCTGGAGTGGGTCATCTAGCTCTGGGACCCGAAGGTGTTGATTCGAGACTTTGAGGTGATGGGCTTTCCTCATTGCATCAGTGCTATTGATATCACACACATCCCAATCTTTTGCCCCTCCCCCACCCCAACACCAAGACCAATTACCTGAACAGGAAGCAAGCGTTCTCTGTGAACCTGCAGGCAGTCATTGACCCACCGATGCCTGTTAATTGATGTGTATACAGGCCACTTGGGGAGGAGCCACAATGCTCGGATCCTGTGCTCTTCCCCCTTCTATGCCAGGATGTTCGATGGGGAGATAGCCCCGAACATGCTCAGGATGATTGAGGGTGTATCCATGGCTCTGGTTGTTATAGGGGATCCCATCTACCCTCTGAACCCATGGCTGATGAGGTCCTATCCCGTTGCCCACACCCCTGATCGGGTGCTCTTCAACGAGCGCCTGGCCTCTGCGAGGTGCATGATGGAGAGGACCTTTGGCCTGCTCAAGATGAGGTGGTGCCTCCTGCTTAACCGGAGCCTGTTCGACCTGCAGCACACCCCCATCCTCGTCCTGGCGGCCTGTGTACTCTATAACATCTGTGAGACTTGTGGGGCTGCCTTGGACTATGCCCCTCCTGTACAGAGACAGAACCCAGTGCCCCTGTACCAGCATGTGGCCTTCAGGAGGATTTCGGAGGAGAACCGTGACGCCCTATTCCAACTGCACAGTGAATGTGTGATATGGTACCCTAACCTGTCCTGGAGGAGATGGATGGCTGTCGTGTGCAGGGTGGTCTTAGCCCTGGGTCCCTTGTTTATTCCTCGCCATTTTCACCACCTGTTGGTGGGGATGGGATGGTGATGTCTCACGCTGTCACCTAACATCCCTGTTACCGTACACCTCTCCATCCCCTCCATGCTGATTTCTGGGTCTCTGTAGGGTGCAGTTCCATCCCTCCCCTCCATCCCTTCTTGTGGCCAGCAGTTCTGGTTCCTTGATCTGTGCCCTTGGTCATGCCATTCGGGTTGCACCGGTCTGATCGGGCACGCGTGTGAGCTGTTGGGTGTGCCTTCCCAGCAGCTGTTAGCCCCTGGTTCCCTTGCATTGGCCACCACTGTGACTTGCTGCTGGCTCCCTCACATCACTTGCATTCCCCTGTACAGACTCCAGGACAGACAGATATATTTGGTTAGGGGTATTTATTTAGGAACTATTTACAGGAGGTGGGGTTGGGTCTTGCGGGGTCTTCCGTCCCCTCTTTATGGCACCACCAGGGGATGGCTTTCTGCGACCATTGGCCACTGTGACCATTGGCTGCCTGGTCTGGGCTCTCCTTCCTCTACCGGATGCTCCATTGCTGAGTCTGTTGTTGGCTCCTGTGGATGTGACACTTAGCATTAAAATGGCAGCTGTCCATTCCCTGTTCCCACCGTTCTGCTGCTCCCGTACCTGGCCTGGCCTCTCTGTGTCCATCACCACCTCCCGTGCTACCTTATAGCCCTTCCTCGTGGATGGGTGGGTGCCGTGTCCCATGTTCCCCCCTCCCCCCATGTCGGTTGGCCACCACCTGTTCCCTATGCTTACTTGCACATGTGGGGCAGCCTGCGATTGGCGGTTGGGTTGCTGGGGGTGCAGGGATGATCTGGGGTGGCTGAGGACCTAGGAGGGGGGGGTCATGGAGGGTGCTTTAGGGGAGCTGGGAGTGGGGTGGGCTGGCTGGTGGGGCCCCCCTGGTGTTGTAGGGGGGGGAGGGGCCCATGTGGCCTAGGCCGGGGTAGGGTTGCTGCTGGGGAAACCAGGGTTGGCAGACGAGCTGGGGAGGGGGCACTTGTATCTGTGGGAGAGCACCGTGGTGGTGTTGTGCTGCCTGCCCTCCTACCACGACTGGACCTGTGTCATGCTGGGGGACGTGCCATGAGGCCTCCAAGGTGTCCTCTATCAATCTGAAGGTCCTTGCAGCAGTTCCCTCCAGTGTGACACGGGCTCTCTCCCTCTCCTGCCTGTCTAGGCACTGCTCGCAGAGGAGGGTGGCAGCTTGGCACCTGTCCCATAGGTGCTCTGTGTGGGACTGGGTGAGCATTGCAGCCATTTGTTCCCGGTCCCTTTCCCCCTTCCCTATCTGTACCTCCCTGTTTAGGGCCTGCTCCCGGCTCTGTGCATCTGCCAACCGCAGTTCCTTCCCTAGGTCCTCCCTTCTCCGCCGGTTGCAGGTCTGCGTCTCCTGCTTCCTCTCTGCACTCCTGGCAACAACACCCCTGGATGGAATGGGCTGCTCGTCTGTGAACAGCAAGGGTACCTGTGTTTAGCTTGGGGATGGAGACCTGCCCCCCGTTCATCTGTTCTGGCTCCCGGGACTGCGCTGGCATATCTTCCACCCCTCTGGTTGCTCCCTCCTTGGCCTTGGCTCTGTTGGCATTCTCCTCCTTTGCTCCCACGTCTGCTTTGGCATGTGGCGATGGCCCCATCCCTGCTGCCTGAGTGCATTTGTCTCTCGTCCCCATCACAGCCACATCCCCATGTCCCTCCTCTGCAGCTGTGTTCCCCCCCCCATCCCCTGTGCTGTTTCTACCCATTGTCCTGTGGTGTTCCAGGCCCCCCTCCTTGCTGTCCCCTAGCCCGTCCCTTGCTTGCTCTTGGATGGGGATGGGGCCAGTAGTGCTACTTTGCCCCTGTCCACCTTGCATCACCCCACTGCCTCCAACCACTGTGTCATTGTCTCTTTGAACCTACCATCGGTCTCTTGGTCACTGGGCCCTTGGATGGCCTCCGGTTCCTCCATAGCCTCCTCAAGGACTGCCACTACCTCCTCCTCATGCACCTTCAGGTCCCCTTGAGCTGTGTGAGCAAATGCGATCTGTCAGTTGGGCTGTGCTTCCCAGCTGGGGCCCTGACTGTTGTTGTCTGGTCCCCTCCCCACCTTCCCTGTGGTCGTTCTCTTACCTGGATCCTATTCCTTCACGTCCTGGGGGGCATCCCTGGTGTCGATCCGCTCTCCATGCACCCCCTGTCCCTGTGGGTTCTGACCCTGTGGGTTTCAGGGGCGCACACAGAGGGTGATGTGTCCTGTTTTGGTTTCCAGGGACACCTCCTCCAACAGTAGGACGGGGCTGTCCCCTCCCGCATCCTGGCTGGCCTTGCCAGGGGCTGAGGGCTCTCCCTGCTCCGGATGTTTGAGCAGGGGTGTGTGCTGTTTTTGTCCTCTTTCTGCCCCTGGCTGATGCGGGAGGCCACAATGTCCACATCCACTCAGAGGAACCGATCCAGCAGGTCATGGAACTCCTGTATGCACATGACACGGCCGGACTTGAGATTGTTGTCCTTGATATATTTATATCTGAACCTCAAGTCCTTTGCCTGCTGCACGCATTGGGCGACAAACCTATTGTACCCCAATCGCTGCATCTCCTGGGCGATGGCTTCATAGACCTGTTTGGTCTTGTAGCAGTGCACTAGGTTGTACTGGACCTTTTTGGCCCCGCACATTCATATGAAGTCCTGGGTCTCTTGCCTGGACCAGGGTTCCCCCTTTTGGGTTCCTCATGTGAGGAGCCTGCTGCACCCCTGTTGATTCTGTGGGGTGTTCCTTAGCCCCCCTCCCCCAGGGGATCCCGCTGTTTTACCTGACTGCCATTGAGGCCCTCCTCAGCTGTCTCCCTGGTGGTGCTCTGTGCCAGGGTCTGTGTGCTCTCCTGTGGAGGGGGAATGGTGTGACTGTCAGCTGCCTGCCTGTGGTTTCCCTGGCGTGTGCTCGGGGCTAGTCAGCGCCTTCCCCCCATCCCTGTGTGAGTGGGTACCCTTGCTCTTACCTCACTCTCCGATGCGCTCTCCTCCCTGTGCCCTGTGGTCATGGTTTGGGGTGGGGATGCGGGTGGTGCCAGAGCTGCATTACGCCCTCTGCCCTGTGTCGGAAAGGGTGTGCTGTCAGTTGCTATCCTGCCCCCCCGTCCCCGGTGCCATTGGCCCGGTCCCCCCTCCCCTCGGCATCTCAGTGTTCCTCTGTTTACCCTGCCCCTTCACACGTGTGTCATGGCACTGACTCCCTTGGTCTTGTTGTGGGCTTTTCTGCCTGACATGTTGGGAGCTAGCGCACCCATGTCCTCACTTGCTTCTCCTTTAAGGGCTCCCAGGCAGGCGTTTGGCATCTTTCCCGGTGGGTGTGTCTGATTGCAGGCTCCTGCAGGGCCTCTCTAGCCGGTTTCGGCGAACCCTTCCCATGGGTGGGTGTGTTTTGCTGTTTATACGGATGGGTGGGTGTTGAACACCCACTGTCACCCACGGAGCATGCCGGCTCCTTCTCGGCTGCTCCGTGGGTGTTGATGGGTGAGTCGCAGGAGCGCGTACACACACCCGTTGACTTTAACATGGACGCTCTCCCACCCATCTGATGGGTGTTCATGGGTATTGGTGGGTGGGTGGCGTCCTTGTAAAAACGGCCCATGAAGTGAACATGGCAGATCAGAGAGTCTAGCCCAGTACTATTAATGAGATATAGATTTTTGTTATCAGACACCAGGGGCAATTTATAGTGTTGGCAATGGATAAAACCTTGTTTTGACTTATAAACTGAGGCAAATGTATCAAGGAAAATTAACATGGAGCTCAAAGATATAGGCCCTTTTCACACAGACACTCTAACACTGACAAAATGGGTGTTACATTTTATTATACATGCTGTAGGGCTGCAGGTGTGCTCTATGGGTGCCCTGCAACATGTATAATATGGATGTAAATGTATGTATAATAAAATGTAATAAAATGTCAGTGTTAGAGTGTCTGTGTGAAAAGGGCCATAATACAGACAGTCTGTATTCCAACATTGCTGTGGCCACTAAGAAATATATGTAGAATCTACTTACTGCTTTTCGTTTTCCACTTGTGTGTACAAGTCTTTTGCTCTGGGGAGCTAAGAACTTCTATATCAGGCTAACCCTGTCAAACACCGCTGTCATCTACAATCATACAAATCTGGAGTAACTCTTGAGGAATTTGTTCTGTAAGTATGCTGAGAAAAATACAAGAAGGATTTGGCCCTCTGGTTTTTGTTACATTAAATTTAATATCTTACAGTAGCCATTTTTAGTAGATTAATTGGAGATTTAAGTCTCAGGAATACAGTCTGTCAAGATTAATAAAACCAGGCTACTCTATGCAGTTTCTACTGCTTGTTCTGGAAATGTTTTGTTTTGTTTTGCTTCCACTCATTAGAACATTAGCTAAAGCCTTGCGCTCCTAGTTCTGAGTTTCAAAGCACAAGCCCCAGTGAACATAAGGACATATGAGAAGTGCCATTTACTGGGTCAGACCAATGGTCCATCTTGCCCAGCATTCTGTCTCAGACGGTGGCCAGCCTTGGTTGCCTCAGGGGAATACACAGCAGGTTACAGCGTATCCATTTCCTATCTTAATGGACTTGGCTTTCAAAAATTCATCCAGTCCCTTTTTGAAGCCTACTATGCTACTCGCCTGTACAACATCCTCCAGCAATGAGTTCCACAGGTTTGTTGTTTGTTGGATGAAAAAGTAATTAATTTTGTTTTAAATGTGCTCCCTGTTAACTTCACGGATTGCCCCCTGGTTCTATTCTTTTTAGAAAGGGTAAATAGCAGCTCCCTGTTTACCTTTTCCACACCTTTCAAGATCTTGTAAACTTCTATCATGTCCGCTCTGCGTTGTCTCTTCTCCAAGCTGAACAACCCTAACCTATCGAGCCTTTTCTTATATGGAAGGCGCTCTATGCCTTGGATCATTTTTGTTGCCCTTCTCTGCACTTTTCCAGTTTCTCTACCAGAAGTGGACACAGTGTTCCAGGTGCAGATTTATATATAGTGGCATTATGATATTTTCCATCATTGATGTCATTGGCTCAGTGTGCATCAACGGTCAAAAAGGCTAACCGCATGTTAGGGATAATTAAGAAAGGGATTGATGATAAAATGGAAGTGAATAGGGCTTGAACCACTAAAGTGCTTTGGAGTTCAGAGTCTAAGGCTACAGTCCAAAGTCCATGCACGAGTGTCATGCGTGTGCGTAGGCCAAAACTACAGTTGTGTGTGCATGGGTCCCCACAATAATCCCCCTGCCTCCCAACTGTGCTGCCGTGGCAACGGCCACCTCTCCCAGTCATGGTACAATCAGGTGGGGGGACTTTCATGGGGGCACACTACTGTCACAGGTACAATGCTGCAACAAACACTAACAAAACCACAAAGAACCTGCCTCCTACTAAATAAAAACTATTATTGTTGTTGTTGAGTATTTATATAGCACTAGGAACATACCTGGCACTGTATTCTAAAAAAAATTTGCTTAGAGTGTCTGGAGCTTGCTACCCTAGTACAATGCCTTGTACAGTATCTTCCCAGTTGTCAGGTGAATTTTACAAGACTGATTTATTTGGATTTGTATCTCGCCCTTGCCAAAGGATGTGCCTGGAACAGCTACCAAGAATGCCTCTTTGTGTACTCTTACTGCAGTGATGGAACTCGCAAGAGGGCACCCCTGGCTGACCTTAGAGACCAAAAGGAACATAGGGGAAGAAGCGGTCATTTAGATATGTAGGGCTCAAGTCATTTAGGGCTTTATAGTTCAAACGCAGTACTTTGAATTGTGACCAGAACACTATTGGCAGCCAGTGCACACGCTTGAGTACTGGTGTGATGTGCTCCCAGTGACCCACTGTTGTCAGAAAGCAGGCCACCACATTCTGCACCAGCTGCAGTCCCCCAAGCAGACTTTAAGGGTAGCCCCACATAGAACACATTGCAGCAGTCTAGCCTTGAGGTTATGAAAGTATGGATGATGGTGACCAGAACCAAATCTGATAGAAAAGGTCTCAGCCTTCTCACCAGGTGAAGTAGGTGGAAAGTGGTCCTGACCACTGCTGCAACCTGATGTTCCAGGTGCAACAAGGGATCCAGGAGCAGCCCAAGGTCCCAAACATGAGTGGCCAGAAGAGGCTGAACCCAATCATGGGTGTCCCGATCCCCTCCAAGTCACACGGCCAGCTAACCATCATCACTTCTGTCTTGTCTGGATTCAACCTCAGTTGATTCGCCCATATCCACTCCCCAGTGGCAGCCAAGTATTGTGCAAGCAAGCACCGAGACTGCAGGACTTGGATAAGATGAAAAAGAGAGACAAAGCTAGACGTCATCAGTGTATCGATGGCACTGCACTCCAAACCTATGCACGATCTTGCCTAGCGGCCTCAAGTACACATTGAACCAAAGGGCTGAATTAGGACATCAGTTGTGCTGTCTGATTGCAGAAATTGCAAGCAGGTCTTTTAGCTTACATGCGGCCATACTGGTGAAATCTAGAATAGTAGTTTCCATATTGAGACTTAAATCTAATCCCATGACCGCAGACATCAACCAACTTTCAACATATATCAAATATCAGTTAACTCCACCTGCAGATGGTGTGATCCACAGGCGATCCCAGCCTACAGTTTGAGAATTTCTGGCCTAGAATGGTTAGTTATAGCAAAAAACACACATTGCAGTTGTGGTTGTTTAGACAGCAATCCCAAATCCACCCAGCAGCGTAATATCTATCTTGCATTTTGTCAATTATCCAACAGTCCTTGCTCCAGTAAGAATGCTAAGTAAGCACTCTGGAGTTGTAATTTGTGCTGCAAGTGCACATTCTAATTTATTCCTCTCAAAACAGTCGTGTTTCATGATGAAGCTAAACCAAGTAATGCAACAAACTATTTTGTGCAACTAAAGACACTTGGAAGGTTTTCTTCATTTGATAAGTCTCAAAAAGGGAATAAAGACAGTCACAGAAACGGAGTCTCCTCCCATCATTAGTGTCAGCTATGCCCATTTTTACACGGACGCCCACCCCACCACCATTCGGTGTTCGGGCGGGGGCAGTCCGTCTATACGGCCACCAGTGGGTGGGAGGATGGGTGTGTGCCCGAGTAAACACCACAGGCAGTGGGTATTTGTGCGTGTGCGCTCCCACCGTACAACCAACATCCGCCAACAGAACGGAGGATGCTCCGTGGGTGGAGGTAGGTGGAGGTGTGTGTGTGTCCGTGTAAATGGGCACACACCCACCTACCCTACCCCCCCAGGGTCTGTGTAAAAATGGCCTATGAGAAGGGAACAGGCATGGGGAAGGTGGGGGACAGGGGTATATGTTGCATCAATCTAAAGTGTGTGTTTCCCAAGTCTCAATGGAAACTGTTTCTACTTTCTGTGTCCTCATAGTTCATAGCAAATGCTGGACAGAGATATTTCCACAGCTGGCCCTGTTTTCCCATTCATAATTATTTTCCACTTTAGTGGTAATTTCTAACTACTGTTAGATATAGGGTTGTTTGTTTGTTTTGGCTTCCTGCTCATTTGCCCCTAAGACTCCTGACCAAAGTCTCAGAGCTTCCCCTTTCCTGGGATTTCATACTCTTCTGCCCAATTTGCTTAGTCTTCCAGCAGAGTCCTGCAGTCAAACGTGGGTTTCTTGACTTCAGGGGTGTTTTCTGGCCCATTCCCTTGGGCCAGGCACTACTGAGTGTGTGTGTGTGTGTGTGTGTGTGTGTGTGTGTGTGTGTGTTTGTCCCCCCACCGTGAAAGAAGACACAGACACTATTCTTATGGGGTAAATCAGGCCGCACCAAACTTTATTAGCCTTGTCGAGGAGGAAGGAGCTATGCCCCTCCGCGTCCTGTCAAACTTAACTGCTAACTAATAACTTGGGTAGAGTAAACTTAAGGCGGTCTGATGTTCCCCAGTACCGCAGCAATGTTAATTATAGCTGCTGCAACATCACACCTGCTCAGCCGCCTCCAGCCGGATCAGGAGGCCTCTGCCTACCATGACCCAAGGAAGGAATTGAGGGCAGCTGGTGAGGACCCTGGACCGCCCCTGTCCTAAGGTCCCTCGACCCAGCCCCCTCCCCTTCCTGGGTCCTACGCGATGCTGGCCGGGCAAGCTCTAGCATTTGCGTGAACCCCATCTCGTAAGGAGATGACCTGGCAGCAGGCTATCCCTACCATCTAACTCCACTAACTCGCAGGACCCCTGTGGTGCGACAGCTATTAATCGCCGTATCCCCTTCCCACCTTCAATCACAAATCAACACTGTGAGGAAGGCGAAAAACCAGACAGGAACTATGCCAATTATCCTGGAGGCCAAATTCCTTCCCGGCCCTGAACTCAAATTCAGCAACCAGTGCTACCCACAGTATAGCAGGGGCGGTGGGAGGGTGCTTTCCTCGGTGGAGCTCAGGCGCGAATGCTGCATTCGCGCCCGGCCCAAGATGGCGGCCGCGAGCTCCCACTCATTGCGAGGGCTCGCTTCGCACCACTTCTCCCACACACCATGCACCCCTATACCCCACGTGTCTTCATTCCGCACAGGGAGGGGGCGGGACAACAGCTGCCGCCCCCGAGCCGCTCCCCGTTTCAAGGAGGGCCGGGGGGGCAACGAACATTAGGAGAGCCTTGCTATTATCAGAAAGTCGCAGGAAAGTCATGATGTTGCCATATTCCACATGGGGCAGGGTCACCACATCTCAAATTGAAATGAGCTGGGCTGGGGCCAGAAGAGTGCAGCTGCATTCAGGCCTTCACTTGGGCCAGGCTTGAGGTGGTGGGACTTGAGTCCTGCTCAGTCTGGAAATTCTGGCCTGAACAGACTTTTGTCCTCCGGGCCTTTTGAAAAGAAACTACTACAGATTTTACTTTTCTTCTGATCTTTACTGGAACAGAGTTTTCTTTTATATCCTGATGTACTACTGACAAATATGCAACTCTCATGGCCCCAACATTTAGTTCCCATGTCTTACTCTGAAACCGGAAATGGTGTGGCTTAAACCTGTAGCTCCATCTCCAAAGAGTAAAGACTGTAAACACCCCCTGTTCCAATCACATAAAGCTGAAGGGGCCTGACATGCTGCTTACTGAGACATTCACCAGTAGCTGACCCCTCTCTGTCTGTGTTTGGTATTGCTATAATTTTGTGAAACCAGAACAAAAGTAAAGGATTAAACAGTTCATTAAAATGGCATTGCGGAAAGCCTAAGGCTGAGGTTCTTTCAAAGGTGGAGGCATGTAACTCCAATAGAATTACCACAGTTTGTTAAACACCTGAAAGCATCTTTGCAGAACTGGTACCTAAGGTTTTTAGAATTAAGTTGCTGACTTCTCTGAATTCTGTTGATGCTATACAGAAATGTGGTTGTACTATGGCAGGTACGTATAAAATTGTGTCGCTGCCAGAGGAGAATGCCATATAATTTCCTAAAACCTGTGATTGGTATTTATCATTTCTAACACAGAATTGCCTCTAAAATGCTAGTGTATATTTAGGGGTGGGACTACCGGATGATTCGGTATCCGATACTGCCAGTTTTTCAGTGTACCGGCAGTATCGGATTACCCCGGTAATCGGGGGAATTTACCGGATTCCCCCTGTGCCAGATTTTTTTACATTGCGGCCATTCAAATCAAT
>QEPC01002446.1:391411-432331 GCA_003113815.1 Sphenodon punctatus
GTGTGTGTGTGTGTGTGTGTGTGTGTGTGTTTGTCCCCCCACCGTGAAAGAAGACACAGACACTATTCTTATGGGGTAAATCAGGCCGCACCAAACTTTATTAGCCTTGTCGAGGAGGAGGGAGCTATGCCCCTCCGCGTCCTGTCAAACTTAACTGCTAACTAATAACTTGGGTAGAGTAAACTTAAGGCGGTCTGATGTTCCCCAGTACCGCAGCAATGTTAATTATAGCTGCTGCAACATCACACCTGCTCAGCCGCCTCCAGCCGGATCAGGAGGCCTCTGCCTACCATGACCCAAGGAAGGAATTGAGGGCAGCTGGTGAGGACCCTGGACCGCCCCTGTCCTAAGGTCCCTCGACCCAGCCCCCTCCCCTTCCTGGGTCCTACGCGATGCTGGCCGGGCAAGCTCTAGCATTTGCGTGAACCCCATCTCGTAAGGAGATGACCTGGCAGCAGGCTATCCCTACCATCTAACTCCACTAACTCACAGGACCCCTGTGGTGCGACAGCTATTAATCGCCGTATCCCCTTCCCACCTTCAATCACAAATCAACACTGTGAGGAAGGTGAAAAACCAGACAGGAACTATGCCAATTATCCTGGAGGCCAAATTCCTTCCTGGCCCTGAACTCAAATTCAGCAACCAGTGCTACCCACAGTATAGCAGGGGCGGTGGGAGGGTGCTTTCCTCGGTGGAGCTCAGGCGCGAATGCTGCATTCGCGCCCGGCCCAAGATGGCGGCCGTGAGCTCCCACTCATTGCGAGGGCTCGCTTCGCACCACTTCTCCCACACACCATGCACCCCTATACCCCACGTGTCTTCATTCCGCACAGGGAGGGGGCGGGACAACAGCTGCCGCCCCCGAGCCGCTCCCCGTTTCAAGGAGGGCCGGGGGGGCAACGAACATTAGGAGAGCCTTGCTATTATCAGAAAGTCGCAGGAAAGTCATGATGTTGCCATATTCCACATGGGGCAGGGTCACCACATCTCAAATTGAAATGAGCTGGGCTGGGGCCAGAAGAGTGCAGTTGCATTCATGCCTTCACTTGGGCCAGGCTTGAGGTGGTGGGACTTGATTCCTGCTCAGTCTGGAAATTCTGGCCTGAACAGACTTTTGTCCTCCGGGCCTTTTGAAAAGAAACTACTACAGATTTTACTTTTCTTCTGATCTTTACTGGAACAGAGTTTTCTTTTATATCCTGATGTACTACTGACAAATATGCAACTCTCATGGCCCCAACATTTAGTTCCCATGTCTTACTCTGAAACTGGAAATGGTGTGGCTTAAACCTGTAGCTCCATCTCCAAAGAGTAAAGACTGTAAACACCCCCTGTTCCAATCACATAAAGCTGAAGGGGCCTGACATGCTGCTTACTGAGACATTCACCAGTAGCTGACCCCTCTCTGTCTGTGTTTGGTATTGCTATAATTTTGTGAAACCAGAACAAAAGTAAAGGATTAAACAGTTCATTAAAATGGCATTGCGGAAAGCCTAAGGCTGAGGTTCTTTCAAAGGTGGAGGCATGTAATTCCAATAGAATTACCACAGTTTGTTAAACACCTGAAAGCATCTTTGCAGAACTGGTACCTAAGGTTTTTAGAATTAAGTTGCTGACTTCTCTGAATTCTGTTGATGCTATACAGAAATGTGGTTGTACTATGGCAGGTACGTATAAAATTGTGTCGCTGCCAGAGGAGAATGCCATATAATTTCCTAAAACCTGTGATTGGTATTTATCATTTCTAACACAGAATTGCCTCTAAAATGCTAGTGTATATTTAGGGGTGGGACTACCGGATGATTCGGTATCCGATACTGCCAGTTTTTCAGTGTACCGGCAGTATCGGATTACCCCGGTAATCGGGGGAATTTACCGGATTCCCCCTGTGCCAGATTTTTTTACATTGCGGCCATTCAAATCAATGGCCGCAATGTAAAAAAAAAAACAGAAAAAAAGCAAACACTTTCCCTCCCCCGTCCAGGCTGTGTGGGTGAAAGGGGGGACACCCCCCACCCACCCTGCCCAGCCTGGATTTAAAAAAAATATTTTTTTCCCTAGGTCCCTGGGCTCCAGGCCACCGCTGGCGACCCAGGGCCCACACCAGCAGCAGGTAAGTGTATGGGTACTGTTGATCCCTGGGGTGGGGGGTGGTTTAACACACCCCCCACCCCAGGGATCACCCTACCTTGCCCAACCAGAGATCACCCTACCTACCTTGCCTTCAGCTCCGGGCAGCGGCGGCGGCGGTCCGGGAGCCGGCTTCAGCTCTGCTGTGGCTGCTGGCTTCAGCACACTAGTGACGCGTACTAGGCCTTCCAGGAAACTTCTGGGTCCCCCCTTCCACCCGCATAGTCTGGGAGGGGGAGGGGGGAGGTTTTTTTTCCCCCCTCCATTGATTTCAATGGGGACAGTTCCCATTGAAATCAATGGGAAAAAACCGGTACCAGTATACCGGTATTAATCCGGTATGCCAGTATTTTGAAATCCGGGAACCGGTAAATTCGGTACCCGGTATTTGCCCGGATGTCCCACCCCGAGTATATATATGAGAATCTGAATATGACCTACATTAAAACTGGTATTATGTAACATGCTTGTGCAACCATTATCTTTCACTGAGGTATATGCAAAAATAAACTGCACTCTCATTTGATAATATTTGCTTGGTTTAAGCCTTTTAACATACACAAATGAAGGAAAATAAAGGCCATGGTGTGCATAAATGTAAATCCATCTGACAATAATTTTATTTTTCTGTCGAGGAGTAATTATCTTGAAATTCAGTGAGACTTCCATTGTAAAAATCACTAATCCCTCTAAAATAATGACTTGTGGAAATACTCCAGCAGCAGAGCAGCTCCAACTGAAGCTGCTCAATTTAATAACAAAATCCTCTCTTCCATCCCCCAGTTGTGCCAAACAGGGAAAATAAAAACAAAGCTTTTCTCCTAATGATTTTTTTAAAAAGTAAGTTTAGTCTTGGTTCATGATTGTTGATCTCAGAGACTGATTTTCTCTGCTTATTAACAGCAGAATTGCGATGATAGAAGTGCAAGCTTCCCTACCTTTGCTTCTTCATCCCAGGCAGGGAAAGGAGAGTGTATTTTTATAAGTTCAAGGCATAAGACTCCTACTGATGTCAAGGGACATTAGTTGATAGGTTTTTAAATCAGGAGGAAGTAGTATAATAATGTCGTCTATTTGCACAGAACAGGTCATATTTTGCTAGCTCAGCGATGTGTGTTTGAGCTACCTGAGCTATAGCATCTCTCATGAAATATATTAAATCTGTAGAATTGAATTTACCACCTTGATTTAAAGGGTGCTATGGCATGATAGCCACCCACAAATGGCTGTTTATTAGGTGTCAACACATGTGCAGGCCATTTATTGAGAGTGTAGAGAAAGTAAGGTTGCCATGTTGGTCCCATGTACAGGCAGCCAAGACAAAGTAGTACAGTGATACTTTTTACTGGACCAACTAATTCCTGACTTGCCTGATGAAGGACCCTGTGAGGTCGGAAAGCTTGCATACCTCCACCAACTGGAGTTGGTCCAGTAAAAGATATAACTGTACTACTTTGTCTCTATTGGGGGAAAGACGGCTAGGGAAGGCTGTGACCCTCCCTTTAGATCCCTCTTCCTCTCCTTCCCTGCATTGGAAGGAGCCCAATTGGGTTGGTGGCTGGCGTGCCAAGCCTTCTGCTCAGCTGCTTGGGCAGTAGGAAGGAGCCTTGGTGCCCTGGTCCTCTTCCTGCTTGGCTCCTCTTTCCACTCACTTCAGTGGGATTCATGCTGCTTCGGTGTGCTAGCTCTGAACAAATTGAGGATCTTTCCCTAAGTCATTTTTAAAAACCATCCAACAAAATTCTTCTTTCACTTAAAGCCCTGCAACCACATTAATGCCTGTGGGGTGGCACAAACAGGACTGAGAGTGAAGTTCAGCCCATCCTCTTCAGGTTTTCTCTCCACCCCACTCCAGGGTGGTCTACTCTCCTCATTTCATCTTTGAAAAACATACTGATGAGGTGACCTGAGATCTGATTTTAGAGTTTCAGCTAAAAATTCCCCCCCTCCCCCCTCCTTGAGTCTTAAGATAAATCCACCCCTTTTCATGTGGGATCTCCCTCCTGCTGGTTACTCCAACAGTAGTGAGAGCACACTTTCCAGGAGATGTAAATCCATCATTGGATTGTGCACTTAAAGGAAAGTTGCTGTATTTTTAAACATTTTGCATAACTACATGGCACTGGCCAGAAGGACCTTGAACAGGTAGAAGAGTGAGGGGGAGCTGTTGGGCTAAATTCTGCACAGGGCAGATGGGGATTGCTTCATGAAAAATTACAATTTAAAAAACTGGATGAGTCGAACTGTGCCTCCAGAGAACCGTTTTGCAATGCTGAGTGCCTGGACGCAGCTAGGTACTTACTCCTGTCTGTCTGTCGGCAGAAGTAAGTCAAGATACTAGAGCGTACAGTTGAGTGCCTTGTTCGTATGCTAAGGATGTGAAAGAGTGCAACATACTTAGGGTTGCTGCTGTGCACTGTGCTAGGATGTGAGAGAATCACAGCATGTGCACATACATACCCACAGGAGGTTTTTTAAAATAAATGGGATGGCACTTAAAGGTAAACAAAATTACCACTGTGCTAGATAACTACAGAAAAAAATTAAGTGACAAGCTTGCAAAAACTTCTCCAAGTACAGGTATGGGTGGATTAGCAAGCAATTTTAATTGCCAAGTAGATTCCTCTGCACTGAGCTGTAGTAGTTCTTTTCTTTGTTTTTAGACATTACTTGCATGCTTGATCTCATTTTTTGTTCTGTTACTTTCAAGGGTCCCCAATACCAGTGGGTATCGATGTACAGGTGGAAAGTATTGACAGCATTTCAGAAGTTGATATGGTAAGTGTTGTTCTGTAATGTCTGCTACTAAAAGGGAGGGAATTCAAAACTATAGCCAAAATTCCGAGGGTGGGGATCAGAGAGGGGGGAAAGCACCTTGATTTCAGAAATAACTTTCCAGAAAGTTGATATAAAATTTAAATAGTAGTAAATCCCTAATAGGTATATTCTTGTCTTGATATATTTCCATTGAGGTTTATAGAGTTGCTTCTCCTTATACTCTTAGCCTTCAGGATCCCCCTCCTTCCCCTGTAACTAAGCCAAGTGCATTTACCTGCAGCGTCTCAATTTCATTAATGTCTCCCTATGTGCCCTCCTCTTATTTCCCCTCCTTTGTGCATCCTAGGTTGTAAGCCCATTGGGAGAGGAATATGTCTCTAATCATGACTGTTCAGCACCTGGCACATCATCCATCCATCCCATCCCATCCCATCCATCTCCTGCGCATGGGTAGCTCTGCGGGTGGCCGCCGGGAGGCAGAAGAAGAAAATTGCTCTTGTGCATGCGTGGCAGATCTAACCCCTCGCTTCCTCAGTCAATATCCAAGCCAAGGACCGACCTGTCCACTCTCATCAACTTCAACTGTGAACTCAACAAAACTTTGAAAATAAGAAAACATCTGACCCAATTCAACTTAACCCTATTCCTAGGGTTATAATTAGTAAACTGGATCCTATCGTCACTCTACCTTAGAGGGTGAGATTCACTCAGGTGCACGTTTACCCCTTGATATGTCCTAATCCATCACAGTAACCCCTTAAGGCGTCCCATAGTGCTGTTTGGTAGGGAGGGCCGGAGGATTACCCGGAGTGCAGGGAAGAAAAAAATTCACCGAGGTAGGTGACCAAATCTCCTTTCTTCCCCTGCCTCCGGCTAATCCTCCGCACGGGATGTACCCGAGCCCTTAAACATTTCTACGGGTGGGAACCAACAGCACTGGGGAATTCCAGCACTGCCTGTAGCACCCGCCTACCAAAGGCAGCCTCTGCGGATTTGTAGACATTGAGTCTATAGTGCTTTACTAAGGTATGCAGGGAGGACCACGTCACCGCCCTGCATATATCATCATAGGAGGTCCCTGCCTTAAAAGCGAAGGAAGTAGCTGCACTTCTAACTGAGTGGGCCCATATCTGTAGAGGTGGCACCTTCCCTTTAACCTTATAGGCTTCCTGACTGCACTGCCTCACCCATTTGGAAAGGAGTGTCTTGGAGGCCTTGGTACCCTTGTACCCTTGTTGAATGTTAACAAATAGGGCAATGGATGACCTAATACTTTGTGATGAAAGCCTGGTCCACCCTAAGTGTAACTGACTGTTCCTGAAAAGTACAGAAAATTTCCTCCACCAATAGGGCTCCTAACTCTGAGATTCTTCTAGCTGAAGTGACTGCACCAAGAAGACCACCTTCAGCTTAAGCATATATAAAGAAATATGCTTCAATGGTTCAAAGGGTGTCCTAGTGAGGGAGTCCAGTACTAGGTTTAGGCTCCAGGACGGGCATCTATGGGCTACTGGGGGAGACATGGATCTCGCTGCCCTCAGAAATTGTCTGACATGTCTATGTGATGATATATGTTTGTTAGTCACCGCTCTCAGGACTGAGTCTGTTACTGTTGCCTGTCTAGCTAGAGTATTAGGCATGAGACCCTTGTCTAATCCTTCTTGGAGGAAATGGAGGATAAGTGGGATTTCTGCCCTGCAGGGGTCCTGTCCCTTGCCCACTGCCCATGATGCGAAAGTCTTCCAGGTAGCCCTATATAATCTCCTTGTTGCAGGGTGCCTGGACTGTTCAAATGTTGTGAGCACTGCTTCAGAATATCCTCTCTTTTTCAGTGCCCCGCGGACAAGCTCCAAGCTGTGAGACTTAGATTTTTCAGGTTCTCACATATAATAATAATAAATTTATTGTTAGTCAAGGCTATTACAATATAAAACAGAAAGGGTTCTTGCATTGTACTGGGCCCTGTCTGAGTAGGGTCAGTTTGGTGCCTAGGTTCACATAGTGACCCTGACTGAGTTCTATCAAGTCCGAAAACCAGGGTCTCCTGGGCCACCAAGGGGTTATGAGGATCACTTGAGCTTGTTCTCTGATGATCTTTGCTATGGTTCTCGAAATCAGGGGAATTGGGGGAAATGCGTAGAGTAATCCCTGTGGCCATGGTTGGTTTAGGGCATCCACTGCTGCTGCTGTCTGCCAGGGGATCCTGGTCATAAAGCTGGACAGCTGTACGTTTTCTTGGTTGGCGAATAAGTCCATCACCGGAAGGCCAAAATGCGAGATCAGGTCCCGGAACACCTCCTTGTCCAATTCCCATTCATTTGGATCGATAGTTCTCCTGTTCAACCAGTCTGCCTGGTCGTTGTCTCGACCCCTGATGTGCAGAGCCTTCAGGGAGTGTAGATGCTTCTGGGCCCAAGTGAATAGCCTCACTGCTTCTCTGTGGAGAGCCAGAGCCCTGGATCCTCCTTGGTGATTTATATAGTCTTTGGCCGTGGTGTTGTCTGTGTATATGAGTAGATGTTGGTTGATTAGACTCGGCCCGAGGTGTTCCAGAGCAAGGCGAACTGCCTTGAGTTCTAGAAAATTGATGCTGTGCATCTGGTCTTCCTTGCTCCAGTGGCCCTGGACTGACCTGGTCCTGGAGTGGGGTCCCCAGCCTGAGAGACTGGCATCGGTTGTTATCACCTCCCTTACTGGTTCTGTTATTGGAACACCCTTGCTGAAGGTGTCCTTTCTTAGCCACCAGGACATGGAGTGCCCTAATTCCCGGGGAATGCGAACCCAGGGGTTTAAGCCTAGCGTCAGCTCTCACTGCATAGAATGCAGCAGCCTCTGCAAGGGTCTTAGGTAAAACCTTCTCCACTGCACCTGACCGGTGCATGATATCAACAGTCCTAGCAGTTGAGCAGGAGTCTTGAGCTGCATTCGCGTTTGATGCTTTAGGAGGCGAATCAGTAGGTGAACCTTGTCTCGCCTGGGGGGAGGAACAAGTGCGACTTCTAAGGTTGTATCCAAAATTACGCCTAGGTGTTGCAGCCCGCATGTTGGTTGGAGGTGACTTTTCTCCTTGTTGATCAAAAACCCGTGCAGTCTTAGGTATTGCATTGTTCTGTCCAGGTCTGCTATGATCTTGTGGTCCGACTGTGCCCGGATCAGGATGTCCAGGTAAGGGTATAAATGAATTCCCGCCCTCCTGAGATTTGCAATCAGAGGGACCAGGATCTTGGTAAAGATCCTCGGCGCTGACAACAGCCCGAAGGGGAGGGTCTTGAACTGGTAGTGGGTGTGCTGATGATAAAATCTGAGCCACCTTCTGTGTGGTTGCCAGATTGGTACGTGGAGGTATGCCTCTCGTAGGGCGAGAGATACCATCCAGTCCCCCTTCCTTAGGCTTTGCAAAATGGAGGCAACAGTTTCCATTTTGAATCTCTGGGTCCTGACTGCCCTGTTCAGGGCCTTCAGATCCAGGACTGCTCTCCAGGCATCCAGCTTTTTTGGCACCAGAAAAATGATTGAATATAGCCCTAGCCTCACCTGGTCTAGGGGAACTGTCTCTATGGCCCCTACGCCCAGAAGTCTTTGAATTTCTGAAGACATGGCCAGGTGCTTCTCTGGATTTGTTGAGGCAGGGGAAGGGATAAATCTTTCTGTGGGCTGTTTGGATATGTGATACCCTTGGGTCACACGCTCTAGGACCTATGAGTCTGAGACCGACTTTTCCCAGAGCCCTGAGAAAAACTGGAGCCTGCCCCCGACTTCTGTGTCTTCAAGATAGTCAGGAGTCCTGCTTGGGTTGTCCTGCGGTGGGGCCCCTTGGTCTCTACTTGTCAAATCTGGGGTGCTTGTTTCCCCTCCCTCGAAATGGGTAATTACTCTGGCCTTCTATGACTTGTGGCTGGAACCTTTTAAATTCCCCATAGCTAGGTCGGGGCCTATACTGTTGGGCTCGAAAAAACCTCTTTCTTGTTCCCATTTGCTGGAGGGTCTTATGTGTAGACTTATCATTGGCGTCAGCCAGTACTTTCTCCAAGCAGACCCCAAACAGCTTGAGTCCCTTGTAGGGGGCTGAGACCAGCATATTCTTGGTGGTGAGGTCACCCTGCCAGGACCTCAGCCACAGTCTCTGCCTAGCTGACACTGAGCCTGCCACCGCTTGGGCTGCCCATTCCATCCATTGTGGAATCGGCTAGGAAAGCGGTTGCGAGCATAATTTTAAATGACAGGATCTGTGCTCTTTTGTCAGAGATCGTTGAGTCTTGAGCTTCCTGCAGCCAGGACAGCAGGGCTCTCGTGACTTAGGAGGAGATAACGCTCACCTTTATTGCTGAGGCCGAAGCCTCTAGGCCCCTTCTAAGGGCAGAGTCTATTGCCCTGTCCGTGGAATCTTTAGGATAACAATCCCCTTCAGTGGGGAAAACAGTCTGTCTGGCTAGCGAGACCGCTGTAGCACTGACTTTTGGATTTTTAAACAAGGGTTCCTTCTTCCTTGAGAAGGCATAAAGAGAGGTCTGTGTTCTGTTCATTCTCTGGGACTTGTCAGGATTTTTCCATTCCTCAAGGATCAACTTTTCGAAAACCTTATCGAGGGGCATCCCTGACTCCTTCCCGTGCAGGTAAGGGATGCAGTCCCTTTCCTCCTCCTCTTGGAAGTCTGAGGAATCCTCTTGTACTGGCTTTTTCTTGAGGTGCAAGACTTTAGCCACTTGAAAAGGCAGGTTCTCCCTATATGCTAGGGGGAATTGTCTGTCATGCTCCCTGGGATCAGGGGCGGGTGTGTGTGTGTCCTGCTGAGTGGAGCCCTCAGCCTTGCAAGACTCCTGTGCCAGGTCAAGCTCTGAGTCTGAAGATAGAAGCGTGTGGGCCAGATCCCTGCGCTTCCTCGGCTGTTCTCCTGCTGAATTCTCCTCAGAGGACTAAGGGGAAACTTGTATGAGTGCTCTGGTGTTCCCTTGTGGAGCTCTGGCCCTTTTTTTGCCTGCCTTTTTGGGAGCTTTTCCTGCCCGTCATCCCAATGATTTTGGGGGAGAGGCAGTGGGTTTAGGGATCCCTTGGGTTGCAAGTCACAGAGCCTGTCCAACGACTGGAGGATTTCCCCCATCGTGGCGGCCATGGAAGACATTGCTACCTGTGAGTCCTCCTGAGTAGAGACTGCCTGTTCCTGAGCTCTGGTTTCCCCGTCTGGTTCCATGTCATGACAGAGTGTCTTCTATCGCCTCAGGGTTTTGCGCTGGCAGCTGGAACCCGCTCTCGTGTTGCGGAGCTGTTCCCAGGCTGGGGGGTGGCTGGCGACTCCTTTTGCCTCCAGGGGTGGTGGTGAGGTGAGTGATGAAAAAAGTGAAAAACCCCTCTTGGATCCAGGGGCGTAGCTAGCTTGGGATGGGCCCAGGGACAAGAAATGTTTGTGGGGCCCTCCTCTTTTTTCCTGCCAGCAGCAAAGTCACCAGCTGGCCTACAAGCTCCTCCCAGCTCGGCCTAGGGGCACTAGGCTGCTGGTGCTTGGGACTTACTTGCTCTCTGCAAAGTCTGCGATGTGCTTTGGGGGCCATCCAACTTCTGGTCCAGCGGCAAGCTGGTCCCACGGTGCACTCTGTCCCTCACAGCTTGCTGCTTACACGCTGGGGCCGAGCGTGGCCAGTAGCAGCGGTGCCATTGGTGCCCCAGCCCACCCGACCAGCCGTGAGACTTGTGAATGTGACCTGGCCTGATGCAGACTGCTGCATGGGCCCCTCCCCTTCCCTGATTACATTTGCAACATTGTGTCTGACACAGTGTTGCAACTACAGGCAGGGAGGGGGCCCATGCAGCAACTGGAAGGGTCCCCAGCCAGCTCAGGTGGCAATTTAAAAAAGAAAAAAAAAGGGAGGGAAAGGGTGGCTTATCTACCTTGGATATTGGGCCCCCAACCAGTACGGGCCCCGGGACGAATGTCCGTTTGTCCAATGGTAGTTACGCCCCTGCTCGGATCCCCTGTTCCCGGCGCTGTGTGTGGGAACCGGCCAGGCCTTTCCGTGCAGTCCCGAGAGTCTCGGGAAAAGGCACTGCCTCTATGACCCCGCCTGCTCGCCTGTCTGACAATATATATATATATATATATATAGTTTAAAGGACGAGCTCTCCTGCGTGTCCAGCGGGGAATGAAAGAGAAAAAAGAGAGAGAGAAAAAAAAAAGGAAGCTGACAAGTGGAGATGCAGCAACGGTCCAACGCTCCCAACGGTCCGAAGGCAGAAGACAGACTGAGGAAGTGAGGGGTTAGCTCTGCCATGCATGCGCAAGAGCGATTTTCTTCTTCTGCCACCCGCAGAGCTACCCATGCGGAGGATTAGCCAGAGGCAGGGGGAGAAACCTCTTTCTCATTGGAGGAGTCTGCTCATGAGGCACACACAAGAACAGTTCAACATCATCTGGCTTGGTTATTTGTACTGGCTATACCACTGTTGTACTCAAAACTAGGAAAAGCACACCAGTCAATTTTTATTTTCCTCCTCTTTCTTTTTTTTATATAAAGGACTTCACAATGACCTTATACCTCAGACATTACTGGAAGGATGAAAGGCTCTCATTTCCTAGTACCAGGAACAAAAGTATGACCTTCGATGGAAGACTAATAAAAAAGATCTGGGTCCCAGATGTGTTTTTTGTTCACTCTAAAAGATCTTTCATCCACGACACAACAATGGAGAATGTTATGCTCCGAGTCTACCCTGATGGTAACGTTCTCTTCAGTCTGAGGTAAGGACAATATCGACATTACTCTGTCAACTTTAAGAAACAGCATCACTGCTTCCTTCTGTCAAAGCAGAACCGTTCCTTCTGCGAGGCTGCATAGGAAGAAATTAGTTGATGTCCTTCAGCAGACTTTCCCAAAATACAGGTCAGAACTTCACATCATCTTCAGATGGTGCCACAGTCCTGAATGATATTTGATGTACTTTGCACATCTTTATTGTGTTCTGGTGTAACAGGATTATATCTAAATCTCAAAATGGGTTATGCAGACAAAATATTTGGAGGCCATTATCCTTAGGGTTAAAGATGGAGTTGATTTACTAGGGTTCTTGTAGGTTTTCTTGTGTACAAGCAGCTAACCCAAATATTTTTCAAATACTGAAGCAAGAGATCTTAATATTCGCCTCAGGATTCTGAAAACTGCTGCCATATTAATCAATTGGGGTCCCTAGAATGGTAATCACTTGCATTTGTAAAGTATGCAGGAGCCTAAGATTGCAATGGGGACTCCTTAGGAGTTGGTGGCTTGAGGATTGTGGCCTAAGATTGCCCCTGAGTCAGCTAGTATGTTCTTTGATATGAACAGAGATAAAAACATAAGAGATTACAAAAGATGCAGCAGATTAAACAAGTGCTACTGCTACTGTCAGCCTGCGATCAGTGGTTGGATAAATCTTGCGGAATTTTGAATACATTTCTATCCAGTGAATCTACAAATTACTGACAAAGAGAAAACCTCACAGCACTGCTGCTGGGGTCCATGCATACAAAGAAAGCAGAACATTGGAGTCAGAGCCAATAACTATAATTTAAAAACCTTACATAGGTTAAAAGAATTACTTTATTTTACAATTTGCAGTGCATCTCTTTTTTATTATGGAATCCTAGGCACAGTGAATACTTGGCAAGACAATTTTAATGGATGAAATTACCCAAGAACAAGACCTGCACACTATTAAATTCCATGTAAGCAGGTCTTAGGTGATGCATAGACCTTGTGTAGATTCTGTAGAGGCAATCAATTTCATTTTTTTTTTCAAATACAGATCTACCTAAGTATTGCAAATTTGTACACATGCATACACTATTCTGTTTTAAATTTTTATTTCTACCAACCACAAAGTTTGGATGGAAGAGGACTGTATCGACTTTCAATTTTAGTGAAATATACTTTTCCATATTTCATGTGAAATATATCTAAGAAAACATTATTTGGCTTAGTTGAGGCTTATAATCATTAAGACCACACAGTCTGTATATAGCTTGAGCTATGTTAATGCTGGTGTTCCTAAAGATCAGATATTCATGAGAAGCATCCTTTACTATTTATAGATTTACATTCAAGTGTGAGTAATAATCAAAATCCTTGCTTGTGGACAGTCTTGCACATTCCACATTTTTCAATGGACAGAGTTTAAGATTTCGTATTACTGTACTTTAAAGTCACAAAATTCTTGCAAATACTCTTCATCGTATCAGTCTACTTAATCTTCGGAAGATAAATTGTTTGAAACAACTATACTGACAGTGGTGTGAATTCTATAAATTATTTTAAAGATACGTTAGCTTCGAAGCCTCATGCCTACCTGCAAGCACCAATTTTGAGTAATTGAAATTAAGTTTATTTTGACTGCATAGGATAATGCAAAACGTCAAATTCAGTAGAAGCTGTGACACTAGTGTGAAACTTAGAAATAATAACTTAATCTACAGACAGTATTTTAAACTGAACTGTTGAATCTTAACTTTGATTTAAGTTTTAATGGACATAATGGACCCTTCCATACTGTCATGGAAAACCCTATGCAATGGAAAAGCTAGTATCTTTACTTGGATTTCCCTATATTTTTGGGGATGTAAGGCACAGAGTCTCAGACAAGCTAAGCATTTTTCATTGTGCATTCTCCAGTATGTATATGAATTTGAAAATAATGTATGGTTTTATGGAATTCCGGTTGAAGCTTTCTGACTGTGACAAATTTAAACAACTTTTAGGATAAAACCTGATGTATAGATGTCATTTTTAGAGGGGTGTGTGTGTGTCTACAGTCAGGTATTACTGGTGAAAGCAGTGCAAAACATTATGAACTTCTCATTAATTTTTATAAAATTTTAAGTTTGAACCATAAGTGAGAACTAGCAGTTTAAACTTCTTATTGTGGGAAAGAGGTAGCTAGTGAAAAATAGAGGTGATGTAGTAATAAAACAAAAACTATTGAAAAGATATTATTCAATAAGTTTGGTTTAGCCTTTGTGCAAAAAGGTGATGCTAGAATGACTTAAAATGACAAAGATCTGACAACTTCGGGAACTTTTCATTACTCTCAGAATTCTAACCAACAGATTGTTTTAGGATTCTCA
Organism: Sphenodon punctatus; assembly: GCA_003113815.1. NCBI lineage: Eukaryota > Metazoa > Chordata > Lepidosauria > Sphenodontia > Sphenodontidae > Sphenodon > Sphenodon punctatus. Next base: position 405,411 of record QEPC01002446.1, read on the forward strand.
GTTAATGCACAAATACACTCTAGAAGTAGTGAAAAACATCCCTTAATTTTTGCTTTCTTTTTTCCCTGGTAGGATAACAGTTTCTTCCATGTGCTTCATGGATTTCAGCAGGTTCCCTCTGGACACGCAGAACTGTTCTCTGGAGCTGGAAAGCTGTAAGTCTGAGCTAACCATGGTGCAATATATTTTCTCTCCCTGTGCGTTCTCACCAACTCTTTGGTTTAGCCATTGCAGATCTTCACCAAATACAGGCTATATTTATACTGAAGATGTGCATCAATCATTAGTCTGTATGTATGGAACATTGGCCTCCTTGAGTATTTTTGTTACTTGAGTACTTTGAAGGCAGAAAGTGAGTGATATGCCTTTCTTCCTTAGGCATGGAGAATAACCTATTGAAAAACATAGTCATTTGTATTTTAACGTAGTCCTTTGGCATAATTAATGATCTGTTTCTTAATATATGCAATAGATTACAACAACTTCTAGAATTGGAAAGACATTTCAAAAGTGCATAGATCATTTTGTGCATTAGTCAAGGCTGCTTGGCAGCTGCAGCTGGTGCAGGATGCAGGGCAGCCGGCTTTTTGACAGTAGTGGGTCTCCAGGAGCGCATTGCACCAGTGCTCTAACATTTGCACTGGCTGCCAGTAGGGTTCTATGCAAAACTAAAGGTGCTGCTGCATTTGACCTGTAAAGCCCTAAACAGCTTGGGCCCTACCAACTCTTCCCCTATTACACTCAATAAGGTCAGCCAGGAGCACCCTCTTGCAAGTTCTATCATTTTGCCAAGTTTGTATGGTAAGGGCACACAAAGACGTGTTCTTTCTTCCCCTGAAACTTCACCAAGTTTCACCAAACTTCACTGAGCATTTTCTGGAGGCAATGCAAGACCTACTTATTTGGCCAGGCTTTTCAGGGATGGGGTGGTTTTAATTGGAATTCTGTAGAGTTTAATATTTGTATTTATTTGTATACCTTCTTGTATGTTTTATGTTGTAAGCTGTCTGAGACTTCGGGGAAGGGCAAAATCCAAATCCAGATAGATCAATCAGTCAGTCAGTCAGTCAGTCAGTCAGTCAATCCAGGTGCTTATGTCCCAATCTGAAAAGTAACGTAGGCTGCTTTTATACAAGGCGCTGAAAAGCGCCTCCTGAGTCCCGTGCTCAGAGAAAAGCTGCCATGAGGAGTGTTTCCATGCTCCCCGCGCTGCCGGAAGTGACGTGTGGTTGTGGTTGTGGCTGTGCCGCTGCCGACAACAGGGAGCACGTCACTTCCGGCAGCACGGGGAGCATGGAAACACTCCCCGCGGTGACTTTTCTTTCAACGTGGGACTCACGAGACACTTTTCAGCGTCTCGTATAAAAGCGGCCTGAGTCACATGGGAGCCTTAATTTCATGTGTCCCTACTATATGATTTGGGTGTTTTTGATAATGTTACCCCTTGTTCTCCTGTTTTGATTAGAAACAGAGAGAAAATGGATACCAACTTAATGCTTCAAAGTTTTGGCGAAAGCCTCATGCTTCAAAGCTCCAGTTTTCAAACTTCTCCATCAGTGCAGATTTCATTTCAAGGGGGTTTGCCCCAGTGCAGCTGTTTGAAAAATGATCTGATGAAATCTAACATTGTACTTGACAACTTATAGCCAAATACTAACACTGTGGGTGTTAACAAACGTGACTCTTCCTGCTATGGCCCGCCTGAGGCGCATGCCTGTTAGTGGGCTGCAAGATGTGGGCCCGCTATAGCTCCCAACTGGGTAGGTGGCTGCCCAGGGATGTGAGTCTGGAAAGAACTGGGCTCACAGTCCGAGCCCAAGGGCCGCCCAGGTGGATCATACCGGGCGAACCCCATGGCATGGGGGTTGCCATGGCATTTGCCGTGGCGATGGCTGCCCATCATGGCGGTGGGTGGGGCACCAGCTACAGCACAGGGGCAGCGCCAGCCCACCTCACATCGCTTCTGGCCCCCTCCCCAGTCACGTCAATCTGTGGGAATGTTTGTTCTGTTTCCTGACCTGGCCAGAGGTGCCCCCCCTCTCTCCCCGGGAAGTGCAGCCAGTGCATTGGCTGCATGTCTGTTAACACCCTGTGTTAGGACTGCAACAGTTTAATATTGAAGACAATGGCATACTTCCCTTTGAACATAGTGGTGAAGCATAAAGTCTTTTGCTTCCAGACCAGCAGCTTTTCCAGACATGGAAGCTTCATGACAGTGAGAACTGAATGATTCCCTACAAATAGCTTCCCCTCCTGAGCAGACTTCCATCCGACTTTCCCTAGCCCTGCACTCCGAAGAGACGGCTCACTGATGCTCCCTCTACTGTCCTATCTTTTAGGGTCTCCTTCCCCCTGTAACTAAGCTAAGCATGTGCACCTACAACTTTCCAACTTCGTCAGTGTATCCTTATTTCTCTCCATTTTCCTCTTCCTTGTCTCCCTACCCTGTCCACCCTAAACTGTAAGCCCCATAAGGCAAGAATTTGTCTCTATTAGTGATCGGTGCCAGGCACATTGCTGGCACTATATTGTTATTGTTATTATTAGCCTCACAACATAGTTCCAAAATCCAAACCACTGTTGGGGTAACCTCTGGAAAGATGCAAAGATTTTACTTGAGGCAATATTACAAACGTTCACATGATTATTCTAATTTATCTGGAGCTTCCTGCTCTGCAAGTATCACAAGGAAGGCACTACTCATCAGATATCTAGTTGCTCCTGGTTCCAATCAGAATGGAAGTACCATTGTTCAGATGTTTAGGTCCTCTATGAAAAATCTTCTTATTTTCAGTGTGTGTTTTGCTTTAGTAAAGACCTCATTAAAATTGAGTAAGGAGTCCAGATTTGGCCCTGTGAGAAAATTTCCTTAAGATTTTGGAGATTGTTCCTTTTTGGTTCAAGTTCTAAAACTTGAATGCAGAAATAGGAATGCTGGAAGCTAACTGAAGTCTTTTAATCCTTTGCATTTTGATTGAGTCAAACAGTTTATATTTGGACAGAGGCTGCTCTGATTTGCCCAATTTTAACCAAGGGCCATAAGAAGCTGAGCCAGTAATTTAGCTTTTATCTTCTCACAGATGCTTACAACGAAGAGGATTTGATGCTGTACTGGAAACATGGGAATGAGTCACTCAGCACAGATGAGCACATTTCCCTTTCCCAGTTCTTTATTGAAGAATTCAGTGCTTCTAGTGGACTAGCATTCTACAGTAGTACTGGTACAGTATGCGGGTGGCAGCAGGCAGCACAAAATATACACACAACTCAACCATGCATCATGTTCTCTATATTTTATTTGACTGATAATAAATAATAGCCATAAGTACGATCATTGCTTATCATTGCAAAGAGAGCCTGAAGTTCGAAGGAAATTGACCTCTTTACTCAGAATCCCATGTCTTCTGCAGCTGAATTTGTACTTCTCCACAATAGGACATCTGAGGTTGCTAATTTTCTGTCCACATAAAATGAAAAGCTTCTCAACTGTATTAAAATGGCTGCAAAATTGCACTTTGGAGCATTGTAAGTGCTTGTTCTCACAAGCATAGTTGAAAGAAACTGTGTAGTTACTTGAGAGGAGTTACTCTGCAGTAACTACCTTCCTCTACTTCTGCTCCTATGAACTCAGAGAAATGGTTTAAATAGATCTTCCCTTCCCTCTTACTTCTCTCCTTGGGAATGTTACCTCTCCAGGGTAAAACACTAGGTTTTTATCTTCACAAGAATGTTATGGTGGGATAGCTATCTCATAAGGTAAAGTATACAATGCCAATAAAGGGGATAGATTGCCAACAAGCATAATAAAAATAACTCCAGTAATTGTGGGTATTTTCAGACGATACAGGGCCCTTTGGCCCCGTACCGGCACCACCGGCTTCGTTCCCCGCCGGGGTCACCCCGTAACGGCACAACAGACGTGCCGGGGGGATCCCGGCGGGGAAAGTGGGAGGGGCCGGGGCCGCGCGGCACAATGTGCGGCTGCACGTCCCCGCCCCCTCCACGCACCCCGCCGCCCGCCCTCCGAGGAGACGGGCGGGCGGCGGGGCCAATGCGGCCGCCACATCCGGCCGAACGTGCCACGGCCCGGGATCCCGCCGGGGATCCCGGGCCGTGGCGCGTGGCCAGATGTGACTTTTCCTTGGTCACGGCCCGGGGTCCATTTGACCACGCTTCCCGGGACCTTCCCCCGGCTAGCCTGGGAAGCGTGGTTCAAACGAACCCCATGTGGGGATTGACCGTGGCCAACATCTGGCGCGCCGCGAACAGACGTACGAGACACGGTGACCACAGGTGGGTATTCACCGTGGTTCACCGTGATCTCGTAACGTCTGAAGACACCCTGTGATGCCTCCACATCACAGTTGAAGAAAGTAACATATGTCAGAGCATTAATAACTATTCTAACCTAGAAAAAATTGTGCCAGAAAGGTTCCATCTTTATACAAAAAGTTTCAGAAGAAAATCATTTTATGGCATATAAATATTTCTGAATTCCTCTGTGAAACCACTTTTTGTTATGAATCACTGCATCAAATGTAGGAGCCTTATTTCCCACTTGTAGATTTAATGTTGTTCATAAATTGCAAAGAAATTTGGGGTCATTGTGGTGTATTACTTGCACATGTATGCATTGGGGCCCTACATGTCTATAGCTTTTGTTAAATTGTGAAACTCTTCCATGCATTAATAAATAATCAATTGTTAACAGTTTAATACAGCATGCATACTACATACATTGTAATACCTACACTGAATCAATTCATTCTGATGAGGATATGACTACCCAGTTATCAAGGCTGATTAATGGCTTACAGGCGATTTCATGTAATATGGTGAAGTGCATAAAGCTTTAAAAAGCCTTTAAGACATGCAGAAAAGCTGCAAATAGATTTATTTACAATGTTTTACTTACAGGAGAGCATTTTTAAGCCCCTTATATAAAATTAATTGAATATTATATTGTTTTCTATTTAATGGCTGCCATTAAAAACAGAAAGGAGACAAAGTAGTTGAGATGATACCTTTTATTGGACCACCTTCTACTGTTGGGCAGAGTTTGCAAGCTTTTTGGCTTCGCGGAGCTTAGGCAGGTATTTCCACCTAGACAACAGTTAAGTATCCTGGCATAGGGGAGAGGTTATAAAATAGACAAACACGCAGTTTTGGTTAATACTTCATTTTCTGTTTTTGACTGTAGTCCTGAAATCACTTCCTTTATGGAAAGTTCCATTGAAGTCATTGGGAGTAAAGTAGTTTCGGGATTGTGGCCTTAAAGAGCAGCTTTGATCTGAAAAGTCACAATGTGACAGCGTCACAGTGGCCCTCCATGCTTTGGCTCACTGCTTTCCACGTCTCATTGGGAGACAAAGTGGTTCAAATGATATCTTTCATTGGACCAACTGTCGCTGGTGGAAATAAGCAAGCTTTCGGGCCACACAGGGCCCTTCCTCAGGCATGTAGCGTAGCCAGTAGAAATATATAAACTGAGCACGTGTAGAGCAGGTCTATGTGAGGGGGCATGGAATGGGTGAGCAGAGCAAGGTGGGAGGGGGGTAAACAGAGTGAGAGATGTTATTTATTTATTATTAATAGCAAGCATTTATATAGCGTTAGCAATGTACCTGGCACTTTACAAAGTAATGGAACAGACACGGTGCTGAGATGTCAGCATTCCCTCCCTTTCCCTGTCAGCATCTCTCTCTCTCTGTTTACCCCTCCTCCCACCTTGCTCTGCTCACTCCCACCCATTCCATGCCCCCTCACATAGACCTGCTCTACACGTGCTCAGTGTATATCTTTCTACTGGCTGTGCTACATGCCTCAGGAAGGGCCCTGTGTGGCCCAGAAACTTGTTTATTTCCACCAACAACAGTTCGTCCAATAAAAGAGATAATTTGAACCACTTTGTCTCTCTCTCACTTTGGACCAACATGGCACCAACACTCTATCTCTGAATCACATCTAATTGGATCACTTAACATGTTAAAAAGAGAGGGGTTTCAGTTAGTTTGTTTGTTTGTTTTCTAATTGGAAGTTGCACATAGTATGGCTGAGTTCTAAGAGAAGTGGGTTCACACCACAAGCATCCTCAATGTTTAATGTTCTGCAAAGCAGATTAGGCCTTCTGTGATGCCTGTGCAACTGAATGGTCTTCAGTCTGAATTTTCTGTGACACCAACATACAGACACATCCTTGGGAATCCTTGAAAACTGCAGATCTCTGTGCAGAGTTTTCCTGGACAGTTGGACCAACTCTTCCAACCATGGCAGCTGCTCCTCCTCTAGCAGCTGCAGTGATCACGCCTACCTAAAGACAGGCTTGTGCCGATACAACCTTGGGACCACAAGTTGGGTTGCACTATTTGAAGATGAGGTTGTGATTCTAATTACATTTCACTGGTGGGTGTATGACAAATCAAGTTTACAAAGTGCTTTCAGATTAAAGCTACTATATAAAAGCAAGGTATTGATTATGCTTATGATTATATAGTAAGGGCAAACATGATGGAAAGATAGAGATAACATAACAGAATGCTTATGGAATGATCATTTCCCCCACTTTCTCTCTTTCAATAGGTTGGTACAACCGACTTTTTATAAACTTTGCCCTAAGACGGCATATTTTCTTTTTTGTGCTACAATCCTATTTCCCAGCTATGCTGATGGTTATGCTGTCGTGGGTTTCATTTTGGATTGACAGAAGAGCTGTTCCCGCTAGGGTATCACTAGGTACGTCTTTATTAAATATTGCTTTGGGAAGGACAGAAAAGAAAGAGCAGTATATAGTTTTAGTGGGTTCTAGCATGTCCCTTAAGACATCTTAAGACATCTTCCAGTCTCGATAAAATGGAATTTAGTTTCTCACATCAGTCTTGCTGTACTACTGAGTTGTTCAGAAAAACAAAGGGCCAGCCCAACCAAGGAGGCAGTAGGATGAGGATGAAGTTAAGGAGAGCCATGCCATACGTAAACCCCAAACCTTGTCTTTGGAGACTAGGACAAAGTATGGTGCTACAGAGGTAGCTGATTTTTTACTTCTCCACAATAGGACATCTGAGGTTGCTAATTTTCTGTCCACATAAAATCAAAAGCTTCTCAACTGTATTCAAATTGCTGCAAAATGGCACTTTGAAGCATTGTAAGTGCTTGTTCTCAGAAGCATAGTCAATCAATCAATCAATTTTACTTGCTAGGCCAAGGCATAGTTGAAACCATGTAGTTACTCGAGAGGAGTTACTCTGCAGTAACTACTTGTCGCTTCTCTCTCCATAAAATTGCTAAGATTTGCCCTTTTCTCTCTGTCTCCCCTGCCAAAACCCTTGTTCATGCCCTTGTCATCTCTCGCCTCAATTACTGTAACCTCCTTCTCACTGGCCTCCCCCGCTCTCCCCTTTCTCCATCCAAAACTCTGCTGCCAGGGTCATCCACCTCGCCCGTCGCTTTGACCATGTGCAGCCCCTCCTCTCCTCTCTTCACTGGCTTCACCTTCCTGAACGAATCCTGCACAAGCTCCTAGTCTTCATCTATAAAGCTCTTCATAACCTTGCTCCTCCCTACCTCTCTGCGCTAATTTCTCTCTGTACTCCAGTCTGTGAACTCTGTGTTGGAAATACATTCCTTTGGTTGCATCCCCCCTAAGTACCTCATCCTGTTTGCTAGAAACACCAGGAGTAGACAGACAGATCAGGGAACCCTTCCCCCACCCTATCTGTCCTACTCCTGTCAGGACCTGATTGGTCAATCTCCTCCCCCAGGAGATTTCTCATCTCTTTGTGTCTCAGAGAGCTTCCTTCCTCCCTCTTGGACACACCTAGTCTTAGGACTTAGCATAGATGTAGGCCTTTCCTATCCTACGTGTTTTTCCTAATAAAGCTATGAAGCTTAAGTATGCTTCCTGCCTGCTTATTGATGATTAGCTACTCACACTCCTCTGTAAACTCTGCATTGGGCAAATGGATGCAATGATCTCACAGTCCTTGCATTTCCAACACTCTGCTCCTCCTCTGTCCCTTCTCACCCTCCCCTGCTCCCCTAACCACCTTCATCCCTTCTCCCTAGCTGCCCCCCACGCCTGGAACTCCCTCCCTGCCCACATCTGCCTTGCCCCCTCCTTTCATACCTTCAAATTCCTCCTCAAGACCCACCTCTTCTGCTCTGCCATCCCCGACTTCTTGCTCCCCTCACCTAACTCCTGCTGATACCCTCCATCCAGTACTATCTGCTGCCTAAGGTCTGTGTACTCATATCATCACCACATGGACCAACCAGCCATCATGCTTGATGTAACTAAGCTAAGCGTGTGCACCTGGGACCTCGCAGCCTCATGAATGTTACACTCCTTGTCTCTTTCTGTTCCACTTCTTTCGTCTCATCCTCACCCTCCACCCCCGTCTCTCAGATTGTAAGCCCTAGGGCAGGGACCGTGCCTATTCAATTACTTTGTAAAGCACCAGGTACATTGTTGGCGCTTTATAAATGCTTGTTAATAATAAATAATAAAAATTAATACCTTCCTCCACTTCTGCTCCTGTTAACGGGGAGAAATGGTTTAAATAGATCTTCCCTTCCCCCTTTCTTCTCTCCTTGGGATTGTTCAGGGAACTGCCAGCAGTGGGAGCTGGAATCACATGCAATCAGTGAGACACAGAGAGAGGTTGTAAGGGCAACAAAAGGAGAAAGTCCTGAGGTTTGCTCAAACAGCAGGGTAATACAGAGAGGGGGAGGGAATGTCTCTGAATAATACGCACAAGCATGTCTCTCTCACCATTGCTTTTTAAAAGGTAAATACTCTTGCCCACTATTTTAATTTTTACTCCTGTGATAATGAGAATATGGGGGGAGCGGGGAATTGAAGCAAGGTAGCAAGGGTTTACCTCCAAGGAAGAGCTTGTGTAAGCAAGCCCAGACAACCTCACTTGTTTAAAGTTGGGTTATGTTCAAATATGGTTATGTTGCATTTCTAAGTATGGTATTGTCTTCTTTACCTCACTGCTTGATTCCATACCTTATTGTACACTAAGTACCAAATCCTGATGCTCCACATGCTCTGAGGCAACCCAGTTCTAATGCAGCATCTCACAGAAAGAGGTGCACAATGAACTAACAAGTCACTATTTATAGTATTATTGTTTTATCTGGAGATTGATCGCTTTAGTTCATTTCAGACTTCTGTCTTTGATGGTAGATTAATGCTAATGGCCCTGGAATTAAAATAGTTTCCCCAAGATTAACATCTCTCTGAGGATCTGGTAGAGATATATTGGTATACCTAATGTATCTGTAATACTTCTGAGTCCCATTGCTGTCGGTTTAAAAATTAATGGGGCCATTCCCATTATTCATTCTTCCTAACAGAGCTGCTTTGTTCCCAGAAGCAGATTATGTTTTGTCAAACCCTTGAGACCCCCAAGTAAGAAACAAAACAAAACCAAGTGGAGCTTGTTAAAAGAGCCCTTTAGTGGAAATGGTTTTTCCGTAGTTATATTGATCCTTGAGAAAACAATAGAAATGGTAAACAATGTGATTTCTTTTTATTGGAAGATCACTAATTTACAGTACATCTGGAAAGAAAAGATAGGTATTATATCTTAGTCCAGTAACAACATATCTCCTATCTGCTACTAAAAATGACGTTTACGCTTCATCTGTAAGGACAACTAACATCAGACATTATTTTGGAGAGGCAGGGAGCATGAGAAAAAAATTATTGACTTTCAAGATGAGATCCATGTATGTTAAATCATGGACTACTGAGATTAGCTATTTACTGTGTTGTATTCATTAAATTACATGCAGATTCCCAGAGAGTTGTATGTATGTTGTCCTCACATGTATTACAGAGACCTGGCTGCTGATGATAAATGTGAAGTCGGTGGCCAATAAATCAACTATGGTCCAGGAGATGATCCTGGACCAGGCAGCCGACCTCGCATGTAGTACGGAGACCTGGCTGGATACTGAGTTGGGGCCTATATTGGCTGACCCACCAGCCACAGCTGGAGGGACTGGGGGTGGGGGGTGGTTAGTAATTATTTTTAAGGATACATTGTCTGTGAGATATATCTACTGCTGATATATTGGGCACCCACCTGTACAGCAGCTTCCCTGCCTGCACTGACTGAGCTGGTGTCGGAGGTGGCCTTGCGGTCCCCCAGGGCACTAGTCCTGGGGGACTTCAATATCCATGCCGATGCCAGTCTTGAAGGGGCAGAGCATGAGTTCATGGCTGCCATGGCAACCATGGGCCTGTCTCAGAGAATGATGGGCCCCACACATGTTGCAGGACATACCCTGGATATGATATTTTGCACAGGTCTTGAGGCGGGGGATCCGTTAGTGGGGGAGGTGTCATAAGTTCCCTTGTCATGGATGGATCATTATCTCCTCCAGGCTGGTATCCTGGCATATGTCATCCCCCAGGTGGGTGCGGAACCAGTTAGGATGGTTTGCCCCCGAAGGCTTATGGAACCAGGGAGGTTTCAGACCACTTTAGGGGACGTTTCCTCTGATCTCGATGGCCGCTCACTCGATGACCTCGTGACCATGTGGAATTCTGTATTGTTGGAGGTCATCGACTGTGTGGCTTCCAGGTGTCTGCTCCTGACTTGCTGACAATGCAGGTCCCCATGGTATATGGAGGAGCTGCGGCAGATGAAGCGGGAAGGGCGGCGGTTAGAGCGACGGTGGTGTCACTCGTGTACTGAAGTTGACCAATTGAGGCATAGAGTCTGGTACGTACCTATTCTGTTGCAGTGCAGGCAGAAAAGGTTTTCTTTGCTGCCCTCATTGTGTCCGCTAAGTCCCATCCACCGGAGCTCTTCCGGGTGGTGAGGGGGCTTATCAGTCCGGCCTCCGTCTGCCTAAATTTAGAGTCATCAAATGCCCACTGTGATTTGTTTGTGCACTTTTTTGCTGATAAAATTGCTCAAATCCACCACAGTTTTGACACAACTCTTTTAGCAGTAGGTGAGCCAGAGGCAGTAGAAGCCCCTTCTTGTCCTGTTTTGTGGGATGAATTTCAGTATGTATCACCCTTGGATGTGGGGGATGCTCTTGGGACTGTTCAAGCCACTAATTGTGAATTAGATCCATGCCCGTCCTGGCTGGTTAAGGCTAGCCGGGAGATGCTGGGGCCATCACTGGCGGGGATTGTCAGTGCCTCCCTTGGGGAGGGCAGGGTGCCAGATTGTCTCAAGGAGGCTATGGTGCGGCCCCTGCTCAAGAAACCATAATTGGACATTGGCTTCCTGGCCAGCTATTGGCCGGACTCTAAACTTCCCTTTTTAGGGAAGGTTATTGACTGGGTGGTGGCTTGACAGCTGCAGGAGCATCTGGACCGGGTCAACTTTCTTAATCCCTTGCAATCTGGCTTTTGTCCGGGTTATGGCACGGAGACTGCACTTGTGACCTTGGTCGATGACCTCTCCCATGAGTTGGACTGGGGTCGCTCGACCCTGTTGATTCTGTTAGATCTCTTGGCTGCATTTGATACTATTGATCAGGAGTTGTTGGTGACGCGGCTGTGGAACCGGGCAGGAATTAGTGGGACCATTCTTGAATGGTTTTGCTCTTTCCTGGCTGGGAGAACCCAGCGTGTGGTCCTGGTTGATTATTCATCTTCTCCCCGGGGCCTCGTGTGGGGTTCCACAGGGTTCTATCTTATTCCCTGTCCTGTTCAATGTGTATATGCAGCCTTTGGGGGAGGTTGTCAGGGAGTTTGGTGTACAGTGTCACCAATATGCTGATGACACCCAGCTATACCTCTCATTTTCATCAGACCCAGGTCCGGCAGTCTCGGTGCTTACCTGGGTTTGCCAGCTGTGGGGGATTCGATGAGGGTGAGCCACCTGAAGTTAAATCCTGACAAGACAGATGTGATGGTTGTGGGGAAAGTCGGGGGCATGATGGCCCCCATCATTGATGGGGTTGTCCTCCCCTGGTATCTCAGGTCCAGAGTCTGGGGGTGCTCCTGGATTGGATGTCCATGTGGTGGCTGTGGTGAAGGGGGCATTCCGCCAGTTACATCTGGTATGTCAGCTTAGACCATATGTCTCAGATTCGGATCTGGCCATAATCATCCATGCTTTTATTACCTCGAGACTGGACTACTGTAACGCACTCTGTGTGGGGCTACCCTTGGTTCTGGTTCGGAGACTGCAGCTGGTGCAGAATGCGGCAGCCCATCTCCTAACAGGTACGGGTTGATGCGAGCACATTACACCAGTGCTTTGCTCTCTGCGCTGGCTGCCAATAGTCTTCCAGACCCAATTCAAGGTGTTGGTGTTGACGTTTATTTATTTATTTTCAAAATTTATATCCCACTTTCTCCCGCCACAGGTGGCCCAAAGCGGCTAACAACAATACATATAATATACTAAAAACATTTAAATTCAATTAAAAAAACACAAAAAAACAAAAAACAATTCAACAATAAAATAAGACAACCATAAAGCACCCCCATACCACCCTCCCTAACCCCCCACCCTACCCGTCTCCCTCGCCAAATGCCTGACAGAACAGCCAGGTTTTGCAGTTCCTGCGGAAGTCTGGGAAGTCTGGGGCCAACCGTGCCCCCACCAGGAGGGAATTCCAAAGGTGTGGGCACCGAGAACGCCCTATTCTGCGTGGCCCCCTGGAGAACCCGGGAGACCTCCAACATGGCGCCCCCAGATGACCGCAGGGGCCGATCTAAAGGCTGGGGGGTGAGGCGGTCTCACAAATAAGCAGGGCCCAGACCTTGTAAGGCATTATAGGTTAAAAACAACACTTGTATTATTATTATTATTATTAGTAGTAGTATTATTATTAGTATTATTATTAATAATAATAATAATAATAAATTAATTTTATTGCATGGCCAAGTGGCCACTGCAAATACAAAAACACATATAAATCAGTAATATGCAAAGACATGATACAACAAACAACATTGTAACAAACAAATACAGAAAATAAAAAGAGAGACAATTATTCTACGAGGGACAATTAGTGTACCCACCAACTTTCCAGACAGCCCCTAGGATAACTTACTAACATACACATAAAATAAAAACTCTGTCACTTTCAACGTGACCTCCAGCTGGCTATCACCCAATAGCAATTTGACATAATATTCCCATGATCTTCCAGGGAAGGGGCTGGTCACAGAAGTTATGAATCTCCTTTGTAGATCTAGGTACAAAGGGCACTCAAGAATAATATGGTTTAAAGCTTCTATCTGAGGCCGACTGCATTTACATAAATGCTCAGCCAGTGGAGCGCCTTGATATCTACCCTCAGTCAATGCTGAGGGGAAGTAATTCACCCTTGCGAGAAAAAAAAGCCTCCTCTTTAAGGGTGATAACCCATAGTCCAAGTACTTCCGCGGAGAGTCTTCATCATTGAACAGGAGGGAATAAGTGCTTAAAACCCTACTATCACCCAAAAGCGTCCGCCTCTCCTGGCAAGCAATATCAGACAGTCTCTGGAGCACCAGTTTCTTGGAGGTTTTATATCCAAGAGGAGAAATGGCCTCTGGAGAGAATCCTAAATTATGCAGCCTCTTAACTACTGTTGATACCCAGCTGCTGAGGAGTGAATCTAAAATCACCATCTGTGAGAGGGGAGCAGCCACATTGAAAAACAACTTCAGCCAATAATTCAGGGCACCCCTCCAAATCCTCTCCTGAAGTGGAACTAGGTCACATTCCAGGTAAAGGGTCAATGAATTCAGCCCTGGGGGAGCGGTAAGCAGGGCGCGCAGAAAAGCAGCCTGTATGCGCTCCAAATTCTTAGATCTTTCCAGTGCCCACAGATGGGCCCCATAAAGCAATTGAGGAATGCTTTTATGCAAAAAAACCTTAATTGCTGGAGATATCAACCTCCCGCCCCTCGCCCGAAAAAAGGCTAGGAGAGCTTTATTTAATTTCCTAGCCTGTTCAATAGCAAAAAGAGACAGAATAGTCCATCCCCCAGAGGCTTGAAAAAGGAGCCCAAGATATTTATACACCCTGACCTGCTCTATTTCCTCTCCCTCAATAAACTACCTGTGGCCCCTTTTTTAACTGGAGAATACCACAACTTTGGTTTTAGAATAGTTAATCTCAACAGAGTTTCTGCAACTATATTTCCCAATTTCTGTGCATGACAAGAGCACTGTATCGTTGGCATACATTAAGCAAGAAATATGGGAATCACCAACCTTGGGAGGGTGGCACTTATCAGTTGGAAATTCCCTAGTCAAATCGTTCAGATATAGGTTAAACAGGGTGCGGGCCAGAATACACCCCTGATTAACCCTCCTCCCTGTCTCCATTTTATTTGACAGGGCCCCACGCTGGTTCAACCTAACTCTGATGCAAGTGTTAGTATGCAGCCCCATAATCAAGTGCAACAGTCTCCTGTCAATATTTAGGGAAAAAGCTTTTGCCATAGTCTCTCCCTGGGGACCAAGTCAAAGGCGGCGCGAATCCACAAAGGCAGCAAACAGTGCCTTCCCTGAGCCGGTGTATTTCTGGATCAAAAAGGAGAGGAGAAAACAATGATCCATAATAGACCTCCCCTCTCTAAATCCAATGTGCTCATCCACCATAATAGCCTGAGCCTTCATCCAACCTTTCAATTTACAAAGAAGTAATTTTGCATACAGTGGAGCTGGGAGGCACGGCTGGGCGGACTGATTGTGGACCCGGAACAACGGCGTTAGGAGAGTCTGCCAAGAGCTGAGAGGGCAGAGTCACTGGCGCGGAGGTGGAACGGGGCTACATTAGACTGCAGCCACCAGAGGCCGTGTGTAGAGCTGGGAGGCGTGGCTGGGTGGACTGACTGTGGATCTGGAACAACGGCGTTAGGAGAGCCTGCCAACAGCTGACGACGCTTTGGGCCTTACTCTTGCGACCGCCCTTCAGTCTGATGATGGGAGGCAGTTTAGAATGGACTTGCTTGAGGCCCCTTCTCCTGATGCCCTACTTCATTCTTACCAGAAATTGGTGGAATGGCGCTGTCCCTCGCTTAGTAATGGCTCCGATAGGGTTTGGCCTGGGGGGTGGGGCGCAGCCTCGATGCCTACGTGGTTTGATAAGGAGTGTCGGAAGGCTAGATCTTTGCTTCGTCAATTATATCGGTGTTTCAGAGTCTTAAACTCAAACATTCTAAGGGAGGAACTGGTCAACAGAAGGGGGGGGGGCGGTTTATAGAAATCTCCTTAAGTTTAAGAAAGAGATGCATTAGAGACAGTCCTGGAGGTAACTCGATGAACCCTCCAGTGATCTTAATACCCAAACGTTCTGGAAACTGGTGAGGGAAATTGGTAAGGACTGTAATTTTGGGCACTCCCAGGTTTTAGCTGAAGTATGGGAGGAGTATTTTGCCTCATTATATACTCCCCATCCGTTGTAGGGACTAGTCTGAATTTGTTGCCCATGTCCTGGGATTGGCAGCCAGTTACATCGGAGGATATCAGGGATCTGATCTCCACTCTGAAACCGGGGAAAGCCCCCGGAGGGGATTTCCTTCCAGCTGAATTTATCAAGAACAATGTGGAGTTGTGGGCTCCGATGCTCGCATTCTTGTTTACTCGAATAAATACTTCTGGGAATCTACCAGAGGATTGGGGAGAGGCAATCGCAGGGGCGGCTGGTGGGTTTTGAGTTTGGAGGGGCAGTAAGACCGGTCGGCCCGCCGGTGGGTGGAGCCAGGGGGACGGTAGGCGGAGCCAGGGAGACGGTAGGCAGAGCCAGGGAGACGGTAGGCCAGTGGCATGGCATAACGCAGCAGCAAAGAGTTCACATGGCTAACATCGGATGGAAGAAAACACAATCTACATGCACATCAAGCTTAAAATAAATAATGTATAAACCCCAAACACAGGGAAACACTGGAAAAACACTGACAAAACACAGCAGCAAGGAGTTCCCAGGGTTAACATTGGAAAACACAGTCTATATGCACATCAAGCTTAAAACAAATAATGTATAAACCCCAAACACAAGGAAACACAGAAAACACTGGCAAAACACTGGCACAACACAGCAGCAAGGAGTTCTCAGGGTTAACATCAGAAAACACAGTCTACATGCACATCAAGCTTAAAATAATGTATAAACCCCAAACACAGGGAAATACAGAACACACTGGCAAAACACAGCAGCAACGAGTTCCCAGGGTTAACATCAGAAAACACAGGGTGGGAAACAGCCTTGGGGTGTGTGGGGTGCCTTGGGGGGTGCGAGGTGGGAAACAGCCTTGGGGGTGTGTGGGGTGCCTTGGGGGTGTGTGGGGTGGGAAACAGTCTTNGTGGGAAACAGCCTGGGGGGGTGCGGGGTGGGAAACAGCCTTGGGGGGGAGTGCAGGAGGAGGATAGGAAGGAATCTTACCTAGTGCTGGCTCCGAGTCTGGCGGTCTTCATCGGGGCTGTGGTGCAGGTGGGGGGAACGTACGTTTTTTTAAAAAAAATTAAATTGCCCGCGTGTCCTGCTCTCCTCCGCGGAGGCAGGACTCACGGGCAATTTAAAATAAAATAAAATAAAATTAAAGGTCACACAATGTTCCTCCTGACTCCTTGCCTTGTTGCTCCCCCCCCCGCCGCTCTGAGCAGCAGATTGGGGGGGAGCAGCAAGGAAGCGGCTGCAGCGCGCCGCCAGCAGTCATGTTCTTCTTTCTTTGAGCATGAGAGGTAGGGACCAGTGCGAATGCGCGCTAGTCCCTGCCTCAGGCACCCGGCCCAAGGCATCTCGCCAGGGCGCTTTCAACAAGCGCCCTGGTGAGAGCTTTCCTTGCACCCATTGAGCGCAATGGAAGCCCTAGCTCCTCCCTCCACAGCACGTCCTATATGTGCTGTGTAGACGGAGGAGCTCAGCCGGGCTGAGCGCTCAGCAGCCCAAACCGTGTTTCGGACAACGCGGTTGGGCTTAGCATTTTTGAGCCTTCTGGAACCCACTCCTCTGGAGTGGATCCCAGAAGTCAACTGAAACAGCGCCGCAGCAGCCTCTGCCTTCTTTGCTTCAGAGCGGTGGCTGCTGCAGCGCTGTTATCAGTTTCAGTGAAACTGACAACAGCGCTACAGCAGCCTCCGCTCTGAAGCAAAGGCAGAGGCTGCTGTGGTGCTGTGGGAAGTGGCAGCGGCGAGGTTTTTTTAAAAAACAAAACAAACAGCGGCGGCGCCTAGCGGGCCCTCGGCGCTTGGGGGGGTGTCAGTGTCCCAAATGCCATGGGAGGCCTGGGCAATCGTAGTCCCTATCTTGAAGAGGGGTGCTAGTGATGATTCTAGGAACTTCAGACCTATTAGTTTGCTTAGCATAATAGGTAAACTGTATGCAAAACCAACACTTTGAATTGGGCCTGGAAGACTATTGGCAACCAGTGCAGAGATCGGAGCACTGGTGTAATGTGCTCCCGGCGGCCCAACCCCACCAGGATATTGGCCGCCGTATTCTGCACCAGCTGCAGCTTCCAAGCTGTCACCATAAGTAGCCCCACATAGAATGCGTTGCCGTAGTCTAACCTAGAGGTAATAAAAGCATGGATGATTGTGGCCAAGTCCAGAACTGAAACCAGCAGCCAAAGCCGCCGCACCAGATGTAACTGGCGGAAGGCACTCCTCACCACAGCCTCCATCTGGAGATCCCGGCGGAGCTGTGCATCAAGGAGCACTCCAGGTTCCGCACCTGGGATGTCAGCAGAGGGCAGACCCCATCAATCCATGGAGCCGTCACCTCCGCCGACCCACCCACTAACATCACCTCTTTCTTGTCAGGATTCAGTGCAACAAGACGGATTCAAAGCAACAAACTCCACTGTCAATTGCTCCATGGGTGGGTGGTGGGTGAAGCTGGGTGTTGCGTGGGAGCATGCATGCACCTACACCCACCGCAAGTGATGTTTACAAAGATGCCTCCACCCATCTCCACCCAGAGAAATGCACCCCACCCACCGCAAGTGGTGTTTACACAGACGCCTCCACCCATCTCCACCCAGAGAAACTGGGTGGAGGCATCTCGTGTGAAAAGGGCACATGTTTCAGGGCTGCAGTGTTGCCCTGTACCATGTATAATAAAATGTAACACCCATTTTATCGGTGTTAGAGTGTCTGTGTAAAAAGGGCCTAAATCAATGATATAGGCCCTTTTCAAATGAGCCACAGTGGGTGTGGGGATGGGTGTGCGCCCGCGGTGGGTGTGTGCCTGGGTGCACACCCATCTCCACGCATAGAGCAACCAGCATTGGAGCCCATTGCTCTGTGCGTGTGTGATGGGTGGAGATGGTTGGAGCGTGGGAGTGCACACGCACCCCCACCCACCGCAGGTGCTGTTCCTACGGGCGCCCACCCATCCCCCCCTGCATCTGCTGTGGCATTTGCATGGGTGCCCCCTTCCCACCGCACACATGTGCAGTGGGGAGGGGGGGTTGTGCCTGTGTGAAAAGGCCCATTGGCTGTTTTTACATGGACGGGGGTGGGTGGGTGGGATGGGTATGCTGGCGAGGTGGGTGGGTGTCCTTTTACACGGACACACACCCACCTCCACCCATGGGGCCTCCTCCAGTTTTCCGGATGGCCCCGTGGGTGGAAATGGGTGGGTGATGGGTAGATGTGTGTGCACCGGGAGCGCACACACACAAACACCCACCACCAGTGGTGTTTTAATGGGCACACACCCATTCTCCCCACCCACCGCCAGTCCGTTTACACGGAAGCCCCCCACCACGCACCCAGCAGTGGGGGTGGAGGGTGGAGGGCGTCCATTTAAAAATGGCCATAGTCTCCCCTGGAATAGTACCCTTCTTATCACTTACCTACAAAAATTAAAAGAGATATTGAGGACGAAGCACCATGGAAGAGACTGAAAAAATTAGGGAATAGATTTTTCAAAGGCAGAAATGAAAGTTAGGCTCCCACCTCCAGTTGCCTATCTGCTACTCGTGCCTTTGAAAATCTACCACCAGAGGTTACTTTGCTTCCATAAAAGCAAAGAGGACTAAGGATAAAAGTTAATGTAAAACTAATGTGTTACAAAGAAAATCCTGAAACTGGGTCTTATCAACCCTTCCCAAATAAAGACCAAAACATTCAGGAGCTGATCCTCACTCAGTCATTATTGACTTAACTAGTAGTCACAGGTGCTTGGAATCCTCCCCGTATCAGAGGTCTGAAAATGGACAAAAGGAAACGCTTTCCACCCTTTGGGACCCACTACTATAGAGTATTACTGAGGTAAACAAAACCAAACACCATATTCAGCAGTCATTAGAACAGTATTTCCCCAAATGTGTGCCATGATACTCTGGTGTGTGGCCAACACAACACCAAGGGGGTATGGCATACAAGGCTCTTGGGGCTGGTGCTTCCACTGCCTGCAAGGTGGCAGGAAGGACGTTCCTCGTCCCTGCTGACCAGGGAAACAGAAATGTTTCAGAAGTTTCAAAATTAGGGAACCACTATGGCCGTTTTCACACGGATGGCCCCACCCACCACTGGGTGTTCCAGCTGGTGTGCGGTGGGTGGGTATCCGTGGAAACAGGCCTGCGATGGGGGGGGATGGGTGTGTGCCCGTGTGAACATTGTGGGCGGTGGCTGTTTGTGAATGCGCATTCTCAGCTCACACCCACCTCCACCCATTTCTATCTTGGAGCCATCCGGAAATCTGGAGGAGGCCCCGTGGGTGGAAGTGTGTGTTTCCTTGTAAAGGAACACCCACCCACTTCCACCCACTGTGGCAGAACACCCATCCCCACAGCCACTCCCATCCATGTGAAACCGGCCTACGTTAGAACATGTGGCCAGAGTAGTTGCTTACCGGCATTGATCCCTTGGGAGTTGGGCTGCAAATGAGCCTTTGCAAATATTGCCACCCACCTTTGGGTTCCTCTCGTTCAGCTTCAGTTACCCTAGAAGAGAAGAGGACCTGAGTGACGTGTGCTGCCTCATCTCCCTGTGGGTACACTTTCTGGCACCCAGCCCCTGTGCTCTGAGCTGTCTATGGAAGCCGCCTGAATACAGTCCATTGCAATTTGCTTTGTGCTGGATGGTTCAGCATGGGTTCAGTTTAATAAAGCTAACCTGTCCAGAATAAAAACTGTAATTCTAGTAACTTGTTCCTGACTTTCCTTGCTGTAAGTAAGACATGAATGTGACCCAAGGTGTGCAAGTCAGACACAATAATGGCATTTTCTATATCCATTAATAGGATGTACCCAACACTACCCACCTCTGAATACCACAGGACTCCTTCACTATCACTTTTACCATTGGTCCATCGTTCCATATTCAGTCCATGGTGTTACTATTTAGATTGTTACTATGGTATCTAATCATGATATAATAGAATTCAGTAGCCATTGCACTTAGTTCACACCAGTGCAGCTGCAGGGTTAAGCACTCTCCAGATTCATACATGATCATCCTATTTATTACAGGACAGACAAAATAGTTAGGCAACCTAATGATTCTGGTGTTGTATTTAGTAGTCTATGATTTGAGGTGCATTCTATGTTTTATCACTATACAAGAGGCCTCTGGGGAGCACACACAGTGTTTTTAGACAAGACGGGTGGGCGGTGCAGGGGCACCATGCACGGGGGAGTGCTTCACATGAGTGATCCCATGCATAGCTGCCCTGCCCATGCACCGCCCACCCCATCCGCACACGGGGCACTCCAGCTTCTAGCTGAAAGCCCCATATATGGGGGGAGCAGGCGGTCCATGCATGGAGCCATCTCATTTAAAAACACCCACAGAGCTGTCATGTCAAGCAGTTGCTGACCATTCTATCACACAAGAAGATCCTATTGGTTTTGCTTATCATACCCTCTTTCATTTTCATTGGCAGGTATAACGACTGTGCTGACAATGTCAACCATAATCACAGGAGTAAGTGCCTCAATGCCTCAGGTGTCTTACATAAAAGCTGTGGATGTATACTTATGGATCAGTTTTCTCTTTGTCTTCCTGTCAGTCATTGAATATGCAGCTGTAAATTATCTCACCACAGTAGAAGAGAGAAAACAGCTTAAAAAGAAAGGGAAGGTACGAACTTATGTGTTTTGTGGTTGTCAAACAGCCCTCCCAGAAGTTATATCATCTCAGTGCAACGTTAGGCCCTTCCACTGTGGTGTTTTTTACTGTGTCTGCAGCTCCTCTCAGTGACTTATTGACCCTTTACCCTTTCCTCCTCATAGCTGCTGGGAGGGAGGATTTCTCCCCTCTCAGATCCTGTCAAGGTCTCCTCTCACTCTGTACGCCTCTTGTGGGTCTCTGTTCTTCCATTTCTCTCATTATATTCTCTCCACTCCTGTTTGTCCTCCTTTCTGACTTTCATTCTTCCTTGTCGTGGTTGAGAGGATCGCCATCTTGGATCCTGGTGGCTAACAATCTCTTTCCTCTCTCTCCTCCCACCCAATTGCTCTCCTCCCACCCAATTGCTCTCTCTCCTCCCACCCAATGGATATTTTTGACTAGAGAGACAGGTTGTATGATGACTGTGCCATTATTAGAATCCATATTCTGGTGCAAATCATCACATTTATGGGCTCAAAATTTTCTTTCCATGAATCTCTTCTAATATTTACTCAAAATGTTTCCACAAATGTTCTTCCTGGTATATTCATCAGTTAGAATATTTCTAGAAGGCAAATCGAAAGGGAAGTGCATGTGGCAGCTGAAGCGGATTATTTTTTGTGTTCAAGAGGCTACTCATGCTATATTTTTAATGTGATTCCCCTAGCTGTAGACAGTTAATGTGGTCTTGCAGATATAGGCAGTTCCTATAGGTAGGTAGATGGTTACATTCCCATGCTGTGTAATCTCTAGCAGTCAGGATCTCCCCATGGGAGATTATAGAGAAGACAGAGCGGTTCATTTGTTCATCTTCTGCCATAATGGTTCCTTTTTTGTTGTCAGGCTGCAGGAATGTATAACATTGAAGCAGTACAAGCAATGGCCTTTGATGGCTGTTACCACGACACGGACACTGACATTGACCTGACCACTTTTTCTGACCACTCTGAAGAGAGTTCAACGCGTGACCGAGCAGCCAGCATCTCCAATCTGGATGCAACTCGCATAAAGAGGAAAAAATCCCTGAAAGGGAACGTGGGCAGGATTATTTTACAGAACAATCATGCCATTCATACATATTCTAGGATTATATTTCCTACTGTGTATATTGTATTCAACTTCTTTTACTGGGGTTTGTATATATGAAAAGAAAGCAGTGTAAAATATACACTGTATTTTGCATTTGAGGATTGCAAAGTGTATGTGAAAAACTTCAAATAACAGCAGAAAAAATGTTTCAGAAGAGGATTCAGATATCAGACGAGGTAATATTTTTTGTCACCAGAAATCTTAATTAAAAAACCCCAATGAAGTATAGTTTTTTTGTGTGTGAATTTTTATTTCTGAATGTTCAGAAAAGTTTTAACTGGCTTAAACAGTGCTCCACTTTGGCAGTTTTGCGCCGGTGCTACGTCCGCAGTGAGACAGAGCAGGCAGTGCATGTTGCCGGGCTCCATACCATGCTGACCCATAGTTGAGAGAATCACTTGAAAAGCTGCTGGCATGTTATGTCTTCTCTTGACGTACGGCAGCCATTAATTCCTATTCTGCTCTTACCATCGGTGATTCAGGCTAGTATGATGCAATTGGCACCACAACATTTCTTCAAATGACATCTTTCTATTTCACCTTGCTGCTTTCCTGGTGGAGCTTGTACACATAACATATCTCATGCTGGGATGATGGTTTGAGGGAACGGGATCCTGGAATATGTGGTGAATTGGGGACTGGCTACAGGTAAGGAGGGAGCAGGATGCGTTGCTACACCTGGTACGTTATTGGAGTCTCACAAAGCTGTGGCCTGTCTACAATGTTTCATGCTGCCCTTTCGAAAACCCATGCTTAGCAATGACCGTAGGTCTATGGTTCTCAAGCTGGGGATCAAACTGAGCTATGTGAGGTCATGAACAGTTTTCAAGGAGGCGACAAGCACCTTCACCTTTTTCATTTATCATCTTTTTATTTATTTTAAAATCATATTTCTAGCTCATATGGCTGTGGGAATAACCTCAAAAATGTGAATGGACATAAGACAATGCCACGTTTCTAACAAAAACTGGCTAACAAAAACTGCCATATGGCTGTAATTCCAAACCACATTAATCTCAGTTTGGGCCCATGGATTCTCATTCTTAGGCCACTGAATCTTGATTTTTCCAATGGTGCCACAGCATGGGTTCTCATCAGGTATTTTCAGACATTATGTGGCTACGGCAGACCACGGTGAACCACAGTGAACACCGTGGAGTGGCCATGACCAACGTAATGTCTGATTGATTCCCGCCAGATGTTCACCGCAGTGAATATCTGACAGGGATCAATGCTAACTATGGTTCTGGCCCTGTGGCCAGCTGCAGCGCCAAAATTGTGGTTAAACTGACCACGATCAGAAATGGACCAAAAGTAACATCTATTCCCTTGGTCCATTCTTGATCATGGTCCCGGCCACTGGGAATAGTTGGACACAGTGACCTTATTGGCCGCTGCATCTGCCTGTCTCCCTGAGGCCGGGCAGCTGTAGAAACATGGGGGACGTGGATGTGTGGCCACATGGCGCACTGCTTAGCCCCTCCCAGACTCTCCCCCTATCTTATTCCCATCAGTGATGCAGCTGGCATGTCTGAAGGCTGGCCGGTCCGTGATTCAGCGTGGCAGGTCCAGAGGCCTGTCATGTCTGAAAATACCCATCCTGTAGGTCATAATGACCTTCAGAGAGGTAACAAGGAATTGTTGGGGGTTGCTACCACATCTTGCTAAATGGGAAGGGATCTTACAGATGAAGACCTCATGTATTAGTTCTGATACAGATGGGAAAAGGGGTTCCAGGTTAGAAGAGGTTGAGAATCCCTGATAAATTTTTATATTTATAAAAGGGTATATAGAGTGTACTGAGGGACCGTTTAAACCAAATACCGCTATAGTTAGTGGGAGCTGGATCAGACCTTAGCAGGACAATCCTCAACCATTAAAGTCAATGGAAGTGTTGCCATTGACTTTAACAGGTGGAGAATTGACCCCTAAGTCTCCTAAAGACACTAACACAGTAGCTTACCTGGATAGATACTATAGGATGGTGCAAGGAGCAGAGCTATTTACTATATTGTGAGGTACACTTCTTTAAATCTAACACTTTGGGCATAAACAGATGGATGCGGAGCCTGCCTACCCCAAGAGCTGCTCCATGGATACAGTCCTGAATCCCTGCTTGCAGATTTGCCTGGGTCCATTTAAGACAGACCTGGTCGTTTCCCTGGTCTGTGGTCTGCCCACGCAGCACCCCCACTCCACACCATAGAGTTGCGGGCAATTGCTCAGCGCTCTAGGCTGATGCCCACAACTGTGAGGTGTTGCCTGGAAGTGGAGTTACAGTGTGGGTCTGCCCCACAGAGATACAGCAACTCCGCTCCAGCCCGGTGCCTCAGGTTTGGTCGGACTGCTCTTCCGGTGGTGCTGCCTCAGAGCAGGCTGGCGCAGGCAGTAGCGCAGCTGCTGTCTGTCTAAAGGCACCCATTGTCTCATGCAAACGTGCTTTTTTTAATCCATGTTTTTTATTTTTTAGTTTTTTATTATTACTTTTTATTTATTTTAACATAACAAGCAAAGTGATCTTCCTAATTATAAATCTATATACCATATATTATCCAAGGCTCTTTGGAAAAACAATTTGATTTTTGAGAAAAGTTATAGTAGTGAAACCAAGTTGCTTCAAATTCCAGATGTTTGTCCTTTGCATTGATCAAAGTCTTTTCCATGGTAATTGACCTGCAGGATATCCATCCCTCCCTCAGTAGGGGAAATCGGGGCTTTTCCACTTTCTTGCTATGATGTTGATGGCAGCTAAGAACAAATAAACACAGCTGTTCTTGTAGAAGGGCATTTCTGAAAATTTACCAAAAAGAAATATAGATGGTGATAGTGGTAAATCCAATCCTGTTAAATCTTTTGACAATTAACCAGAATTTTCTTATTTTAGTACATGGCCACCAGCAGTGGATGAACGCGCTGACTTTCCCACAGCCTTTCCAACATTTATTTGATACTTGGGTAGAAAAACTATGTATTTTAGATGAATTATGTACGTCCTGTAATTTGTGATTCCTACGCACACAATGAAGATCAGCAGTGGTTCATGTGATGCGAGAGTGCTTGCATTTCAGCTTGTGAGTTCTTTTTGTAAGTCTCCTTCCAGTCTTCCCAAATATACAGTTTCTGGAAGAATTAAGGAGTCTCTTAAATACTGGTATGTGTTAGATAAAAACTTTGTCTTTACAGATGATTCCAACAGCAAGAGCTCCAGTTGATGGGGAAAGCATGAGAATGGTTTCCTTTTTTGGGATGGTTAAAGAAACTTTTGAGTTGGAGATATTGAATTGTATTACATTTCTTTCCAAGACTTATTTGTAAATCTGTCAAAAAGATATATTTCCCTTGGTGGAAGAACTGTTTAGCCTGGACAAGCCCTTCTTTTTGCATGTCCTGTCTCAATGAAGAGGCCAACTTATGCAGTTCAACCCTGTTGCAACTGACAGGTGTGAAAGTGATTCTGATCAATATCAAGCATAGTCCATTTTTTATTCCAGGTGGCTAGAGAATGACCTGAGACTGGGTGGCTGTGGCAGGGCCCCATGGTCTGCACAATTAGGGAATTATTTTGGACCCTGGACAGGAGTAGAAGGATGTCTGCTACATCCAAACCTTGCATGGGGTCAAGTACCCCATATTTTATACCCGGACTCCACACACTCCCCTACAGCCAGGCCTGGACCAACCAGCTGAGGGCTTCTCTCAACAAGGGTGGATCCCTCTAAACAAAAGATAAGTAGGAAGGGGGACACTAGTCATCAAACTGATCGTTATCAGTCCTACGTCAGCAGAAGTTCCGCCTTCTTGGGACGGAAATGACGTGGGTAAGTGGAAGTGCTGCAGAAGGCGGTAATGCTTCTGGGTCAGGGAGGCGGGAACCAAAGGTTCCCGCCCCCTGAACCCAGAAGGTCCTTACACCTGACTTAGGGGGGGGGGCTCTGAACCCACAAGGTCCTTTGAAGAGGGTCGTGTAATGCGTCTATGAACTCAGGAGAGTGAGATGGACCAGTAGGTATGGGTTTTCTGAGGATCGCAGCAACTTTATGGTTCGGGGTACTGCAGCGATTGGGTCATGTAACCCATCTACAAGCTCAGCAGAGTGAGGTGAACCATTCAGCATAGGTTTCATAATCATAGTCCACTCCATCTTGGAGAAAACTGGGTCCAATGGGGTGGGGTTTCCGGGGTAGGATGAGACGCAGAAAGAGGGTCATGTGAGGGTTCAAACGACTCAGGAGTGTGAGCTGAAGCAATCGGTGAAGGTTTAATTATTCTAACCTGCCTCATTGCAGAGATCTGACCAATCGGAAAGGTTTGTGGAGCTGTAGTCCCACCCCCTAGGGGTATGAGAGAGGGGGCCACCATTTTCTGATACAGAGAGCAGGGAGCCGATTGCTACTACTTACATGGAAAAACTGCAATGACTTACCGTTGAGGTGCTACCCCCTTTGATCTTGTTAAAAGGCTCTATACAGGAAAGAAATCAGTTGAAACCTCAGAGCCAGACAATGAACCCATGGACACCGAACAGGCTGAAGACCCTGTGGTAAGTTGCACTGAATTGGTGGGGCTGAGGGAGAAGGGAAAGAGTATGTGGAAAAAAATACAGACACAGGAGGTGATTTGACTTTTTTTAAATCTTTTGTTTCAGGTCAATTCTGACTTTTTAAAGGCTTTTAAAAACCTGAAGTTGGGAGATCCAGTGGGAGTAAACGTATCTTGTGTTTCCTGCTTTTTCAAGTGTTTAAGAGGAGGTGACCAGATGGATTGCTGTAAAAAGAAACTAGCGACACCAGAAGAATAAAAA
>QEPC01002446.1:432431-449097 GCA_003113815.1 Sphenodon punctatus
TTTTTTTAATACCAAGGCCTACCAGAACTATGTAGGAGCCATGCCCGCTCCTAGCTGTTATGGGGTGGACACCATGATGCCTGAAGATAAGGCAGACTTTCTGGTGTGGTATGAGATTAACAATAGCCAGTTTGATCTGCAGAAAGAGTTAACCTATTACTGTCATCAAGATGTTAAAATTTTGAGGGAGGCTTGTCTCTGATACAGAAGTGAAATTATGGAAATGATGGGAAAAGGGGAGCCACTGGGGATGAAAGACTGTGCCATCCTGGTAGAACAGTGGTATATAGACCCTTTCCAGTATTTAACTATAGCCTTGGTCAGTCAAGCCATGTTCAGATTCCTCTTCTTAGAGCAGAATACCATCACACTTGCACCTCCTGACAGTTAGCAGCAGAAGGCAAAAAGGTTTTCAAGCCCTTCCATCCAGTGGCTTTCGTTTATAGAGCATAAAGAAAAAGTCCCAATTCAACACGCTCTGCAGGGCGGAGAATTTAAAGTGGGGCCTTTTCGGTTGGACGGGTATGCTGTTATTAACGGGGGAAAAATAGCCTTTGAATTCAACGGGTGTTTTATCATGGCTGTGTGAAATGCTACTCGGCAGGGACTGTGAACCCTGTGACAGGGTCCACTTATGGCTTTCTCGCCTACCAGACCCAGCGTAAGGAAGATTTTCTCAGGGCTAGTGGTTTTGTAGTCAGATCCCCCTGGGAATGTAACTGGAGGGCTATGCTGGAGACAGACCATGAGTTGCAGGAATTTCTTAGAGCTAGTGGGATGCCCCAGCCCTTGCTTCCTAGGGATGCTCTGTATGGAGGGAGGACAAATGCTATGTCTCTCTATTACATGACAGCTCCCGGGGAAGAAGTGCGGTATTATGATTTTACCAGTTTGTATCCGTATGTGAATAAGACAAAAGAATACCCGGTTGGGCACCCAGAGATAATCTGTAAAAATTTTGGCCCTCTATCTGACTACTTTGGTCTTGCCAGAGTGAAAGTGTACCCTCCTTGAGCTCTCTTCTTCCCTGTGTTACCTGTACGGGTAGGAGGAAAGCTCATGTTTCTGCTGTGTGGATTGTGCACAGAGACCATGCAGCAACCCCCCTGTTCTCACACAGAGGGGGAGAGAGCACTGGAGTGGACATGGGCCACCGTTGAGTTGAGTGTCGCTGTGGAGAAGGGTTACAGGGTGAGAAAAATCTTCGAAGTCTGGCACTTTGAAAACAAGTCTGATAAGCTGTTTGCTGACTACATAAACATGCATCTCAGGCATAAACAGGAGGCCTCCGGCTATCCCAGCTGGTGCACTACTGAGGAGCAACAGGTTAGCTATGTTGAGGAGTACTATAGGAAAGAAGGGGTACGCTTACGCCCCGATCATATTGAGGAGAACCCCGCAAAACGTAGTATCGCTAAACTCTATCTTAATTCTTTCTGGGGAAAGTTTGCGCAAAGGTCCAATCTGGGTAACATGGCTGTTGTTAGATATCCTGAAGAACTTTTTCAGCTTGTGTTTTCCCCCCACTGCGTTATTTCTTCTTGCGAGTTCTTGGGGGAGGATGCGGCCTGTGTGTGCTGGAAAGAGTCTAAGGAGCGTTGCGTGATTTCAAGCACCACCAATATTTTTATAGCTGCCTTTACAACTGCCTACGCACGCCTGGAGTTGTACAGGGTGCTAGAAGGTTTGCAGGAGCGCTGCCTTTACCACGATACAGACTCTGTCATATATGTGAGCCGCAAGGGGGAGTGGGATCCTCCTCTCGGTGACTATTTAGGAGATCTGACGAGCGAACTTCCCCCAAATCAACACATTGTAGAATATGCTTCAGGAGGTCCTAAAACGTATGGCTACAAGCTGAGTAATGGTAAAGTGTGCATGAAGGTGAAGGGGATTACAATGAACAGCGCCAATTGTGAAAAAGTCAATTTTGAGACTTTGAAAGATCTGGTTTGGGACTATAATCCAGGGCAGGAAGAAGCTAAAAAGATAACGATTGAACAACCCTCCATAGTAAGAGACAAAAACCGTTTTCAAATAGAGACAAGGACTCTTAGGAAAACACAGAGAGTGGTGTATGATAAGAGGGTGCTTGGAGAAGACTACCGTAGTCTGCCCTACGGGTATTAACCATGGACACTAGGTGGCAACACCCTTTCTCTGCTCTGATCGCAGGGCCGAGCGGATCTGGTAAAACGTACTTTATAAAAAATCTGTTAGACCATGGGAGGCATGTGCTTTCCAGCATGCCTGATAATGTAGTATGGTGTTACAGCTGCTGGCAGCCATTGTATAAAGTGATACTTTGTAATTACCCCTTTGTTAAGTTTGTAGAGGGTCTGCCCGAAAGTCTGACTGATAATGTTTTGTTCCCTATTCATAAAACGAGCTGGGTCATAGTAGATGATCTAATGCAGGCTGCCTCAGAGAGTGAAGAGGTAGAAAAATGTTTCACGAAGTATGTACACCACCATAACCTTTCCATTCTTTATATAGTTCAGAACCTCTTCTGCAGGGGTAAAAAGAGCAGAACCATTCACTTGAACGCAAAGTATTTGGTGATTTTTAAGAATCCTAGAGATAAGCTTCAGGTGGCCGTTCTAGCCCGACAAATGTACCCCGGAAAATCCCAGTTTTTCCTGGAATCTTACGCAGATGCGACCCGTAAACCCTACGGTTATTTGGTGGTGGATTTAATCCCCACCACCCCTGAGGAGTACAGATTAAGAACGGGGCTCTTCCCTCCTGATTGGCCGATCGTATATACTATGAAAAAAGGGAGTAAAAGACGCTGATTTTTCCTCACCACTCCCCCTTTTTGTATCGCCTCTGCGGGCTCAACATGTCGGCTCGGGTGCAGAGAAACCTACCTCTTCTGAAGCTACTTGTCAGGGCGCCGTTAAGTCAGCGGAAGGCTATTCTTTGTGCTGCTTCTGATGATCTGTTGATTGCCATATCTGAAATTGCTCTTAATGTTTTAAAGGGAAACCTCCCCCTCAACCCCCGACAGATAGGGGTGTTGAAGAGAGAGCGAAAGGCTATAAAAAGCCTATCTAATAAAAATACCTCTCTTAAAAGAAAGCGGCAGCTGCTGAAACAAAGAGGAGGCTTTCTTGCTCCCTTACTGAGCATAGCCATTCCTCTCCTTACTGGCCTACTAACAAGACAATAATGGAATACAGCGAGAAAATGTATCTCGTGCCTGAGCGTCAGCTAGAACAGCTGAGAGTTAGCCCTCCTCCAAACGAGGTGCCCATTACACTCGCTGTAACCCGCACATTGGATGCAGAAATGAAACACATTCTGCAAAGATCTGACTTGGGGGAGTATGAGAAGGCTAATCAGTATGCTTCTGTACTTCAAAAATATTTAACTTTGGTGAAGCAGGGGGATGTGGAGAAGGGGAGACTCACATTGCAGATGCCCCCTTCGGATGATACATCCCACTCTGATCACATTTCAGGGTCAGACCCGATCATTCAGGATGTGTTGAGGGGGGTTACTAAGCAGAATCAGGTCAATGCTGAACTTCTGCTGGATAAACTAAGGCAGGCTATTCCTCAACCCGCCTGGGATGAACGGGGTACTTTTTTGTACAAAGGCACGCCAGTAAGAGGCTCTACCATGCTGGACCTGGTGCGTGCAGCTACTCAGCACCACGCTCTCAAAAAAACCCCAGCGGGCTGGGATGTTTTTGTAAAAGCCTTGGCTGAAGCAAACGTCCCCTCCTCTCTGATAAGAAATACCTCTACCCGGGAACATCTTAACAATGCCAAATCATCCATCATGGCCCCGCTCGAACCATCCTCTCCCCTCACCCCTTCTAGAACTAGACTGGCCGGTATGTTCAACTGGATCAGGATGTAAAAAAACAATGTCTTGTGAATTATGTGTACTTTTAAATAAATGTTTAACTTTTCTTTTAAAGAACGAATTTTGTCTTGTGTATTACTTTTAACCCCGTCAGGGAAAAGAACAAACAGTCCTGATTAGTTTTAAACCCACAAGGGGGAGCTTTATTGAAAAACATGGCTGTGAAATTCAGTACAGGAAACACAGGTCTGGGCTTGTCGTAACATGCCCGCCATAATCCTGGGCCTGTCCAAACAGTACTTTTTATTTTTTACAAAACGAGTCACCATTTGATCATTTTCTGCTAAATTATCTGAATACATTTCCACAATTTGTTGAAAAGATAAACCCTTGCACCGGTGATGGAGGAAAAAGACACAATGAAAACCACAGGCCACAGAGTTCGGGTCTTGTAATTGAGAACGTTGAAATACGTTCCTACAACCATTCCTGTTCAAAAAATTTAAAATGCTTCTAGGGAACAGGGCACTGTCAGGGGGTTGTCCGTAAGAGTCAAAAAACTCGCCCTGGTTGTGTTCTGTCAGGTAGATGGCCAACCAATGTTCTCCAGGATGGGTATGGGGGTGTGTGTTGACCACCAGCCCAACAGGCCTTTGCGCCAATCTCCCTTTAGGGAGCCAATCGCTTGGGAACACATCTAAGAAAGTCTTTCTTGTGTAAGGGTCTGATGATAAAACACGTAATATCTGTAAGGTGTCCATGTTACATATAGTCAAACAGCACGTTTCTCCTCTGGTTTATCTCTATTACATTGTCAAAAACAGCATAAACGATCATGTTGATGGTGATGGGTAAGGCTACAGCAAAGCGTATTTCCGCCCTCAGGTTTCCATTTTTAATCAGTGAGTAATGATCTCCGCCTTCCTGATCGGGAGACAGATCAAAGGCAAACAGCGTGTACCCCTGTGCAAACTCCTCACGGTCGATTAGGAGGGCACGGTCTTTCATATGTTTGCCAGCGGTTTGTACCAAATTCATGTATTCCCTCACGCAGTTTTCAGCTGCGAAGTCCGGTTGCAACGGCTTGGCCGGAATCTGCTCTCCATCCACATAGAGCGCCACAAAATTAATATTGTAGTGTTTGAAATGAAAGGGGTTCTTTGCATAATTCCCGCTGTGTGCATCATTATCCACCATCCCCAGAACCAGCAGCTTGGGGAGTTGCCCCAGAAACAGGTTCTCCTGATTACTGACACGACTGCCGGCGGGGATGCTGAACACTTTCATGCCCACTCGATCCACAGGGTATTTAGCATTGGAGCTAAGCAAGGCCTCGGCATGTCCTAGGCGAACTCCTGGTGCCACGCGTACTTTTTTCACAAAAAGCGAGGCATTTAGAAGCTGCAACTTGTACCGCCTGGCAGGCTCATTACTCATGAGGCAGAAAGCATCCTTGGATCGGGTCAGTTTTATTTTCAAATCCACCCCGTTCAAAAGCAGTTTTTCTTGAAAAAACAGATCGCTGTGGAGGGGGCCCAGCAGCTCAACTTTTCTGCTGTCTCTGCTAATGTGTGCCCTCTTCTTAAAACCCTCGTTACCCCCGTCCAAAGCTGTTGTTTCGTGATGTCCCGCAGTGTCTTTGTAAAACAGGCCTACAGAAAATTGTGTGGAGAGGGCATCTCCGCCGTAATTGAGCACAGATTCTATTAATGCCGTGTAAGGGTAGCAGTTGTTGCTCCGGCTAATGAGGCAATCCCCCAGCGTAACATCCAACTGGCTGAATATGGAGGCCACAGCATAGTTCACCAAGCCCACTTCTGTGTCTGCGTCGATATTTGCGCCGTTTTCCTTGACAATCTTACAGGTGAGGTAGAGTAATGTGTTGTTCAAATCCAAATAGTCTATTCCATTTCCAGCAGTGAAAAAATCAAGAGGGGCTGTCTCTCCCACAGTCGAGAGAGGGGGGATTTTGATGTACATACTCTTCTTGATGCTGGTTTGCGTGGTACTTGAAACAGGTCTAGTTCAGATTTGGTGCATTCCTCGGATCCACAGTGAAGAAAAGCCATGTTGATTAAAAGATATCTCCTTTCCTTAGAGCCAAATGCCTCCTCTTTTGTACAGTCTTCCTCCACTTCTGGTGTGGCCTCCTCTGCACAACCCTCCTTTTATGGGCTCGAGGGGGCCCCACCCGTCATGTGTTTGATCTCTTTCTCTTAACTCCTCTTCTTCTCTGTATATACATAAGGCCAGAGCCCTCCTGCTTATCAGAGGAGGTGATTTTCTCCATGACAGATCGACTAACGTGCCCCAACACATCCTTGGCTATATTTTGGGCATCTGTTTTGGCATGGGGTTTAATCAACTCAAAGCCCCTTCTTAAAAGAGGAACAGCTTTTCGAAAGAGACTGCAAAATATTCCCCCAATACCTGCCCCATACATCACTGGGGCTCTATGAAAGCCTGGGAGGGCATATCAGGCCTGGGCTTTGTAGTAGTTGGTATAGACTCTGGGGTCCCTGTAATTTTTTATAATCACCATCTTAAAAACTCGCTGCTTTCCAAGGGCGTATGTGTAGTTTCACAACCACCTTTCCAAAACGAAATGAGACGTGTTCGTTCTGATCTGTTTTTATTTCAATGGTGATAGTTTCAATGTGGTGTTTACTGATCGGTACGTAGTGAGGCTTGTCATAGGTGATGGTGACAAACTTGTTGCTGTTCCCCCGCACAGGAACACAACGCAATAACGACACTGAGAAATCCCCCACAAACTGGTGTTCTATAATGTCTGTGTACAGATACAGAGAGTTGAACCCTCCCGTAATGTCTGCAGCATGGGGAAATTGCTGATTAATTGAACCTGATGATGCCCCTATTATATGGGCTAGCGCCCCACGGGCTAGGAAGCTTAGTGATTCAGCTAAGCTCCCTTTTTAAGGGGCTTCAACCCCTCGGAGCAGGTCCCTGTGCGTCTCAGTGGTCTCCACTCTTAAATTTTCTCCCCACAGGGTCAAACCTCAGGGCTACAGGAGGTGGGTTAGTACCTCTGGGTATCTGGTTGTTTGTTTGGTTCAGTAGCTTGAATAATATTTGGTCCAATGCTTGAATAATAGCCGGGGGCAAAGGTGTAATGCCATTATGCAGGTCCAAGGCTGATTTCATAAACAGTGGGTATTGCGACGTTGTCCCAACTGTGGGGGTATTGTATTTCAGCCAGGCCCACTTCCCAGCTTCCTGGAAGGTCCAAGGGTCTGACTAGCTGTATGGTAAAATTAGAACTGCTGTTTTGTGGAAAAGCATGCGTTGCTCGGTAAAGTGATGTAAAAGTCAGCCATGACGATTAAGCATCTGTGAGCAATGAAGCTCTTACCCAACTGTTAAATTTAGAAGGCCAGCCTAGCCACTTTACCAAACACTGCTTGTTTTGCCCTTTCCCCTTTGTGGATATCACTTTTTCCATCCTGTAAACTTTGTCCTGTTTAGGGTTGACTTTTTGAAGTTCTTCAGGGTAGAAGGTCCCAAAGATTGCTTCACCTTCGTAATCGCTCNTTGCTCGGTAAAGTGATGTAAAAGTCAGCCATGATGATTAAGCATCTGTGAGCTCTGAAGCTCTTACCCAACTGTTAAATTTAGAAGGCCAGCCTAGCCACTTTACCAAACACTGCTTGTTTTGTCCTTTCCCCTTTGTGGATATCACTTTTTCCATCCTGTAAACTTTGTCCTGTTTAGGGTTGACTTTTTGAAGTTCTTCAGGGTAGAAGGTCCCAAAGATTGCTTCACCTTCGTAATCGCTCAGTCTGTACACAGGCCTCCGTGCCTTGTTAAGGACGTCATCCACAATGAATATTTCCCCTGTAAAGCTTTGCTCATAACCTTTCTTAAATTTACCCGTGAGTTTGGAGATCCTGACATGGTCTCCTTTTCTAAAAGAGGCTACCTCCTTTCTTACCCCCAGCTCATCCCCGTAAAGCCTTTTCCACATCCTCAGAGCATTTGTGGTATTCACATCTACAGGGCTGGTGCGTATGGACCTGTGGTAACTGTGATTATAGCTCTTGATGAGCTGAGGCAGGAGATCAATATAGTGAAAGGTGTTGCGAGCTGCAAAATACTGCCACATCTTTGATTTTAAAGTTCTGTTAAACCGCTCCACCACCCCTGCCTTGACATGGTTATTGGTTACAAAGTGGTGCACCCCATATTGTGTAAGCAGTTTTTGGAATGTCTTATTTAAACATTCTTTCCCCTGATCTGTTTGTAATTTTTGGGATATCCGCCCTTCCCTGAAAATGGCTGCAAAGGTCTAAGCCACTTCACCACCCGTCTTGTCTTTCAGGCCTAAAGCCCAGGCTTACTTAGATAGGATATCTATGATGGTCAAGATGTACTTGATACCCCCATTATGCTTAGAGAAATGTTGCATATCTACCAAATCAGCCTGCCTTGAGCATCCAACCTGACACGATTGTTTTGTTTCTTTTAAAATGCTTGCATGCAGGTTTGTGAAGGGTATACGCATCCTGAACCGAAAGCCATGAAATCACTTCTTTCTTAGACAAAGTTTTGGTCTGCTTTATAGCAGCCTGAAAAAGAGGATTCACCCCTCCAAAACTTCCAATCTCTCCTGGAGTGTAATAGATCTCCCTTAGCAGCTCCTCGTGCGCAGACATGCTTCCAGCATGTCCTGATAAAAAACACCAATGACTACCAGAGGCATTTCAAATAATGTTTTTATTCTTCTGGTATCACTAGTTTCTTTTTACAGCAATCCATCTGGTCACCTCCTCTTAAACACTTGAAAAAGCAGGAAACACAAGATACATTTACTCCCACTGGATCTCCCAACTTCAGGTTTTCAAAAGCCTTTAAAAAGTCAGAATTGACCTGAAACAAAAGATAAAAAAAAGTCAAATCACTTCCTGTGTATTTTTTTCCACATACTCTTTCCCTTCTCTCTCAGCCCCACCAATTCAGTGCAACTTACCACAGGGTCTTCAGCCTGTTCAGTGTCCATGGGTTCATTGTCTGGCTCTGACGTTTCAACTGATTTCTTTCCCGTATAGAGCCTTTTAACAAGATCAAAGGGGGTAGCACCCCAACGGTAAGCCATTGCAGTTTTTCCATGTAAGTGGTAGCAATCAGCTCCCTGCTCTCTGTATCAGAAAATGGTGGCCCCCTCTCTCATACCCCTAGGGGGCGGGACTACAGCTCCACAAACCTTTCCGATTGGTTAGATCTCTGCAACAAGGCAGGTTAGAACAATGAAACCTTCGCCGATTGGTTCAGCTCACACTCCTGAGTCGTTTGAACCCTCACATGACCCTCTTTCTGCGTCTCATCCTACCCCGGAAACCCCACCTCATTGTGGACCCAGTTTTCTCCAAGACAGAGTGGGCTGGGATGACAAATCCTATGCTGAATGGTTTACCTCACTCTGCTGAGCTCGTAGAGGGGTTACATGACCCAATCGCTGCAGTTCACGGTACCCCGAACCCCGCACCATAAAGTTGCTGTGAACCTCACAAAACCCATACCTACTGGTCCATATCACTCTCCTGAGTTCATAGATGCATTACACGGCCCTCTTCAAAGGACCTTGTGGGTCCAAGGAGGCTGGAAGCATCACCCCCTTCTGCGTCACTTCCGCTTACCCACGTCACTTCTGTCCCAAGAAGGCGGGACTTCCGCTGATGTAGGACCGCATGTGACCTGTCAAACTGATAACGATCAGTTTGATGACTAGTGTCCCCCTTCCTACTTACCTTTTGTTTAGAGGGATCCACCCTTGTTGAGAGAAGCCCTCAGCTGGTTGGTCCGGGCCTGGCTGTAGGGGAGTGTGTGGAGTCCGGGTATAAAATATGGGGTACTTGACCCCATGCAAGGTTTGGATGTAGCAGACACCCCTCTACTCCTGTCCAGGGTCCAAAATAATTCCCTAATCGTGCAGACCATGGGGCCCTGCCACAACCACCCATTCTCGGGTCATTCTCTAGCCATCTGGAATAAAAAATGGAGTATGCTTGATATTGATCAGAATCACTTTCACACCTGTCAGTTGCAACAGGGTTGCACTGCATAAGTTGGCCTCTTCATTGAGACAGGAAATGCAAAAAGAAGGGCTTGTCCAGGCTAAACAGTTCTTCCACCAAGGGAAATGTATCTTTTTGACAGATGGTTCACCTCACTCTGCTGAGCTTGTAGAGGGGTTACATGACCAAATCGCTGCAGTTCACCCTACCCCGAACCCCATACCATAAAGTTGCTGCGATCCTCACAAAACCCATACCTACTGGTCCATCTCACTCTCCTGAGTTCATAGACGCATTACTGAGTTCATAGACACTCTCCTGAGTTCATAGACGCCCTCTTCAAAGGACCTTGTGGGTTCAGGGAGGCTGGAACCTTTGGTTCCCACCACCCTGACCCACAAGCAGAGCCCCACACAAAGTCAAGCGTAAGGACCTTCCGGGTTCCCACCTCCCTGACCCGGAAGCATTACCCCCTTCTGCATCACTTCTGCTTACTATGTCACTTCCGTACCAAAGCGGGTCTTCCGTACCCAGTAAGGCGGGACTTCCGCTGATGTAGGACCCCACATGACCTGTCAAACTGATAATGATCAGTTTGATGACTAGTGTCCCCCTTCCTACTACTAAGGTATACCAGTTAACAAGTCAAACATAGAAAGAGAACACCTGAGTGCAGCAGTTCTGTCCTTCAGTTGAGGTGAGGCCTACTTGTCTTTGAGCAGCCTGGGTCTCAAGTAGTTCTAGTTGAGCCTCAGTCAGGCCTGAGCTGGGCTTCCAAGCCCAGGCAGTCTGAAGTCTTGAGAGCTCTGTCTCCTTCGTTGTCTCCAGCCTACTGCTCTCTAAGTCCTCCAAGCCTCCTTTGTATAGGCCTAGGCTGGGTCGGTAGATCTGGTTCTTAAAGGGATAGCACCCTTTCCCCCATTTTGCCTTACTATATACTGGTTTGTTCTCTTTAGTCTGCCATCTTGTGGCAACACTCTGCCAGCGGCTCTCCCTATTTTATTGTCAATAATCCATTAATCCACAACAGTATTTCAAATATTATTTTGCAGAAGTGCATCAGATTCAATATCCACCCACAAAGATTCACGATTACTTTGATACCAAACTTTCAAAGATCTGAGGCCCATGAATACATCTTGAAATCCACGATCCTCAACCCCCCCTCTTTCCTTAGCAGATTTCATCTGACCCAGATCCTGCAGTCTTGGTGCTTACCTAATGCCTGGCTGCTGTTGGGGACTGGATGAAGGTCAGTCAATTGAAGCTGAATCCAGACAAGACTGAAGTGATGTTTGGCAGACCTTGTGACTTGGAGGGGATTGGAACTCCTGTCATTGACAGTGTCTCGCCCCCTCTGGTCCATCAGGTTTGCAGTCTTAGAGAGATTCTGGACCCCTTGCTGTGCCTGGAACATCAGGTTGCAGGGGTGGCCAGGAGCACTTTTCATAAACTTCATCTGATGAGGAGGCTGTGGTCCTTTCTATGGCCACCATCATCCTTCATAACCTCAGGACTAGATTACTGCAATATGCTCTATGTGGGGCTGCCTTTGGTGACTTTTTGGAAGCTGCAGCTGGTGCAGAATCCTGTGGCCTGTCTCCTTTAGTGTACAGGTCACCATAAGCATATTATGCCTGTGTTTTACAGTCTGCACTAGCTCCCTATAGCTTTCTGGGCAAGGTGCTGTTTTTGACCTTGAAAGCCCTAAATGGCCTCAGCTCCAGATATCTGAAGGACCACCTTTCCTATTGTGGAGAAATGCCGAGCCTGTAAGTTATAGGAATGTGAAGTTGGGTAGATTAAAGGGTTAAAGTTTCCTAGAAGGGAGGTAGGATGTGATAATGTTATTAGAGGGAAAAGGATAAGCAGGGGTGTAGCTAGCTTGGGATGGGCCCAGGGACAAGAAATAGCCATGCCCCCCCCCCTTTTTTTCCTGCCGGTGGTGAAGCCGCCAGTCAGCCTAGGGGTGCTTCCCAGTTTGGCTAGCCTAGGGGCGCTGGTGCTCGGGACTTACTTGCTCTCTGCAGAGTCTGTAGCCTGCTGCTGGGCCCATCCATCTTCTGGCGGTGAGCTGGTCCCATGGTGCACTCTGTCCCTCGCGGCTCACTGTTCACTTGCTGGGGCTGAGCGTGGCCAGCAGCAGTAGTGTCATTGCTGCCCCGGCCCACCCGACCAGCCCTGGAGGCCGGGGGCTGGTTGGGTGGGCTGGGCTGGCTTGATGCAGGGAGCGCTGTAGCGGGAAGGTGTCCGGTGGTGGTTCCACTCAGTGGAGCCACCATCAGGCACCTTTCAGCTTGGGCTGGGCCTCCATTGAGCCAGCCCTGCCAGGCGATGCAGCACCAGGGGGGGTGAGCCGAGCCGAGCCGTGAGGCTTGTGAGTGTGACCTGGCCTGACACAGACCGTTGCATGGGATCCCTCCCCCTCCCTGCCTGCCATTGCAACATTGTGTCAGACACAATGTTGCAACCGCGGGAAGGGAGGGGGAAGGGGCCCACGCAGCAGCCGGAAGGGCCCCCAGCCAGCTCAGGTGGCAATTTTTTAAAAAAGAAAAAAGGGGGGGAAAGGGTGGAATATTCCTGTTTTTCCAATAGTAGCTGTGCCCCTGAGGATGAGCCCATAGAATTAAAGGTAGCAAGAGAATCCTGGAGAGGGAAAAAGCAGTTGAGTTCAATTATCCTGGAAGGGTGTACAGGGAGAGAAGTAACAGCAAATGTCTGGAAGGAATCTTCTCCAGGGATAAAGCATACTGAGAGAAGATGATATCTATACCATACTGTGTCTGTCTGTAAAGTTGCCTTGAAGATACATGAAATTCTAACCGTTGTGTTGTACTTAAGGCTTTTCTTTACTATTATCAACCCAAGAGGATTGGGGTATATGTTTCCTTCTGTTCATCTGCTTTGAATAATAAAACAAAACATTATTTACTACTTTTAACAAAAATGACTACAGTGTGCATCTCTGGATAAAACCCCACCCCTACACTATCTTAGTAACTGTAACATCTAATAGGAGACTCTGATATACTCTGTTTGAGACAAGGTAGCAAGAAGGTGAATGTTTCAAAACCTTACGTAGATAAAAGTAACCTATGGTTGTTGGATAAAAAGATTACTTCACAATAGTGGCAGGAAACTCAGGGAAACCTCAGACGGAAGCCAGTGGGGCTAATGAGGCTTTAGTCAGACATATCATGGTCCACCACGACCCTTGTTGTCAGCCGGGAATATGCTCTTGTGGGTTCCATCTGCCAATCTTGCCCATACAACAAGGGCCTACAGAGAGGCCTTCTCGATTGTTGTCTCAATAATGCGGAACGCATTTTCCCTGGAGGCCCGTCAGTCTGTCACACCACGTCGTAGTTTGTGCATGCTAAATAGTGAACAGCGGGTTGCTAGGCAATGCAAAGGAAACACCAGGGGCAACACCCTAGCTGTAGGCAATACAGAAGCGGCGGGCCAAGCACAGCCCCTGCAAAAACTTGCCGCAGGGCCATCAGACTTAGCCCTGTCCAAACGGAGCGCGAGACTGTCAGGGCAGCTGCCGCAGCCTGCGACTCCTCTGGTTGGGGCTCGGACGCTGGCCCCGCCCACATGCAGTGTGAGACTGGCAGGGCAGCGCAGGATGCTAGGGGGTGGAGCCATGACTCCAACTTAAGTCCCCACACCTGGCCTGTCAATATAAAGGTACCGGCGGGGCAGCAGATCCCCGTCAGTAATTGTTTGAGAGGCTGGCCCCTTCCTTGCTCATTGCTTGCTATACCTTGATCCTTGTGCCTTGTTACTGTTTGTTCCCCCCTCTGTAACTCCTTGTTTGTGTGTTTGTCTCCCTACTTCCCATCCAGTGTACTTGCTCTAGTTGGGTAAGTGTGTCTTGACTGCCTGCCTAGTTTTTCCTTCACTTACCTTGTTTCCTTATTCCCCCCTCTCCCACCCCTGAGTGCTAGTTCTATCCCCTTTCCCTTCCCCCTTTCCTTCCCTTCCTCCCCTTGTCACCCTGGGATCCTCCACTCCACACCAGTCTCATCACAGTGCCCTGGAACCCTTGGAGGTTGTGAGTAGTGTTATTCTTGTTTGTCCTCACTTGTCCTTGTACCTTAAGCATACTCCTCCTCTCCTTCCCTGTTATGATCCGGGTTGCTCTCAGTCGCTTAGAGAGAGCCCAAACAAGACCCTGAGGGAATTACCTACTCCGTTGCATCGCCAGAGTTGGAAACTTAGTCAAGGACTTACCCCTACTACTCCTTTCCTTCCCTTTCCCCTCTTCTACCCCATCCCCCCT
The DNA here is from genome assembly GCA_003113815.1 of Sphenodon punctatus. Classification (NCBI taxonomy): domain Eukaryota; kingdom Metazoa; phylum Chordata; class Lepidosauria; order Sphenodontia; family Sphenodontidae; genus Sphenodon; species Sphenodon punctatus. The sequence goes on from QEPC01002446.1 coordinate 446,562, forward strand.
AACAGAGCCCAAGCATAAGCATATTCCGGAGGCAGTGTAAACCCTTTCTTTTTGGCAAAGTGTTTGGCAGGTGGGGATCGGGGTAGGGGCAGGTGGGGATAGGGGTGAAGGTAGGGATTTTAATGTATTTTCATGTTTTTTTGTGTTTTAATATTGTACGCCATCCTGAGCCTTTGGGAAGGGAGAGGTAAAACTTTGAATAAATAATTCTAATTCTGCTTGTTTACCTTGCCATAGGAAAGAACTCATCAGCTTATCTAGTTTACTAATATATTTCTTCATTATCCAAACTGATAAGGCTGTTATTGTGTCTAGGCAAGATCATTATTTTGAGAATATTTTATACGCCCCAGCCAGCTACACAATAGATTTTGCCAAGTCTCTAAATTGCTAGTAAGGTATGTAATTTTTGTACAAATAACTTCTTTATGTCTTTTGTTAGACATATTCCCAAATATTTAATTTTTTCCTGCTCAATTTGAAATGGGATAACTCGTTCCATTTCAATGGTGGCTCCAGAGTCAGCTGAAAATAGCACAGCTGTAAGACAGTGTAATTTACTTTATAATTATTGACTCTTTACCTTTCATCCAATTTCATTAAAATTATGTTATTCTTACTGTGGGGGTCACTTTGTACTCCAGAAGATACTACTGTGGAGTATATTGTACCCTGATTAAATTTAATTTAATGTGACAGTAGAAGTCAGTATGTGTCACAATATACACACAAACACCATCTTATGCAAAACAAACACACACAACTGAGATAAGTGTGTGTCTTCTGGGGTACGTTTGTACCGCATATGCATAATCTGTAACCAATGACAACTAATGACCAGGGTTCCTAGTTTTCCGTTTAGTGCAGAAAAAGAGAGAAAAATGCAGAATTCCTGTTTTATCAGAGAAAAACACAGAATTCCTGTTTTCCCAGAGAAAAACACAGAATTTGGGGATTTTCTGGGAAATTTTTGCCTGCAAAAACTCACTGGCAGCAACGGCGGCAGTGGACGTTTAAAGGAGATGGAAGCTCTGTGGAGGTTGTGGTGTGTGCCTGCGTCCAAGAGAAGAGATTTGGTGTGAGAACACAGCCGCAGCTGGCTTTTGGTGAGGAAAAGGTACGTTGGGGTCTATGCTGGGGCTGGCGGGAAGGAGGGAGTTGGAGGGACACCCCCTCCCCTCCCAAAACACTTGCAGAGGGAGAGACTTGGGCTCCGTGCCAGGGCTGACTGGTGTGGGATATTGTTTTATTTTGTTATTTGGGTGGCAGTGGTAACCAGTGCATCAAATTGTCACCAAAAATGAGTAATTTGTAATAAACAGTTTACAATTTTAACAGCTGGAAAACGGCAGATTTTGGTGTTTTTAATCAGAGAATTTAGGGTTAATTTACCCCCCCCCCCCGAGAATTTCCAATTTTTTGGAAGAGAAAACTAGGAGTCCTGCTAATGACCAACATGACAACCAATAATACAGAGCAGAGCTGGCAGTATCTGACAGTTTCTTGTAGTCAAGCAGCCCAGTGTCTTGTGGGGTACTTTTGTACCCCACGTACATAATCAGTAACCAGTGACAATTGCAATGACAACCAACGCCCAATGGCACAGAGCACAGCTGAAGTCCCCCCAACTTGAAACAGAGTCCAGCTGGCAGCTGCTTCCATGGGGAAGCTGAAGGACTCTGTAAGTGACATAAAGCTGTTATATATTAGACAAATATTGTTATATTACACAAATATTGACTTCTGTTGTTATAGAAAGTTAATTGGAGTAGCATGATAACATAAAATTGCATTGAGGTAACAAGTTACCCCAGCCGTTAAGATGGGCTTGGGGTAACTTGTAACCCCATATGGAAAACCGTATTCACACCATGAGTAACATGTTACCTCAGGCAGTTTTTCATCTGGGATATTGTGTACCAGGGTGCCGGTGACAATATCCTAAAAGGACAAAGCCAGAGGGTCACTAATTTTGGAGTTATTGCACAAGATTTACACCTGGGGTAGGAAAATACCCAATGCTGCTGGCTGACAAGGCAATATTTGCCATATAAAATGTTTGTGGCATTTCTCCCAAGTCTAATAACATGTAGTTGTATGTGCTGGCCAGAAAGGGTATTAACTGTGCTCCAAATGTTTGTAGAATTCTTTAGGAATTCATCAGGTCCTGCTGCCTTTTTTCTTTTTTGGTAAATGTTTGATGGCCTCCTCAATCTCATCTAAAGAAAGAGACTGATTTAGTACCTCCATCTGCTCATCTGTTAATTTTGAAGGTTTAATGCAGAGATTCTCAGTCTGGTACTTGGGAGCACCAGAGTGCTGGGGCAATGTGTGAAAGTGCTCCGCAAGCCAGTTGTTAGTAGTGCTTGGGAGTACTTTGAAACAGTCCATCATCCGTTAAAGTCAATGTGAGCTGGGATTAATTGATTAATTATCTCAATTTCCATTGAATTGAACAGGGGAGACTTAATCTATGCATATTTATGCAAATCATTCATGCAAATTATGTAGTGCTCCCAAGTAGTCACTTACGTCA
>QEPC01002447.1:6034-22433 GCA_003113815.1 Sphenodon punctatus
GATCCAGGGCACTTCCCTGTTTGCTATCAACCATTCCTTAATTCTTCTCAGCAATGTGGCCTCATAATAATAATAAATGTCAGAACAACCCCCCAAGCCTCCATCTGTATGATGTTTGTATAATACTTTTTACTGATCTGTGGGTTTTAACCCTTCCAGATAAATTTAAGCTGACTTCTTTCTAGGGCTTGAAAAATTAGATTTAGGTATGTCTATCAGGAGCACTATAAGATTGTACAGAATTTTTGGGAGCATCGTCATTTTCAACAGGTTTATTTTGCCTAGCCAGGTTGTAGGCAACCTATAACAACTTTCTACTTCTGCTTTTATATTTTGGAGGCTATTTCAAAAATTGTCTGCATATAATTTTGTTATTTTTTTTTGTGACCCAGACTCCTAAATATTTAAATTTGGTGTGTTCAGTTTTAAAGGGGGTGATTGCTTCAGTGGCTTTTAAATTTTTGTGTCTTCTATATATAGCAATGCTGATGATTTGTGAATGTATATCCTGAAATATTGGTAAACTTGTTTATTAACTCCACTAGCCCGTGCATAGATGTTATTGGGTTAGTTAGATAGATCATCATGTCATCAGCATATAATGCCAATTTATGCTCTTGTTGTCCAATTTTAATCCCTTGAATGCGCGTTTCGCTGCGTAATCGTATGGCCTCCAAAACTAGGTTGAACTGCAATGGTGAGAGTGGGCAATCCTGTCATGTGCCTCACTCAAGTTTGAATCTCTCAGTCAGCTCACCATTAATTAAAATTTGAGATACCTGTTCCTTGTATATAGCTGTGACCCAGGAAAGGAAATTACCTTAAAATCAATTTTCTTTAAGGTTTCTAGTAAACATTTAATTTCAGTTTGATCAAAGGCTTTTTGTGCATGCATTGACACAATCATTGAAGGAATATGTATTTTTTGTTTTGTTTTGTGGATTTTGGAATATGGTTTTGTGAATAGTAATTGCTCCCATATGACTGGGTATAAATCTGACTTGGTCGGGATTAATAAGCTGAGCTATCACTACCACCATCATCATCATTTTATTCATGGCACTGGCTTTCACCATGGCCCATACGAAATACAAAATATACAGACAACAACATACAAACATGCAACATAAAATAAAACTAAGTATACATCGCCTAACGCGAACATTGCTCATTTAAATATTCCAGTAAATTCCATAACCCAGTTTACTTCTTGGAAGAATTTTTAAATCAATTGAATTGGGCAAAATTCTTTCACTCCTCTTACTACAACCGAGCTCTACTAGAGGAGGTATTACCTAGCTCGTCTATCACTTAGAGGGGACATCGCAAAAAACTAAGCATATCCTTGTTTCTTTGGTTATTATTTCTATATAAACATTGTTATATTTAACATCCTTTTGATTATCCTATACATTTGTTAATTTATGTTATATCCAATGTATACAAATAGATTCCTGCCACAAAATTACGTATATCATAATTCCTTGATGCTTTATTCCTACCTCGGTCAAAATATTCCTATTTCCTATGCAGTTTTCCTTCTATTAGAACTCTTTTCTTAGAGGCCAGCAACACATAGGTTGCCAAAGCCACTATGGCCTCTTTCTCTGGTAGTTTGAGGAAATCAACATAACAACTTTCTGAAGCAAAAGTTTTTCCCAAAGGTAAAAGTGGAACTAACCATGCTTCCCTTAAGGAAGCATATCTAGGACATTCCAAAAGGAAATGTTGCATAGATTCTATTGTATTAATATAGCAGTTACATAGTCGTTGGGAGGGTGGAATCTGATTGAATCTTCCCTCCACCACTGCCGTCTCAACAAGTTGCCAGCGTAAAAGGGTATATGCTCTACGTAATTTTGGATTAGATAATATATCCAAATATCTTTCTTGATTAACTGAAACCTTGAACTCTCTCAAGTATGGAGCAACTTTCCAAGATCGTACCCTTGCCATATCCTCTTGATTGGCCACATCTTCTAATCTCTGGAAAATTTCATCCTTGATCTTAATAAACAATTTCCCAAGAAAATAGTCAAAAGAGAATCCCAGTTCTCTAACCAGCCTCGCCAGGTATTGAAGCCAGGGATAAGACCGGCTTCCCTCATGCAACAACTCCTCTCTCAAACAGTATTGTGTAGTTAGTTCAGCTTCCTGACTAAGCAATCTTAGCCAATATCTTATATAAGCTTTTTTAGCAAGCACTGAGATGGAAGGAATTCCTGTTTCAGCCCTCAGAATTTCTCCAGGAACACTAGGCCCCACTTTTAAAAGTCTCCTCAAGAAATAGTTCTGTGCTCTTTCCAGCACGATTATATCTGGAAAGGGCACTAATTCCATTCCAAAGAGCAACATTGGGGGAATCTTAGCTTTATAGACTTTCAAAATACCTGTAATCGAAATTCCTTTAGACATATTAAAGGCCCTTAACAGGGTCCTTATTGATTGTAGAGCTTTTCCTGCTCTCCTTTTCAGATGGGCTGACCAGGTTCCCCTAGAACTAAACACCACACCCAAATAGGACAGAGATGTAACTAAAGCAACAGAGCCCACTCTCATCTTCCAACTAGAAGGGATTTTCTTCCTACCCATAACCAATATCTTGGTTTTGGGTACATTTAATTGTAGGCCATTGGCCTGACAATATCCTTGAAGTTGGTCCACAGCCCTCTTAATACCAATCTCTGTTTGCGAGGTTAACACGATGTCATCCGCGAACTGTAATAACCCCAATTTCACCTCTCCAATCTTAGGTGCATGAGTAAGATTTGTTAGAATGGCTGGTGGCAGATCTGCAAGGAACAGACTAAATAGTAAGGGAGCAAGGACACATCCTTGTCTGACCCCCCTCTTTATTAGGATTGGATCAGAGGGGCCTTGGCCTTGTGCTCCCTTAACCAGAGCTTCATTATTTGTATACAATTGAATAACAGCCCCCAACAGCTTCTCATCTATGCCAAACACCCTCAGCTTTGCCCATAGCCTCGCTCTTGGGACTACGTCAAAAGCTTTGGACATGTCTGCAAAAGCCAAATAGAGCTTACCAGACCTAATCTTAGAGTACTTGTAAATGATATGAGAAAGAATGTAGCAACAATCTGTAGTAGATCGACCCTTGCGGAAACCAAATTGTTCGTTTGGGATTATTGCTACTTCGTCCACCCATCTCTGAAGTCCTACGGCCAAAGCTTTTGCATAAACCTTGCCTGGGATAGACAACAAGGTTATCGGCCTGTAACAGGCAGGGTCACAAAAATTCCCCTTTTTAAAGATGGGGATAATTAAACTCTGTGTCCATGATTGTGGAATTGGTCCTCCCTTTATCAGGGCATAGAATAAAGGGGATAATATTTGGGCCCACCACAAGGGGTCGGCTTTCAAGATTTCCGCAGTTATCTGATCAGGCCCTGGGGCTCTATTTAATTTGAGCTCCCTAATATACTCGAGGATTTTATCTAGCGAAAAATCCTCTTTTTTCCAACTATCACAAGATTCCACCCCCTCAGGTCTTACCAAATCGTCACTTCCTACTTCCTGGACATCAAATAGAGCCCCAAAGAATCCTTCCCATTCCTGGTTGGAGACCCGGCCTCTAGGAACTTCTCTGGGCTTCAAGATTTTATTTATCGAAGCCCAGAATCTTCCCAAATTTCCTGTGGCCAGATCTACAGCCATTGATGCCCATTTCCGCTGATAGTATTGATTTTTCGTACATGTAATCAGCTTACTATACTCTATCCTAGCTTTTTTAAATATTTCCTTGGTTTGGTGATTCGGGTTCTTTACCCAATTTACTTTAGTTCTGGCTAAAGATCTTTTAGCCACCCTACACTTAGAGTTATACCAGTAACTCTTGACCTGGGTTGGATATAACTGCACTTGTGGCCTAAGAACCTGCCACCTTGAAATTATTTCTTCATATGCTTGCGACAAGATTCTTGAATCCTGTTGCTCACTAATAATACATCTGATTCGTTTTATATCCTCCGACATACCAAACTGAGATAACAATAATTTTATAGAAATCGTTGATTGCCGCCTAGGAGCACTATAAACTACCCTCTGTCTTTTAACCACATCCTGAGAAGACCTATTTGAAATGATTCTAAGCTTGGTCACCAGTGCGAGATGATCACTTTCCGCCCTAATTATCATCTTGACTCCATCGGATCTATCTTGAATAATAGTTTCGATCATCAATAGGTCCACCTTACTGCGGCCCTGCGGTCCACAGAAGGTAAATCCCCCATTCGGGTCACTAAGAGAATCCTCCTGTAAGATAGCAAGATCAAATCTTTTTATTATTCCCACCAAGTTCTGTAATGTCTGATGGCCCTTAAATTCATTGGTCTCCTCAATACACTCTCTCAAGGATCCTGCTCCCCCTCTAATATTAAGAATCTCTTCTAGATGTGTATTCCAATCCCCTGAAACAATTAAATAAGCATTAGGGTGTTGGGCTTCTAGCTCTAATAGGTCCTCTTCCAATGCTCTCCAAACTTCTGGATTATAATACTGAGAATTCCTAGGGGGAATATAGACATTTACAACTAGAAATCTTTCAGGATTTCCAACCCCACACTCCAGGAGTCCTATCTGAAATTCTGGTCTTGAGGTCTCCATGGGGGACATCTTCATATAATCGTTATCCTTTACCAAGAAAGCCAATCCACCTGAGACCCGACCTTTTTCCCCTATCTTAGAGCCTCCATGTAATAAACTATGAAACCCCCTCAACTGAATACTGGCCGCTTCAAGCAACCAAGTCTCTTGGAGGCATATTAGATCATAACCTGACAAAAATTCCTGCAAGTCTGGGTCCGAAATACAAGAGTACAGACCCGTTATATTCCAGGACATAACCTCTATATTTTCTCCTAACTCCTCCTCTTGTGAATGTTTAAAATAGCCTATATCTTCCCCCCCAACCTTGCCTTTCATACTGTGTTGGTGTCCTTCCATTACTAATCCTATCTCCTTAAGTCACAAATGATTCGTTTCCTGCTCATTACTAATAAAGGCATTCGGTGAAGTTAAAGTATTACTGGCCACCTCGACATTCGATTTATTTAGATCTATCTCCTGCTCCATCCCTGTCTGTACCATCCCTTCATTTTGCCAACTACGCAAAATAATATTTTCTTCCTGTACCAAACTTTGTGGATTCATCTGCAAACTAGGCCCTATCTCTACTGGTTCATCTTGTTGGCAAACAATAGATGGATCAGATTGATAGAAATGATCTTGAGTTAGAGTAGAGATCACACCCAATCTTGACAAAAACATACTTTGTTCTATAGCTGAAAGTTGTTGAAATTTGTCTCTAATTAACATGGCATTACAAAAGGCCCCTTCACCCCACAAAAAGGACCCCACCGTTCCGGCAAAGGTACCTGCCGGATTAGTGGGAGTCTCCTCTATCTGCTGAACTTCACTCTGTAGCAATCCCTGGACTGCTAAAGAGGAAATAAGCAATTGGCTTCCATGTTGTTCTTTTCCTTCCAATTGAATTTCCATTTGTTGAAGTTGCTCACGTTGACCTATCCCTAGGTCTACCAGATCTTTCATATTCTCAGTATCTGGTTTTTGTACAGAAGGAAGCTCTCTTTTGGCACTATCTAAATCTAGCATCTGCGGAGCTCCTAAGAGAACTTTTGGTCTAGAAGTTACTATCTCACGATTGGGAGATGATAACAGAGGTATTATTTTCCCCTCTTTTTTCGTAGTATCTAATAAATCCTTAGTAGCCCACACCCTATCTATCGATATACCTCTTTGTAAGAGATATTTTCTAGCCTTCCAGATATCTTTTAACCGCAAAGAATTCTGGAAAGAAATTCTTAATCTATAATTACTCCCTTTCTTTGGTAGGTGGATCATAGCTTTTATACAAGTAACCGAAACCTCCTTCCTCAACAATTTAGAGAGATGTAAGGCAACCTGAGCAACATTTTCCCAAGAGTGTGAAACACCATTATAATCTTGACCAATACACATTAATATTTCATCATTCCGAACCGTTAACTTTTGATTATTTGGTTCTTTTATATAACTCGTAAATGACCTTTTCACAGGGCTAGATTTCCTTCCCTGATCACAACTTGTTGGAAGAGGGTTATTATTAGACAACTGTGCTATTTCTAGGTTGTCATTATCATTGGTATTCTCTATCAATCTTTTAGTAATAGCTGAGAGTTGGTGACTAACCCATTCCAATGATGATCCTAACTCTTGAATACGGGCAAACAGCACTGCTACGGTTTTTGCTATAAGTCCAGTTTGATAGATAAGGTAATTTTTCGTTGAAGCTCCTTCTCCATCCATAAGAGAACTATTTCCCCCCAAGGGAGGTGATGAGCAATCCTTCTTATTTTCACCTCCCTTTTTACTCTCATTTAATTGAGGACTTAACATATGAGGGCAATCTACTCCTGCTACTGCTACTTGGGACTTGGACTACTAATTTTAGCTGGTAATTCCTCCGAAGAGGAGACTGAAGAAGGCACCCTCCCTCTTTTTTTATCCATTGATAATACTACTGCCACCCTTTACCCAACCTATACAATCCAACACTCTACAAGTTGGAAAATGCTACTCACTAGACCCTACTCTATCCAACTCCAGCCCGTCTTACCCCACACACACCCAAAAGCCCCTTACATCACAAAGTCAACTTGTAGATCCTTAGGGTAGCAAGTACATACAAAATTGTTGGAGTCCGCACTCCTGCTCCTGGACGCGCCGAAGGATGCGCAAAAGGGCGCGCCCTTGTGCGCGCAGCCCTTTGGTGCGCTTCGCCGGCATGCACCCCGCCACTGCCGTGGATTCACTGGAACTCTTATTCCCTTTCAGGCTCTGGCTCCGCCTCTGCGTGACTCCCCAGCTCAGCTGTCAGGTGAGTACTCAATTACAAACTGTTTGTCGGTGACCCTGGCTCCCCGCTCCTTGGCACTGCCGTGGATTCACTGGAACTCTTATTCCCTTTCAGGCTCTGGCTCCGCCTCTGCATGACTCCCCAGCTCAGCTGTCAGGTGAGTACTCAATTACAAATTGAGTACTCCCCGCTCCTCCCACTACCACCAAACAACTGGACAATGTCTTCATAAAAAATCTTGTAGTCCAAGTTGAGAAGGGACATCGGTCTATAATTGGAGCAATCCTCAGTGTACCTTCCTCCTTTTGGGCACAAGGTAATTGTGTCTGTATTAAACAAGGCTAATAACAGAGCTCTTACAATGTTGGGTCTCAAAATACCCGGGAGTTTCCCAGCGCTGCTGTTTCTAATGGCACTTGGGTGACTTCTGGTTCACGGAGAAACATCTAAAGCCCCCCCGGAGTTGTCCAAGAGTTGCAGTTTTAAACTGCGGGAGAAATTCTGCTTGCTTAAAAAGGCCCAGTGCGAGGGGAGACATCTGGCATAGTATTGGTTTTAAAATTTTCTGCCAACTCACTGTTGACAGTTTCCTTAACTGTTTCTTCTTTTAATATTTTTCTATCTAAGGAGTTTAGGATCCCCTCTTGGTTCCCCCAATTTTAACATTACCGCATAGTGGTCTGAGACTACTGCACTGAGAATTTTACAATATAAGTACCTAGCTATTGCTTCTTTATTTATTAATATGTAATCTATATGTGAAAAGTCTTGTTTGCGGGAGAAATAAAAAGTGTAGTCCCTTTGAGTGGGATGTACAAACCTACATACATATATCCAGCCTTCTGAATGGATGAAGTTTCCCATTAAGTTTTTCTTTTGTATCCTTTTTTGTCATTATACAGTTTAATTATCCATTCATCAGAGTGACGCCCTCTGCGTTGTCAGCCACCATTTAAAATTGTTGTGTCATGAACATCGTATTCTGCTCAGAGGGCACATAAATGTTTACTAGTGTAATCTTTTCACCATTTAATGTGCCCTTGACCAGAATAAATCTGCCCTCTAGGTCCATAATAGCCTGTTCTTTCTGGAAACTACAATCTGCCGAGTTGCCAATTAAAACCCCAGCTTTCCTTTTTTTTTTAGCAGGAGGCGTATATCTGGGTAAAGAATTTGTTTTTCATCCTGAATGTGGCTTTCTGCAGCAGATGCATCTCCTGAAGGAAGTAGATCTTAATTCTATTTTGACTCATGAGAGAGTTTATCCTTCTCTGCTTTATTGAGATATTCAGGCCCCTGACGTTTAATGTCATAGACCACTTTCAGACATTCCCTCCCCCCCCTCACGTATTCTGACTGTGGGAGGGAATTCACAGCCAGAATATGTGTGGGGATCGTCTGGTCTGAAATCCCTCCCCCACTGCATGACTTTGCCGGCAGACACGCTATGGGATGCAGAGCTCGATTTCCTGCTCTGCATTCCTGCGCATGTCTTCTGGCAAAGCTGTGCGGGGGCTTTCAGACTGACCAATTCTCACCCATATCCTGGGTGCTCATTCCCTCCCGCAGCCTGAATACTCGCAGGGTCGGGGGAGTCTTAAAGTGGCCTTAGTCTTGAGCTTAGCCATTATCCTGAAATTGTACATTTATCCCTATTTTATGGCCTATTTCTTTCCCTCTAAATCTGACATTTAGGTGCTTTACAAGTATCCCATGTGTTTCCCTTTCATCCCGCCCTGTTCTAACTTTTTTCTTCCCATCCCTCATGCCCAAAATCCCTCCCCAACTAACTCGTGAGGTTAAACCAAACAGTGTTATTTTTAGTGTTCTGCCCCCACCACTCCAATGTTCGAATATTTTGAATTTGGTAGTTCAACCCACTGAACCACCAAGTCATAAGGGTTATAGAAATTCTTTCACCTCTATTAAAACATGTGGTGTTGACTGCCCAAAGATCATTTACTTCACTGTTTTAAAATAAACAATCCTCTCACTCCTAACTAAGATGAGATTAGTCAATCAGTTTATCAGTCATAGTTAACTTTGTTTGCCTTATTACCATAGAAATTAAATTTGTTGTACTGATGAGTCTGTATGTATCTGTAGCTTCAAACTACGTCATTTGGACCCCTATCATTAGTCACATAGCCTTTTAACTGCTGTAAACCAGCCTTTTTAACCCTTACAAAGAATACAGTGCTAACAACTTTGAATTGTAGGCCACAATTTATTTAATTTATTTATTTATTTATTTATTTATTTATATTAAAATTTATATGCTGCCCCATCCTGCCTCAGGTATCTCGGGGCAGCTAACAACATTTTAAAACATAGCAATAAAGCTACAATTAAAAGCAACCTAAAATCCCCAAACAAAAAAACCATACCCACCCTAACCCAACTCACCCACCCCATCTCTCTCATTAAAGGCCCAGGGGAACAGCGAGGTTTTACACTGTCTGCGGAAAGAGGGGAGGTCAGTGGTCAAGTGGACCTCCAATGAGAGGGAGTTCCACAGTTGTGATGCAGCCAGAGAGAATGCCCTCCTCATGGTTGATACCCAGGAAACCTGGGGGACCCTGAGGAGGCCACCCCTGGCCGACCCCAGGGGCCGATCCACGACTCAGAGGGTGAGGCAGTCCTGCAGCTCCTGCAGGTAGGTGGGGCCCAAGCCATTTAGGGTTTTAAAGGTCAACACCAAAACCTTGAATTGAGCTTGGAGGACTATCAGCAGCCAGTGAGGACAGCGAAGCACTGGTGGAATGTGCTTGCATATACTTCAACAATGTGTATCTTACTGAAAATTAACAACAACAATAAATATTACACCAAAAGGAGTTCTTTTTTGTGAATGAGGATTCTTATTCAAGTCATAAGTAACCTTTCCCTTTTAATCAGTAATATACCTTCTCCTTCCTTTTCTTCTCCCAACCCTCTGGTGTTAATAGTTTGTCTATTTTAAACCCAACCCTTATCAGCAAAGATAAATAGACATTGATCAGCATTATTCAAGTTTACGGAGAACCACTTCTGACTCTTCTTGGTGTGTTCCTGGACTGGTTTTTCATTCCATGCTGCAGAAATTTTTCCGGGTCTGTGGGGTCCTGATTTTTTTTTCTTTTCCCTTGGTATAAGATGTTAAACCTAGCTGAAAAGAGGATTTGCGGTTCTAGACCTGCTGTTAACCCATATATTTGTGCCAGTTTCTGCATTTGTTCTGAGTTTCAATTGATAGACCTTGGAAGATTTTAATATTATGTTCCTGAAACTCTAGGATTTGGTTTGTGTGAGCTAGGCTTAAGATCTCTTCCTTTTCTAGATGTTTTTCAAACTTTACAATTATGGTCCTATGTGATCTGTGTGCTCTTTCAATCTGAGTGGCATGAATGTGAGTTTCTGAGGACATTTTTTTTTCCAGCAGCTGCCTGATGAAAACATGAGTGGTGTTGGTTTCCAACCCGTCCGGTATACCTATGAAGTGCAGGTTATATCTGCGGCTTCTATTCTCTAAATCCTCACATTTGTCTTCGAGGTGTTGAATTCTGACAAGGAGGGAGTGTCTCTGCAAGTCTGCATCCAGTTCTCTGTCTTCTACACTAGAGATCTGCTCTTCAGCCGTATCTATTCTTTTGCTGACCACCTCTAAATGTTATTCACTGAGTTCATCGCTGAACGAACTTTAGCAAATTCTTTAGTCACCTGTTCCAATAGGTTTTCTCTGTCCTTATGAGCTTCTTGTAACTCAGTTTTAATGTCAGCAAAGACGGCTCTATGCCTTCCATTTTGTCTAGCCAGCTCCCCTCTGCTGAACTAGGCCACGGAAGAGCAGAAGGTGTACAGTACCTTTTCAAGGTGTTTTTTTCTTTGGCTTCCTTTTTCTTTCAAAGGGGGTAAATTTTATCTCTCCTCACAGAGCCTTGGATGACTGGGCTTCACACTATTTCAGGCTTCCGGGGTGATTTATTTCCTGGAGTGGCTGGAGCTCTTCCCCAGTGCTGCTACCAGTGTTGCATTCTCAGTCAGCCCCCCCCTGCCAAATCTCCATTTCTTATTGAGAATCACAGCGAGATGCTGCCAGTTCTTGGTTTGTTCTCTTCCTTGGGATGAACCAAGAACTGGGATTCTCATCAAGTATGAGAAAAAAAGAGAACCCGAGTTTCAGCCTGAGTTAAATCCCCTTCTTACTAGCCTTCCCTGCTCTCACCTTGACCCCCTTGCACTTCTGTTCAACACTCCACTGCCAAAGTCATCCACCTCACCTGCCCTGTTGATCAATGTTCAACCCCTCTGCTCCCTCTCCTGGCTCTCTCCTGCTTCGCATCCAGCACATCCCTCTTGTCTTCACTTTCAAGACTCTTCATTGCCTTGCTCATCCCTATTTCTTTGCTGTTATTTCCTACTACTCTACCACACAAGAACTTTGCTTCTTGTTTGTTGCCATCCTCATCTACCTGAGTATCCTGCTCCCATCAGAGGCATAGCTATAATAGGTGCCGCAGGTATAGCTGCCCCGGCACCCACAAGCCTAGGGGAGCCCATATGCATGTAACGTGCATATGAACACTGGAGTGGAGTGCCCCAGCAGAGGGGCCCATTCCATCTTCTGCACCAGGGTCCATTGCCACCTAGCTATGCCCCTGGCTCCCATATTGCTCCCTATTCCTGGAAGTCCTTCCCTGACCTATCCCCTCTCCCTTCTTGGAACTAAGATAAGTTTGTATGTCTGCAAACTCTCAAATTTACAAATGCATCCCTGTCTCTCCCTATGTTTTTCTCCCCCTTGCCTCCTCTCCTTTTTCATCCTAGATTGCAAGTCACTCAGGGCAGGGAACTGTCTAGTCACAACTGTTCAGTTCTAGGCATATTGCTGTCACCATATAAAAATTAATAATAAGGAAAATTCCACAAATGCAAAATACTTTTCCTCTTCAGACATGACCATATTTAGTCCTGACTTCATCATGTGCTGTTTACAGAGGGTTAAAGGAAATATTCTGCATGGAACACAATTTTGAAAGTGCAAGGTAATTGTTGAAAATAGCATTGTCTTAAATCAGATATATAATGGCACAGTAAAGAAGGCATCAGTGTCAAGTCAGACAGGTACACTGGGACAAGATGATAATATTTTTCTTTGTAATACAGATAACAATTCAATGAAATAGTCACGATATGATATCTTTTTATCAGAGTCCACATATGATTAATTTCCCTCCTCTTTTAATAAATAAACTGTCCAAAATAAATGCAGTAATTTATTACAACTGGTATCACCTTATATAATTTGCAGAAAACATGGCAGGTCATTTTACAGAAATATTTATACATAAGCTATGTTGGGCTCCCTACAAATCACTTAATAAAGGTTTTCTTTTTCCTTACATAATTTATTGCTGCTAAATGAAGTTAACAAATTGCCTACTAGCACAGTCAATCTAACCTTATTATTAGCTCAGTTTATTTGACTTTTGCTAGCCTAAACTGCTTGTAAATCAAGCCTATATTTTTCTGTAGTGCAGCAAACCAAGGAAAAATGGGGAAGCGAATGTGGCTGTTGTAATAACTGTCTCCATTTTAAAAGTTCATTTTTGAATGGGACACGAGTGTAGAATCTGAGTCAGATGTGTTTAACTGACACATTCAATCTAAATTAACTGCATTAATTTACTATTATTTTGAAAATGAATGCCCATGAAATAAAATGTCTTTGTGGAGGGTAGAAATAGTGTTTCATTTTTCATGGGTGAAAATTACATTAATTTCTGTTCATTTTTAGTGACTCAACCTTCTGTACATGCAAGTGACAGTGCAAATTTTAAAATTTAAATATGGAAAATTATTAAACATTTTCGTTTCTTTGTTTTAAAAAAGCACTAATCAGCAGCTTCTGGAAGGTATGATGTAAAAATCCAATTTAAATATTGAACAATCAGCCAAATACTCATGATATATTACATCCTTGAAACTTCAGCATTCTTGTGCAAAGACAAGAAAATACTTCAAATGAGTAACTAGTTATTAGGCTACCCATTGAAGTTAAAAATACCCTATTGTGAGCGAGTGGATGAAAGAAGGGTGCTTGGTGTGTGTAGTGATAACGGTGTGGGTATGGTGCTTGGGTAATTGTATGGTGCTTGTTAGGGGTGGGACTTAGGGCAAAAAACCGGTTACTGGTTTTACTGGTTACCGGTTTACAAAAACATGGTTCACTGGATTAAAACCAGTATACCGGTTCCAGGTTTTTTTCATTGATTTCAATGGGGAACTGTCCCCATTGAAATCAATGAAAAAAAATCCCATGCCTCCCCCCTCCCCCTCCCAGGCTGCGCGGGTGGAAGGGGGGACACCCCCCACCCACCCTGCCCAGCCTGATTTTTTTTTAAATTTTTTTACCCAAACTCCGGCTGCTAGTGTGGACTCTGGGCTGCTGCCATGACGGCGGCGGCAACCCGCATCCCATACCAGCAGATACTAGGTGATCCCTGGGGTGGGGGGTGGTTTAACACCCCCCACCCCAGGGATCACCCTACCCCCCTACCCAGATCGCCTTACTTGTCCTCTGGGTGGCGGCAGCTGGAAAGCGTGAGTCCAGGTGACTTCAGCACTGGTGGCTGGCTTCCCTTCAGCACATCACTAGGCCTTCCGGGGAAACCTGGAAGTTCCCCAGAAGGTCTAGTGAAGGGCTTAAGGGAAGCCAGCCTCTAGCACTGAAGCTGCCCAGACCCATGCCGTGCTGCTGCCGCCGCCGCTGCCGCCCGGAGGACAAGTAAGGTGATCTGGGGGGTAGGGCGATTCCTGGGTTGGGGTGTTAAACCACCCCCACCCCAGGGATCACCCTGGCTGCTGCTGGTGCGGGCTCTGGATCACTGCCACCGGTGCGGCGGTGGCCTGGAGCCCGAACTAGCAACCAGACTTCGGCAAAAAAAATTTAAAACAAAATCCAGGCTGGGCAGAGTGGGTAGGGGGTGTCCCCTCTTCCTCCCACACAGCCTGGATGGGGGAGGGAAAGTTAGTGGGGTGGGTTTTTTTGTTTTTTTTTACATTGCTGCCATTCATTTTAATGGCTTCAATGTAAAAAAATCCAGCATGGGGAACTGGTACCAGTACCCCAGATTACCGGGTTAATCCGAAACTGCTGGTACAGCAAAATACCAGCAGTTTCGGATACCGGGGGAACCGAAATTCCCACCCCTACCGCTTGTGCTACTAGTGGAGAACCTGGGTGTAGTGTCTCTAGGAGGTTCCCCTGCCTACCTATTCCTTTTCTAGTCAGGACCCCTTCTTCTCCCTCATTCCTGGGTAGGGAAATATCTGTGGGTACCTTCCCTTCTCTCCTGGATCTGTTCCCTTGCTTCCCACACTCATGCACATATTTCTTCCCTTGTGGCGACTGTGCCACAGTTTGTAAAGTTACGGGTAAAAGGGATGTGTGGGGGTGCCTGGTGTACTGTAAGAGAGTGGAGGGGCTCCATTCTCCACATTGCTGTATCTTCCCCCCTATGATGATCTGGCCGCATCCCGTTTGGGACCATTAGGGCCTTATAAGATCCTGAGGGGTTGTTCCCCTCCCCAAGAGTGTTGAGACCCTGAACGTCTGTGGGTGCATGTCCTCTTCTGTGCCCCCCTGACTTCCCTTCCTCCCTCCCTACCATAACAGAATCACCGGCTAGACTCATTGACCAGGCTAGGCAACTAGATGAAATGGCTAGAGCCATACAATCCTTATCCCTAGAGGTAAAAGACCTCAGTGAAAAGCAAGAGCAAGGAGCGGTGGACGGGGCCACTGCAGCTCTAGACATATGTAATGATATCTCTGCAGTCCCACCTCCTCCTGTGGTGGTAACAGGAAGAGAAACTGTAAGGAGGGAACTTAAACCCCGCCTATTGCCAAATTTAGTGGAAATAGACAGCAGTTTCAGGGATTTTTGGCTCTCTGTAAACTTGCCTTCCAAATACAACCTCAATCCTATGCCTCGGATGCAACAAAGGTAGCCTTTATTATAGGCCATTTAGAAGGGCTTGCCCTTAATTAGGCTACACCCTTGCTCATGAGTGAAAGTCATTTGTTGACTGATTTTGATGGGTTCATTTGGGAATCAAATTCCTGTTTGATTATCTGCATCATGTTAAAGATGCAGAGACCGCTTTTTTAACCCTTAAACAGGGAAGGGGCCCCCTCTTAGAATACGTAACACCCTTTCAGTAGTTAGCAGTAGAACTTAGCTGGCCAGATAATCTTTTAAAAGTCCTTTTTCATAAGGGGTTAAATGATGAAATAAAAGACCAGTTATCATACACGGCCATGTCTCCCACCTGGGTAGAATTAGTTAACCTGATATGTCAAACAGATGACCGCTTGGCGGAGAGACAATGAGAGCAATTACAGGAAGTAGTACGTCAAGGACAATACCACCTTCCCTTCAGGGACCAGGATGTACGGACATGGCCAAGGTGAGGAACCCTAACCTATGCAATTAGGCGCATCCTGTGGGCCCCTGGTAGCGCAGGAAAAAGAACGGTGTAGAGTGGGGTGTCTATGTTTCTACTGTGGAAAACAATGTCATTATGCCAGAAATTGCCCCCAACTTCCACCAGCACAACAAATGTCGGGAAACAGAAAATTCCGGGTATGTCAGGGGACGTCCCAGTAAACTCAGCAAGTCCCTCTCCTACCTCTGTAATAAGCCTATCCCAGGTCCTAGCGGGTCTAGACCAACTCCACGGACCTATCACCTTGGAACTATCATCAACTCCATTATCACCTTTGCCCTTATTGACTCTGGGGCTTCTTGGAATTCCATAGACGACCATTTTGTGCATCATCAACGAATCCCCGTCTGTCCTAAACATAAACCTGAAACTGTTTATGCCATAGATGAGTCCACTTTAATTTCTGAACTGATCAACTCTTGCACCTATGCAGTCAAGGGGATAATAGGGAAACACCAGAAACCCTGACTTTTGATGTTGTACATACCCCCACATTTCCTGTAGTTCTCAACATGCTGTTGCTGAAGGTACACAAACCTCACATCAATTGGCAAAGCAAGGTGGTGAAATTTAACTCACCTTTTTGTACATCTCGTTGTACCAGATCTCCCCCTGTAACACTTGCGTCGATGGTACCAGACGTCTCCAACATGACTTCTTTTTTTCTGCTTCCGCAGGAATACCATGATTTAGCAGACATGTTTAGAGAACAACAAGCCTTGGAATTGCCTCCACATAGAACATATGATTGTCCTATCGATCTACTTCTGGATACCACCCCTCCATATGGTAGGATCTATGCTCTTTAAGGGCCTGAATTACAAACTCTTAGGAATTATATTGATGAGAAAATGGGCAAGGGATTAATCAGGCCCACTACATCCCCTGTGGAAGCCCCATTGTTTTTTGTGCCAAAGAAAGATGGAAGATTACGTTCGTGTGTTGATTATAGGGACCTCAACGCAATCACAGTAAAAAATCTTTATCCTCTCCCCCTTCTACTGGAATTACTCATTCGATTACAAGGTGTATCTA
>QEPC01002449.1:0-10929 GCA_003113815.1 Sphenodon punctatus
AATTGTAACTAGGGGTACAACCTACGCAAATATGTAAGGTATGTTTAGGAAAACTACATGCAGTGCCTGCATTGACTAAGTTGCCAAAACATGAATGTTCACACAAATCATGAGCTGGGAGCTAAAAATCATGAAACTGAAATAAAAAGAATCAAAGTGTTTCCAGCTTCCATGGACTATCACGTTTGTGGAAATGGGAAGAGGCAGCTGAAGAACAACATAAGTTTTCTGCCTTGTAAACAATGTTCTTCATGATGGATCTCAACATTGTCACAAATGACAACCCTTTGGAAAGTACTGTTTGGAATGAGCAGGACAGTGCTTTGTTTACTGCGAGTGGGCTCGAGGAGATTGTCATCGTTTGTGTGATTGTTCAAACTAGTAAACTGTGCTTGATATGACTGTATGTATAATGGTGCCCGAGTGCGTCCCATTTGTGAGAATGTTTGGAAACCAGCTCACAGAACCATTGTTTACAAGGCAGCAACCTCAAGGCATGCCTCTCCGGTAGGGATTTTTTCTTTTTTTAAAATCACTGCCTGATTTCGCTGTTTCCATACACTGCGGTGGGCTGTGGGACATGCAAGGGAAGGGCCACCGCCCCCCTCCCCCCCTTCTGCACCGCATAACCAAGGGAAGCTTGCCGGGAGAGTCACTCAATAGATAGCCAGGAAGGGGGGGGGGCGGTAGATGCGGAAGCTGCCAGCAAGCCTGGAGCAGGGACTCAGGGGAGCACATGGGGAAATAGTCGGTGTGTGTGTGTGCCAGGAGAGTCACTCAATAGAGAGCCAGGAGGAGGGGGGGCATACCCAGTAGCTGCGGAAGCCACAAAAGCCTGCGGCAAGTCTGGAGCAGGGACTCAGGGAAGAATATGGGGAAATAGGTGGGCAGGGGATGCTGGGAGAGTCACTCAATAGAGAGCCAGGAGGAGGGGGGGGTCATAGCCGGTAACTGCGGAAGCCATGAAAGCCACCAGTGAGCCTGGAGCAGGGACTCGGGGGAGCACATTTGGAAATAGACTGGGTGGTTGTGCCGGGAGAGTCACTCAATAGAGAGCCAGGTGGAGGGGGGGGGCATAGCCAGTAGCTGCAGAAGCCGTGAAAGCCACCAGNGCGGAAGCCATGAAAGCCACCAGTGAGCCTGGAGCAGGGACTCGGGGGAGCACATTTGGAAATAGACTGGGTGGTTGTGCCGGGAGAGTCACTCAATAGAGAGCCAGGTGGAGGGGGGGGGGCATAGCCAGTAGCTGCAGAAGCCGTGAAAGCCACCAGTGAGTCTGGAGCAGGGACTCAGGGGAGCACATGGGGAAATAGGCGGGGGGGTGGTGTTCTGGGAGAGTCATTAAATAGAGAGCATGTATACAAAATTGATGGTATGCTATGAATTAGGAAGGGATAGGACTCTCTCTCCTCGAGTCGCGATGCGGTGTTTTGTCACAGAGTGCGGAAGATCAGTGTGTTAACAAACACAGGACACTGGCAGCGCAGCTCCAACAATCACTCACTTTCACTGCGATTGGGGATCAAGAGGGAGAAGGAAGCTACAAACACACCTCTTTATACTTAATGGTGAAAGCGGGACATGTCTCTCTGGGAAAGCCCTAGCCAATGAAATTGGGCATGCGTGTATCTTCAACAGGGTCCGAGAGTTGATCATGCCGCCAGGTCTTGCGATACCTTGTATTCGGGGCGGTGTAAACATGATACAATGATCAGATAACCCCAAAGATTCCGTGATCAATGGAAAGGGGAGTTGGTGCCGCTTCTTATTGATAGCCGCAAAAGTTCCGCTTTCGTTGAGCAGTCGCAGCATTCGCAACAAACCGCAGCCGTAGCCATCGGAAAGCTGTCTCTGCCGAAACATACTATGATGCACGGAATAGGGGTTTCTACTGGTAACAGCTGCTGCAGTGGTACACCACTACTGCCCTACTCCTACTTCCTGGGATGCTATCCCCAAAGTCCCAGTTATGTCCCTTCTATGCTCACCTTAGTGCTGCCCATTATGCCCGCCACAAAGCCACTACCAATTGGTCTTGTAAAGCTGAAAGCGTGCAGTAATTGGCCAGTGAATGTGTCTGTCAGTCTTTTGGGTTGCTTCACATCCTCCCTCATATAGCCTCCCTCCCCCTGCCATGCCAGGTGCCTGCCTCTGAGTGGCACTGCATGTGCTGCTATTTATCTGAATAATGGTCTTCAAAGGGACAACTTCAATTGTTTATAAAATTGTGTCCCTTTATCAAATTGCCCTGTAGATTGGCAGAGATGACATGGAAGGTATGGGATACATTCCTGCCAAATGTCTTGAAAACAAGAATGAATATAAAAATGTTACAGCTAGAAATGTATTTTCAAGTTAATATCTTATACCATCAGGACCCTTTATCCACACTTTATGAAAATGGTCAGGATTGTTAATCTTGTGGAGGGACATAATATTCACAGGTTCAATGCAAATTGGATGGAAGATAAAGCAATTGTAGCCATTAATGTATATAGAGCTTTTCTTAAAATCACAACATTCAATTGCTTCTAAAATTGGTCCCCTTTATCTAATCATTTAGAAAATTGGTACACATAGTGTCCTCCATTGGAGGTACAGACTCCCAAGTTTCATCAGAATTCAATAATAAATAAAAACGTTATAGCCGAAAATACATTTTTCATTTCCCCCCTTTATTTCAAAAACAAAATGTCGTTTTCGTTTGTTTTCATTATTATTATTTGTCATTTTCATTGTTGCAATAACTATAATGAAAATGAAAATGATTTCATTATTGTTATTGTAATAACAAAAACGACATAACAACACTCTGGTGGCTGCACATCCATATTTTCAAAAAAAGGTTCAGTTGAGGATACCTCTTCAATACTACTCAGTAGCGACACAACCTCCTGGATAGCCTTGTGAAAGCCTACTTTGGCTCTACCAATCGGTTTTTTACAAACCTATACAGCCACTAACTTCCCTAGACTCTAGTAGATAAGTTATAGCCAGCATGGACAGGTGGACTTAAATGATTCTGTCATTCTTCGAAAACCTTACTCACTAGTAGGGATGGGAAAACGCGGTTTGGAAGTTCGGAGTTTGACCTGAACTTGGCCTGTTTGGACGACCAAACCGAACTTCCAAACCGAACACTCAAACTTTCGAACAGTTCGGAAAAGTTCGGATGAGTTCGGGGGCGGGAAAAACATGACTTTGGGCAGGAAAAACATGACTGGAAGGGGGAGGCAGCTGAGAAACAGAATTCCTGGCACAGGGGTGGACACCAGGGGTGGTTTCAGGGCCAAAAAATACCAATACCGAAAAAATTTCAATTTCGGTTTCGGTATCAATAGTGCTATTTTCGGCGGAACCGAACTCCGCTGAGCTGAACAACTGAACCTGAACACGGGTTTCAAACAAAACGACCGAACTTCCGAATGGCGTTCTGTTCGTCCATCCCTACTCACTAGGCCACACACGCCTTCTATCATCTGGCAATCCAGCTATGGATAAAAGATCTGCCTCTTCTAAATTCTCATTTTCCTTATCCAAATTAATTAATTATCCACAATCAACACTATGACTAATGAACCCTTGGATATAGTAACATCTCTCTGAATGAGAGAAAAAGGGGACAAAATCAAAAAACGCCTAGTCAATAGTAAACCATGACTTTAAAGTATAAGTCCGCTGGGCTATACGCTCTAATTCAAAAGTAGCCATAGCCCTAGCCCTAACCCTAACATAATTATAAAATAAATATTCTACATATTTAATGTCTGATGGAGAAATTTACATTAAACGTGACCTTTTTAATAAGCTGTATAATATGTTCTTCTTGATTCAAAAACCCTTTGGGCTTAGGATAATTCAAAAACACTAATTGAGAACATTTCAAATGTAAATTCCAAGTGGGCACAGTTGGCTGAGCACTGGACTTAAAACTACAAGAGTTATCCTTCATTAATGACTTATTTAGCATTACAAAATCCCATGGGTCCTGGATAACAGAATCATGTCCCAAAAAGGTTGGCAATTGGTTTTTACTATTTTTGCCAACAGATAAACTGGATAACACAACATTTCTAATTCACCCACTCACAAATACCAGCCCTATGGTTTCAAATGGCTGTATAACATGCTTGGAACTAGGATGAACCCCCCACCCCTTGTACAATGAGCTATTACCAGATATACGATTCCCAAACTCCTGTACTATAGGGTCACTTTCCTGAATAGAAGGTGTAGAAATAATGCTACTTATACTAGTTTGGTGAATAAAGGATTCATTATTCTTAATCAACCCATCCCCACTTACAACTTTGGATGTATCAAATACCTGCATACTAGAACATAATCTAGAATAATTACCCTTCAAGCTAGAATTGTTTGCAAGTGCATGGGCCCCTATATCCTGGATGGTGGGCTCAAAAGACTGAGTAGTATGAGTTGAATCTAACCTATTCTTATCATTGCTCTATCTAGGAGACCCTTTTACATAATTGAGACCCACTGTCAGCCTGATAGCTTGTGGTATCATCTTAACCTGGATTTCTTAGACTTTTCTTAGACTGTTTTTCCAGGAGCTGAAACAATTTCTGAAAGTTCATCCATCTCTTGCCACCACAGCAACTCCTTTCGCCTAATTTTCCTATTTTAATGTTTTTACTTTTGGGGGGCATAGAAGGATTCCCTCGCTACTTTTTCCTGTTAGAAGGAAGGGCTCCCTTTTTATCCTTTATGGCCAGTCCAGTGATTTAATCTCCTTGCTTTTTAAATATTGATAAATCTACTTGATATTGATAAATCTCTAATGGTTGTCCCCCTAAATTGGATTTTCCCATAGGATTATGATTAAGGGACAAAAGATCCACCACAACCAATATCATATCTTTGATATCATGAATAAAACTATATAGCATCTTAATATCCTGAAAGATGCCTGCTATCAATTGCCTTATTAGGACATATTGTGCTCCCCACAGTTCCTTAGTTGACTCATCAAATAACCCAAAGGTCGCTGATTCAGTTCCAGCATCCTTATCTGGGGAGCTTGGATGGTTACAATCATGTGTTCCTACTTCAAACCCTGCAGGTAAAGGATCATTCAAGGAGATCTCTCTAGTATTCAGCTGCGGCTGACATATACTGGGAATTCCCTTACCATTATCTTCTGGTACTTCTGGGGAAAACTCCTTCAAATACAACTCTAAATGAGAAGTTTTAACAATTCTTTGCACCTCAGATCCACTCTGTTGCTAAAGCCTGTCACTTCTCTCTGCATAACTTTGCTAAAATCAGGCTCTTCCGTAAATTACTGCTTCCACTGCCCAACTCTAGCCGATGCTCTAGTCATCCCTTGCGATGACTACTGCAACTTTCTTCTTACTGGTCTTCCCCACTCCCCCCTTACCTCTCTCACTTCTGTTCAACAGTCAGCTACCCATCCCATCCCCCTCACCTGTTGCTTTGATCATTAGGGATGGGCAAAAGCGGTTCGGAAGTTCGGAGTTCGGACCGAACTTGGTCTGTTCGGTTGACCAAACCGAACTCCCGAAACGAACTCAAATTTCAAACCGAACCGAACCGAATTTCCAAACTCCGTTCTGTTCGCCCATCCCTAGTGGCAACACACACCAAAAAACCTAGTTTTGAATGGCCAAACTTGGTTCAGAAGTTTGGAATTTGACCGAACTCAGTCTGTTTGGTCGACCGAACTGAACTTCCGAACTGAACTCGAATTTCAAACCAAACTGAACCGAACCGAATTTCCGAACTCAAATTTCAAACTGAACCGAACCGAACCGAATTTCCGAACTCCGTTCTGTTCGCCCATCCCTATTGATCATGGTCAGCCTCTCCTATTCTCTTTCCACTGGCTCCCTCTCTCCTTTTGCATTCAGCACAAGCTCTTTGTCTTCACCTTCAAGACTCGTCATAGTCCCCCTATCTTTCTGCACTTGTTTCCCGCTACATTCCCACCTGTGATTTTTGCCACCACCCTCATCTGCCCTGTGTTTTCCACTCCCAGAAATGTCTTTTCCCTTTCTCCCATTCTTCCCCCTATGCCTGGAACAGTCTCCCTGACTGCAGTCGCTCTGCCCCCTCTCTTCAAATACCTCCTAGAAACCTCTCTCTTCCATCAGGCGTTTTCTCTCTAGCTCTTTACCCTCATACTTACTGGCCCTTTTTAAACAAGATGTACCCACACATGAACAACCAGAAATCTGGGTGTTCATGTGTGGGTGCGTCTCATGTAAAATATGCAGCAGGTGCATGCACGGTGGATGGGTGTGCGTACACACTCCCACCAAACACGCATTCCCGCCCACCCATTAACATACACAGAGCAACCGGCAAAAACGACGGTTGCTCTGTGCATGTTGATGGGTGGGCGGAATGTGTGCGCGTCCATCTAAACCCTCCCCCCACCCACTGTGCATGCACCGGAGCAAACACTAATCCCCCCACCCTGTGTAGCTAGGGTAAAAAGGGCCACTGATGCTCCTTCCACTGACCTGTCCTTCAGGATCTCCTTCTCCCCCATAACTAAGCTGAGCATATGCACCGGTGACTTCTCAACTTTGTGAATGTAATATCTCTGTCTTCCCTGTCTCTCTCTATGTTCCCCTGTCCCTTGACTCCCCTGCCCTGACTTTCCTAAACTGTAAGTCACTTGGCACAGGAGCCTATCTTTAACTAATTATATACACTGTGCCAGGTACATTGCTTGTGCTAGATAAATAATAATTCTTAGATAAAAACCCTTCACTTTAAGAGTGGACTTAAGGTTCTTATAGATTCAGTCATACTCCAAAAAGCATGAACATTGTTATTTAAGGCTCCTGACTTAATTTATGTGCTATATAAACAGTAAAGATGTTGTACAGTCTAACATATTTTGCCTGCTTACAACCGAGGTTATTTTCAGACGTTACGAGATCACGCTCAACCACGTGGAATTCCCACATGGTGATCGTGGTCACGTCACGTCTGTTGGGGGGAATGGAAGCTCCCCACCAGATGTTCACTCCCGTGAATCATGGGGGGGAATCACATTGAACACGCAAACGGAGTCTTGGCTGGACCATCTCCGTTTGCGTGTTCAATGTGATTCCCCCCTGTGATCAAGGGGATCATCTCATCTGTCCCCTGACCATGGCCCAGAATCAGCACTGAGATTCTGGGCCATGGTCAATTCCCTGAGGGGGGGTACCGGCGGGTGCTGCGGCCTCATTGGCCGTGATGCCCGTCTGTCTCCCGAAGGGTGGGCGGCTGTGGCAGCGTGGGGGGCGGGACTGTGTGGCCGCACGTTGAGCCGTGCAGCCCCACCCCCTCTCCCGATTCCCCGCCGGGATCAGCCAGCATGTCTGTTTGATGGCCATTTTGATCCCGACGGGGAATCAATGGATGATTCCGTGATGGGGCCAATACCAGCCCCGTCATGTCTGAAAATACCCTGAGTCTCCATGTAACCCCCTTTGCCTTGGTCTTTCAGCCCCAATCCTCTTCCTCTGAAGGTTGGGGGCAACATGGATGCTGGGGACAGCAAATCCTCCCTCACTCAATATAATGTGCTTGATCTCTGGCTGCTTTTACATGAGGGGTGGGATGCAGTGCATTGAAGAACGTGCTTCCTGAAAAGTAGGGATGTGCTAACGTGTTTCGGACGTTCGGGGTGCGGCACGAACTTGGCCCATTCGGAAGGCTGAACTGAACACCCGAACCGAATGCCTGAAGCCCTGAACAGTTCGGGCACGCTCGGATGAGTTTTGGCATGTTCAGGCAGGAAAAACAGGGCGGGAAGGCCCAGGAAGGTGGGGCAGCTGAGGAGCAGACTTCCTGACGCCAGGAGTGGAGAGGCTTGAAATAGCAGCCAGCCTGCCCAATCACCATCCCTCTTTTCCTCAGATCACTGGCTTTGCAGTCTGCGATTCGCCATGGGCTAGGCTGCATGGAGCCAATGGGGCTTGTGGTAAGGCAGACACAGCAAGTAATAAAAGTCATTGCTCTCCCCCCTTCCAACTCCTTCTGAGCTAGCCACTGATCCTGTCAGCAGGCGTTTTCTGAAGTCTGCGTCTCCCAGCAGTTTGTGTTCCTCCCAGTCCACTGCCATCCTCCTCCTGTTTCACCCATTTCCACACATTTACCTCCATAGTTTCATTTATTTAGATTAGATTAGATAGATTTAGGTGTTATTTTTATTTTTTACCCCTCCTGTGTTCTTTCTCCCTACCCTCCATTGAATCCTTCCCTCCTCCCTTCTCCCTGACCTCCCTCATCCATTCCTTCTTCACCTCGAGGCTGGACTATTGCAATACGCTCTACGTGGGGCTACCCTTGTTCCTGGTTCAGAGGCTGCAGCTAGTGCAGAATGCAGCAGCCCGGCTCCTGATGGGGACGGGTCATCGGGATTATATAACACCTGTGCTCTGGACCCTGCATGGTTGCCAATAGCGTGCCGAGCCAGGTTCAAGGTATTGGTATTGATCTATAAGGCCCTTCACAGTCTCGACCCCTCGTACCTCAGGGACCAACTCGCCCTCCGTGCCCCAGAGCGGCTCCTTCGGTCTGCCGGGAGTGCCTTCTTGGAGGTTCCCTGCATTAAACGGGGGTCCACAATGGAGAGGGCATTCTCAGTTGCCAGGCCGCATCTTTGGAACTCCCTCCCAGAGGAAGATCGCCTGGCCGCAAGCCTTTTAACATTCTGGAGGCCTTGTAAAACCTGGCTGTTCGCCCAGGCCTTTGGGGAGGGTGGGAGGGTGGGTTAGGGTTTTAGCGCCACCCTACCCTTCTTTATTCTTTTATTTTGCCCTAACCCTGTTTTAAATTGTTTATATTATCATGATTGTTTTGTATTTATATTATTGTATTTTTACTCTTTTAAAATTGTTAGCTGCCCCGAGCTGTTTTTACAGGAGGAGCGGGGTATAAACCGATAAATAAATAAATAAATAAATAAATTCCATCCCTGATTCCCTTCCCCTGTTTTTGGATTTATTTAGAGTAGCATTAGATTTATTTAGGTTTCATTTCAGTTTTGTACCCCTCCCTGTGTTATTTGTTGTGAGCTGTCTGTGTCTACCCCCATCCCTGTGTAGATAGATAGATAGATAGATAGATGTGGGAGCTAGCTTAGTTATGGGAGCTAGCTTAGTTATAGACATAGAGATAGTGTGTAGTGATTCAGTTTTAATATTTTATAGTGTGTTTGTAGGACTAGGCCTTTGTAGATATTATATAATATTCCATTTAGTTCCATAGGTTTTAGAATAGTTAATAGCAGTTCTTGGGAGGTCACTTATATAGATACTGAATAGGAGTGGGGCAAGGACACAGCCTTGCCACACTCCCCTGGAAACTGGAAATGGAGAGCCATATCGACATATGGCTCCTATCTGCCAAAAGTTAAGGATATAATGGTCTCATAACTTTTATATGCAGATGACATTGTTCTAATGTCCCAAACTAGGTGAAGTTTTCTAAAACAACTAGGGAACGTGTTGGAATATTGTAAAGGGAAAGACCTAATAGTAAGTGTTGGGAAATCACAAATAATTGTCATGGGCAGAAGAGAGCGGAAACATCGCTGGCTCATTAAGGGGACAGAATTCAGCCAAGTTGACTCCTATGTATATTTGGGAATTACTTTCTCCAGCAATGGCAAATGGGAAAAGCACAGAAAGCTAATAGCTTTAAAGGCCAATGCTGCCGCTAAGGGCATACTTAGATTAGCGGCAAAATCTTTGGGTGAGTGTTCACATCTCCCTCATTTTAAAGGTCTATAGGGATAAAGTCCAGCAACGTATGGCTTATGGAGCAGATGTTTTGCCACCAGATGGCCTAGAAGCATTGTAAACTTTCCAAAATAAATTTCTTCATAGCCTGTTACATGTCCCCCAAAGAGTTCCTGACCAGGTTGTTAGGGCAGAGACAGGGACATTATCATTAGCAAGCTTTGTAACTGGGAAAGTTCCTGTTTGCCTCCCGTTTGTCTTAAGGAGGAATTGGAATGTGAAAGTACACACTCCTATTCCTGGTTATTCCAAGTTTCACGCCATTTGAGGAATCTGGGTTTAATGTTTTCCAATTTCCCTCAGAGAGGCTTGGTGAACCAACGAGCGATGGATGTGGCCAAACAGGAGGACTTGGCAGCTCTTGCTGCATGGAAAGTGGCCCTTTGTTATCACCGTCTCAAAACAGTTCATATTTTTGAAGAGTACCTAGACAAACTGCAGGATGGGGGTGTTACCTAGGGTCTATAAGCTACTGTGTTTTCAATTGTTTGACTCCACAATCACATTGGGTCATTATACGGGCAACCCCTATCTGTCTTGGACTTGCCCCTGCTCGAATTCTGTGGTAGAGGATCTGCAACATGTTCTTTTCCAGTGCTCATTTTATGAGGCTATTAGGTGCTCATGCTCATATGTAAAAGGAAAGAATATCTCCCCACACTCTATAAGATCGAATTGTTACTTACCTCGCAGGATAAGAGTATTATGAATTCGGTTGGCTCTTTGGGGCTTTTAGCTGCCAAGAAACGCCAGGAATTTGTTGCTTGAATTTGTCGTTTGAACTTGGATTGAAGTTTATAAATTTGTAATTTTGTTCTTGTGATCGAATTAAGATGGTAACCCCCTCTTCTTGGGAGTTTTGTTTTTATTATGTTCTTTTTATTTTTTATTTTACAATCTAATTTTTGTATACTTTTATATTTGTATTTCCTTTTAGGCCATGGCGAAAGCTAGTGCGGTATAAGAAATCTAATCTAATCTAATAGCAGTTAGAGTTAGTGTAGATATATATAATATTAGATTACAAACTGGAATAAATAAATTAAAAATAAAATAAAATAAATCTTCCTGTGCATTCTTTGGGTGGGAGAAATGGGAAGCAGGAGAGGCCAGTCTGCTGCCTGTAAGGTGGGCAATGGGGCAC
>QEPC01002449.1:19097-48358 GCA_003113815.1 Sphenodon punctatus
GGCTGCCATGGAAACCAAGTGACCACAGCTGCCTGGAGCAAAGCAGTTTACCAGGAGAACGTTTTACACACAAACGTTCTGGGAGAAGTTCTACGCAGAAGTTCAAAGATCCAGATGTTTAAGATCTGGGTGAGTGATTTAGACACACAGAAAGTTCAGGATGTAACAGCAAACATCCAGGAGAAATGTGTGTGTAAAACACCTATAGTTTACACATCCAGGCTGGCAAATTAACATCACAATCACATCCTGTAGCACTGTGACAGAGGACATAAGAGAATCTTTATTGGTTCTTTCCTAAACAGATGCTTCTGACTTCCCAGTAACAAGTGGGGGGAGAGATGTTGGGATGGTCACAGCACAGAATGAGGATATTTGGTTGGCATTTATGCTGGCCAATTGACATCACAAACCAATTTTATACCACAGTGACGTAAGCTGGAATAGGCTCCTTCTCTGCATATGCTGTGCAAGCATATACAATTGGGACCCTTTATCAAATCTTTTTCATATTTTGCAGAGATGATCATGAAAGTATGATATATAGCCCTGCCAAATTTCATGTACACTGATTGGACTACAAAGATGTTACAGTCAGACATACATTTATAAGTTATATTGCTTATACCACCATGACCCTTTATCCAATACTTCTGAAAGTTGCCAGAGAAAGTAAACATGGGAAGGAGTATAAACTTGACAGATTTCATCTACATTAAATTTGAGGCAAAGAAGTTATAGCTAAGAATGTATATGAAGATTTTTGCAAAATAATATAATTCAACTGCTTATATAATTGGATTCCTCTTTTCAATCTTTCTGGAATTTGATACACTTAATGCCTTCCATTGGAGGTATAAGCCTTCTGTGTATCAGCTAAATATAATAAAAAACAAAAAAGGTACAGCCAAAAATGTGTTTTCCATTGAAACCAATGGAAAACAAAAACAAAAGCAAAATAAAAAAAATTATATTTATGAAAATGAAAATGACAGATTTAAATAACAAAAATGAAAAATGAAAACAAAAACGACATGGGTCCCTGATGCACACTTCTAGTTGTCATGGTTAATTGAGGGGATGGCTTGGAGGATTTAAGGAGCCCCATAAGGGGAAGCGTATCTGAGAGAAATTAAGAAGATAGGGAAGTTAATGATTATAAAGTATCTCAGCTCGACACTCATGCCTGTCTTGTTCCTAGTCATGCAGGTGGTGGGGCTGCAGTAGGTTTTCAGAATGATGTGTCCCAGAGTAAAAACTCATTATTATTTGGCTTGTTGGAAGAAGAACAAAAAACATAATTATACTCTAGAGTGATATATTGCATTTTCTGGATTGTTTAGTCTGTCACACTATTTGTTTGGATTTTTTTTATTTTATTAGGATTTGTTAATTAATTGGTGCACCCTGTGAAAAATTCCAATCAGGGGTCAAGCTCTGCCGAAGCAAGACCCTCAAAGAGCAAGGCATTATTGTTGTTTAGTGAAATCGAGCAAGGTCTGTTCATGGCCTGTCTATTGTGGATGCAACAACAAGGTATTTTTCTTTTTTTTAAAATCAAATGTTAATTTGTTGTACTAGGAAACTAAGATCTTTATTGCCTATGTTGCATCGATATGTTTATCATATTGAGATATGTTTGTATTTTATGTTATTTTTTTGATTTTTGGCCTATGGCTGTAAATAAATTTACTTACTTACTTACTTACTTAAATTATTAGGTAGCACTGAAGATACATCTCCAAATTAGAGTGGTTTTGAGAATATGGAGAGATGCCGCCAATGAGTCCTGTTTTTGTTAACCAGGAGATGGTTTGGATGATTTAAGGATCCCTGAAGGGGGTAGCTTACTTGTGAGCAGAGAAGATTCACTCCTTGGCCCTTATGGTGCACTTCCCATTGAGAAGCAGAAGCATATCAAATATCATTATGCATATGGCAACATTCCAGTCCATTATGTGGGGAATTATTAAAAGATCCCCTGTTCCAATATTGGAACCAGAGGTTAATCCTAGAACCATCACTGGTGAAGATGAGAGTAGCTTTGTCATGACAGAAGGATCTCTGCTATTAGGTACTTTTGATTATCCTAAGGACAGGTTGCATGTCCTGTTAAATGATGAACAGTGGTTGGCTTGTAGGGTTTTGGACAGTTATGAATTGGCCGATCAAAGTGAGTTGCAGCTCCCTAGCCCATACGTTCAGGAGGTGGAGGAGGGGAGGACCTCTAAGCATCCTCCTCTAAGCGGGAGGAGAATCGAGGGTTGGGGGGTCAGTTCAGGGCGGAGAGGAAGTAGGAGTAGGGGTTGGGGGATCAGGGTTAGGGAGTTATGTGGGAATGGGAGAAACAGGGGTTGGGGTCAGGTCAGGGCATAGGATGTTGTGCTGTGTGAGTGAAGTAGGCGCAGTGGTTGGGGAGTTATGTCGGGACTGGGGATGTTGCACGGGGGGTGGGAGGAGAAGTGGGCGTTGGTGTCAGGTTGGGGAGCTGGGAGGTCACATCGGGGCTGGGGATGTTGTGTGGGGGAGGGCCGTAGCTAGGAATTTTTAGTTGGAGGGGCTATGCACTGACGTGCCCACAGAACCCCCACCCGGCGGAGCCATGTAAAAATACTATGTGAGGAGCCACTCGAAGAAGAACAGAAGGTTGCTACATTGTAAACAAGGTTCTTTGAGATGGGTCTGAACATTCTCACAACACCCATCCTTCCAGCCCTGCATGGAATTTTTTTCTTATGTTTCTATAAAGGGTTGGAAGAAACTGTCATTGTGAGGGGGAGAGTGCTTTTTATATTAGAGAAGATCAAGATCATCATGTGGTCTATTTGAATAGTGAGCATGCAGAACCGAGTTGTGAGAATGTTTGGCGTTATCTTGAAGAACGCCAATGTTTCCCCAATGTACCTCCTCCACTGCCTGCCAGCTCCCCCCTCACCATATGCACCCTGCACTGCCTGCTGCCTAGCTCCCCCCTCACCCCATGCACCCTCCACTGCCTGCTGCCACGCTCCCCACTCACCCCATGCACTCCACACCACTGAACACACCATCCCTATTTCTATAACTATTTCCTGGCTACGGCCCTGAAGGAAATAATATCCTATTATCATTGTTAATCAGACAGAAAACAGATGTAACATTTCACTTACAAATGCAATTCCTCTTTTTACCGAGGCGATAAAAAAACAGTCCTCTTTGTGTAAAAGGGAATCGGGAGATGAAAATACAAACTGACCTCAGCTGCTGCTGCTCTCACTGTTCAACTTAGGTGTTTCTTAGTGCTGCATGTAAGAGACACTGAGCGAGAGAGATCTTGGTGGGGGGGGGGCTGGGGAAATAGGGGGGATATGAAAATGCCTCCCTGGACTGGCAGATGGGAAGAGGTCACTCCTGGATCTACTCTACTCTGCCCGTTCCCCACTGTACAAGGGCCAAGTGGATCTTCCAGAGAGAGATCTCCCACCAGGGGAAGGGGGAATGGGCGCTAAGAGTGCCCTAAGAAAAGATCATGTTCTCCTCTTGCAAAAACCTGGGCAGCTATTCTGCAAAGAACCACCTTTCTTCTGAAAGATACGTGAAAGATACCTGGCTTCTGAAATATACGTGATTTTTAAAAGTAGATTTTAAACCCTACTATTAAAAATCACGTATCTTTCAGAAGTCAGCTCCATCACACACACTTTACACTTCAATCAGTTTCATGTCAGTTACACAGCGCCCCGCTTCCTGGCTCCGCCCCTCTGCCCTCTCCAGGAGCCAGGGAAGCGGGGCAATCTGTAACTGACATGAAACTGACTAGAGTTTAAATTAAAGACTTTGTGTTGGAGCTGCCTTCTCATAAAGTTGTGTGATTTTTAAAAGTAGAGTCACGTACCTTTCAGGGCAGTAGCTGCTCAAATGAGCATGTGCGAACCTGCAGAACCGAGCTGTGTTTTTTGCCCTTAACTGAGCATGTGTGAGTGTGCTGAACCAATTTTTTAATCATTAATAACTCGGGTTTGGCTGCACCAATCACTATCATATTAAATAAGCAGTTGTTATTGATCACAATCTCCACGCCTGTGATATTTGGGGGCTCAACTCATCCGGGGGGGGAGGGAGATATTGATGATTCAAAATCATGAGGACGTCTGCATTTTGACCACAAACAATTAACTTTTAAACAATCATAACATTTTATTTTCCTGATGGATCTTTTTCAAACTTTGTGCATATGATTGTCTTCACAACTTATAGCCATGGATACATTTTCAGAAATTTAGCTCAAGCGGTTTCCTCAAAATTGGGGCTTCAGCAGTCCCATGTTTATAATGGAGAGTGGTTGTGCATTTAAATTTCTTCCAGCTACTGCTGGAAGAAAGTCTGGAGGCCAATATTTCCCCGGGCGATTTTTGCCTCCCATTTTTCAGTTTTTCTAAATGAGTTGGTTAAAGAGGGTGTCTGCCAGACATTTCAATGGATTAATATGTCTCCCTATCTGGTTACTGAAGAAATTCTGGATCCACAAAGCAGAGGTAAGGCTCTGGGCCCCAATGGAATACAGTTGGAAGTCTGTCTGGCCTGTATTGATTGGTGGCTCCATGTACTCCCTTTGAGGTTTAACAACATAATTGATACATGTATATTATGGAAAGGGAACATTATAGTTCCCATTTACAAGAAGGGGCCTAGGAATAAGCCGAATCCATTTAGCCCCATCAGTTTGATAAATGTGACTGCGAAGCTCTTTGGGAGACATTTGCTAGAGCATTTGTCCACTCGGATTAAGTACAAGGGCATACTTAGTGAATTTCAAGTGGGCTTCTGAGTAGGCTATTCTATACAATGGCTTAAATCCAATGTTATGAGGATCCCCACACGGAACTGTGTGCATGTGCACACGGTTTGTGCGCATCATAATCTGCAGTCAATGCAGCTCCACACGGATTCTGTGTGCACAGTTGTCTGCACATGCATGTGGCTCTGCGTGGAATCTGCACAGCATTGGATTGTGGCCCATGTATTTACTATACAATACTTACGTCATAAAGATATAACCACAAGGAAGACTGCATTTTATGCTGTGTTTGTTGATTTAGCTGCAGCATCAGATACTGTGGGTCAGACTTTATTATGGCATGTTATTTTGACTTGGTCTTGAGTCTCCATTGTTGAAACCTTTGATTGCTTACCATGACAACACAGGCACAAGTGAGATGGGGTCTTAGAGGGGAGTTAAAAGCAAAGTTCCTCATGCAAAATGATATTATAAAGGAAATTCTCAACCTAGATTTCCATCCTCCGAATGTCCTGTCTAACATGTTACCTATACTAATGTATGTGGATGATACCGTTATTTTATCTAGCTCACCAGTAGGTCTTCAAAGATCTAATAATAACTTTGAGCAATTGTATACCGTCTGTGGATCAATTATAGTAAAACTAAAATTCTTGTCTGGGGTAAAAGAACTGACTGCTATTCCTGGTGAATGAGGCAGAATAGAATAGTAAAGGCTAAGGAATATAAATATCTGGGAGTTACTTTATCTGAGACTCCGTCATGGAAGGCTCATATATAGGGAGCCAAAGACAAGGTTACCCAGGCAGTGGGAGCTATTAAAAAATGTCAAGTTACTCTAGCAGGAAGGTCAGTCTAGGCACCATTTCATAGTTTCTTCGACCTCCTTCTTATGAAATGAAGATAAATCCACAACTCTTATATGCAGCGGAAGTTTTGAGGTTTACTGCAGAGGCTGAAATAGAGGTTTCCCAAAACAAATATCTTTGTTCCTTATTGGGATTATCTTCTTCTCTTCCAGCATCTTTTTTAAGGCTAGAGACTGGTACTGAATCACTTTCTAAGAGTCTCCCCTTTTTCCCCTGAGTAGAACTAGCTGACATAATCCATTTAGAAAACCCCTCCAAATTAATTAAATTGGGGTTATCTACCCATGTCTCTTGGAGACAAATCAAATCAAAGTCTGCTTGGAACCGAAGAAAATCCTGATCATATACTTTCCCCAACCAACCAGCAATGTTCCAGGGGTAGAAGGGGAGATGGAGTGGAATTTCATAATTGGCATGGCCCTGACATAAACTGTCAATCGTCTAAGGAATTTTTCTCCTCTCTATCCCTATCTCCCCTCAAACTATCCTCAGGAGGGAGGCCAACATGATCTTCCACAAACTGACTGCGGGCTGGATGATAAAAGATCATCACCAGCAACAAAACCACCCATTTCCAATTGTGTCAATAAGGGCTTGGGAGTACTAAAACTATCAGCATGAATCTCTCCTCTTACTGACTGATGTTTCCCGAGGGAGAGAGACAAAATCGTCCGATCACCCTGCAAGAGAGAAACTTCAGCTAAATACGTCCTAACTGAGTTTGACTGATATTTACACCCCAAAGGCTGCTCATTGGGTTGATCTACAAGAGATTGACCTATCAGTGTCAAATCATAATTTTGGGCGGCATTAAAGATGTTATCCTTGGCCACTCTACCCCCAAGACCTTCCGAAGCCATCTCCATTAGGGAGGTTACATCCCCAACCCCTGCCAACTGCCTAACCCGTGATGGAATGACCCACAGAGCAGCAGAGGGACCTTCCCTCGGTACCAAATGCTTATTCCTTGGGTATCTATTCCTGCCATCCCTAACCTGGTTTTTCACTATTGTTGGAGAGAGACAGTTACCCCTATCTTGAGGAAAGATATAATCACCAAAACCCCCTTTGGCTTTGTTTTTAAGGTCAGACCTGGAGTTGGAGTTACAGATACTTTATGGAGGGGATTCTCCGGTCCAGGTAGTTAGGTTATTATACTTACAGTCGCAATGGATATTGATTTATAACATATATATCCCACCAGGGCACAGAGGCAAACAAGTTTGGCAGACTTTCTTGACTTTTTTTCGTATAACTTTGAAAAGTTCCCCGACGATCAAATTTTGATCCTAGGGGACTTCAATGCTAGATTGGGACAAGGAAGTGAACAAATTCTTGATGCCCTAAAACTACAAAATACATTTGATGATGAGCAGGACTGGAATAGGGCTAGAGTCCCACAATATAGGATTGTAAATAAAAATGCTAAATTGCTTTATAGGTTTATTATAGAAAACTCTCTATGTATAGTAAATGGAAATGTTCCTGGGGATCCTCGGGGATCTTATACCTTCTCAAATTCCAGGGGTTCCAGTGTTATAGATTATGGTCTTACCTCCATCCCTCTAGTGGATGAGGTAGGCTCTTTTGAAATAATGCACAGGATTGAAAGTGATCACTTTCCTCTGAGACTCTTGCTAAAGTTCCATTTTTCTTTTCATTCAGTTGCTCCTTTCAGGTGTCCCCGTGGTGAAGGAGATCAGGGTGGTTTGTGTAGGTTAAGGTGGTCTCCCAAATTAGGTCAGCAGTTGGGTATAATTCTAGAATCCCCTGAGATGTTCTATCTAAAGGATATGTTAAGTACTGCTGTGGATGCAGTAGGTGCCTTTGATGCTTTAAACAAAATATCTCAACAGCTACTCCCACATTTAACTAAATCAACAAACTCTAGTAATAAGAACTCAGGTCATGTGGGGTGGTGGGATCTGGAGTGCGAACACAGGAAATCTGCACTTTGGAGGGTTGCCAAGAGGCTGAAACATAGTAATTTGGAGGAGGCATTAATTACTTACAGAAAAATGAGATCGGAATATAAGGCCCTTATTTCAAAGAAGAAACTCGATTTTACATCAGGATATTGGCAGTAATTGCTTGATGCCCTGGACACCAATGATAATGGTCAATTTTGGAAACTGATCAATAATTCTCTCCATAATAGACTGGGAGTAGGGGAACCCCAAATTTATCAATCAGAGTGGGTCAAGAATTTTGTTGAAATTTTTAATGCAAGTCGCCCAGTGGGTTCTCAACGGTCTGAATCTCTGATTTTGAGCCCTCGGTGGGAACCAGTGACAGAGAAGGAAGTGGAGGAGGCTATTTCCCTGTTAAAGAATGGGAAGACTCTGGGTGGGGATTTTCTGCCCAGTGAAATTTTCAAACAGAATCCTGGTTGGTGGAGTAGCGCTTTGGCAAAAATGTTCATTTTAATTAACGACTCTGGTGTGGTTCCAGACTATTGGAGGGCAAGTATAATAATACCTATTTATAAAAAGGGGGAAAGGGACGACCCCCAAAATTATAGGCCCATAAGTCTCTTGCCCATTATTTCCAAACTGTATTCAAGATTGCTATGGGTCCGCCTAAACCATTGGATTCAAAATGCTGGGTTATTAGAGGAAGAACAGGCCAGGTTCCAAGCTGGAAGAAGCACCTTAGATCATTGCTTTATCCTTAATCATATAATTAACCATTCTAGGCTGAAGGGGTTAGGCTTGCATGCGGCCTTCATAGATTTTTCATTGGCCTTTGACTTGATTGACAGGGATGCTTTGTGGTCCAAATTAGAGACTATGGGCATTGATTGTCGTTTACTTGCCCTTATTAGATCACTTTATTCAAATAACAGACTTCAGATACGCCTCATAGACAGGGTTTGCTATAAGAGGAAATTGTAACGTCAAGAGGGGTTAGGCAGGGTTGCTTGTTGGTGCCCGTGTGGTTCAATTTATCTGTAAATCAGCTGATTCTTGATCATAAAGATTTTGGGGACTATATGGCCCCCTAGATCAGTGAGCAGTGGCTATCCATCATGATGTATGCAGACAATACTGTCCTGCTCTCCACCTTTAGAGTGGGTTTAAGAAGATTGCTCTCGGTCTTTGGGGAAAGGGGTAACACAATGGGCTTGAAAATTAATTTTAGTAAAACAAAAATTGTAGTTTTTGCAAAGAAATTCAAACCCGTTACTTGGGCTATCAAAGAAAATCAGTTAGAACAGGTCCATTCCTTTAAGTATTTATGTATAGTCTTTTCATATAACAACTTTTGGCTCCCGCACATCCAATCTGTTAAGATGGAGGCCTCTGCTAGTGCAGCAGCAATTTTGAAATTTTATTTTACTACAGGCGGCCGGTTGGTTGTTCCAGCACTAAAAGATTTTGAAAAAAAGATTTTGGCAAAAATTTGTTATGGTTCCCAGATATGGGGTTATACCCCTGCAGCTATAAGAGATGCAACATAATCGAAGCATGTATGCCAGAAAATCTGACTATCTAATTGTGAGCCAAACATTTTTTCTTTAACACAGCAGCACTGTGGGGGAAATTGCAGAAGGGGGCTCTGGGAAGAGAGTACAAAAGGGACTCTGGGAAGAGCAAAAGTACAGAAAGAGCTTGCTTGCAGAATAGTTACAGACTAAGACAGAAAGTGCAGCTGGCTGGCCTTGATGGCAGGACACTGCGATAAGGAATGAACAGGATGAGGCTGGGAAGAACATAACATGCACAGAAAAGATAGTGAAGCAACTAGAGATGTAACCCATAGCCTTGCTTTTGACTAGACAAAGGAACATTAGAAATGATATACAGCAAGTGGAAGAACCCAGCTTATAACTTGTATTGCGCATGTGTAAGATATGCTTCTGCATTCTGGTATAAAGGTTTGTGGGGGCAGTCCCAAAGCCAGCTCTCCATTGTAGAGTCTGCTTAACGTGTTACGCATCAAATAAACTGGATGAGATTTACCCTGACTCTGTGTACAGCCTCGAATTGGTGAGCCCACCCGAACCCAGTGGATTTAGAGAAAATCCACGACAGCACGGTGGGCAAATTCAGCTACAGCTTCTGAAATTAAGACCATCTTTTCCAAAAGAAAAAAAACCAACAGTCCAAATTTTGACAGGGTAACAGGGTAACAAAGTTGCTCTGGGGTGATCATATAGAGGGCAGTCTAAAACATAATGGGTCAAATCCTCAATTTTGTTACCACTGCAGGGACAAAGCCTTTGATCGTAGGGTTGACCCAGATACCTACCCCTAGAGACAGCTGACTCAAAAGTTTGCATCCGCAGGGCAGTAAAGGCCCTTCTCCAACTGGGGTTCATCAGACCGTTTAGTTAACCACCACCACACCTCCCAGGAAGGACTATGCGGTAGATTGGGGAGACCCTTACTGACTTGGGGTTACTCCTTAGGGTCTGCAAATCTATATCAACAGACCTTTCTTTAAGGATTCTTTTCCTGTCCTTTAAAGAAAATTGCATGAAAAAGGGAAAAGAAAAACCCAGATTGTTTTTTATTTTATTTATTTATTTTCTAGATTTCTATACCGCCCCATCCTGCCATGCAGCTCGGGGCGGTTAACAACAATAAAAACAATATAAAAACATTTAAAACAAATATAAAATATATCAAATTGTTTATCTGGCTTTGAATAGATTTCATTCACATGTAAGAGTCAGCTTGTTGTTCGATCTCAAAGCATTTCCTATTCAGGGAGCCTGAGGGGGCCTTAGCCAATTTCAGGGCGAAAGATATCATAATTTCCCCCAGCAATGCCCCAAGGGAAAGGGAGCCAGTTTCACTATTCAGGCTTTAAGAACGCAGCTCTTCAAAGCACCACATCTCCAGCCACCACCACTGCTGACAACGGGGAGCACATCAGTTTTGGCAGCGCCAGGAGCGTGTAAACACTCGCTGTGCAACTTTTCTCTCAACGTGGGGCTCAGGAGGTGCTTTTCAGTGCCTCATTTAAAAGCAGCCTCAGTGCTTGGTAGGGATGGGACTCCAGGGGGGAATTTCAGTTTGGGATTTTTCGGTTTCAGCTTTTTATGAATTTCAGATTTCGTTTTCGATTTTTTTATTTCAGAGCTTTTTCTACCATTGAAGTCGATGGAAACAAGCTGTAATGAAAAAAAACCTGAAACTGATGCAATGCAAAAAAAATCCCACCTGAAACAAAATCAATGTGAAAGAAATGAAATGCCAGAACCAAAAAAATTTGAACTTTCTGATTAATCCAAAATGGCTATTTTGGGGGAATTTCAGTTCTATCCGAAATTAAAATTCTCATCTCTGGTGCCTGGGGATCAGAAGTAGATCTAGGGGCCAGATCCAGGAACTGAAAAAAGGCCAAATAAAAACTAGACATGGGAGATGCTTTGGGCTTCCAGGCCTGAGGCTTCCAATTCGTTCCAAAACAAAGACCACAAATTCTCAGCATCCAGTATTTGTAAGACACCTAAGCAGAGCTCTGTTGGGTTCTGCTAATATACATCCACTGAGGACATGGTGGGTATTTTTAACTGAGGCAGAAGAAGTATAAGAAGTGTGTGACATTGAAGAGCTTTACCCATTTAGCTGAATTGCCAAAATTTCATGTCTTCTTCAGTGACAAATTGATTCCATATGTCAACATCTCCTCCTTGGATGCTAGAAATTTAAGGGGAGGGGGGACAAAAACCTG
The DNA here is from genome assembly GCA_003113815.1 of Sphenodon punctatus. Taxonomy (NCBI): domain Eukaryota; kingdom Metazoa; phylum Chordata; class Lepidosauria; order Sphenodontia; family Sphenodontidae; genus Sphenodon; species Sphenodon punctatus. Next base: position 30,426 of record QEPC01002449.1, read on the forward strand.
TTTCTAACTTACATTTTGTTAGACACGTCTAATACCAATTGTTTTTTCCTGGTTTCCAGTAGTTTAACAACTCCCCCATGTGGTAGTCAGGAACTGTACATTTTGATCTTGAAATATTCAGTTAACACAGCAACTGTGTGAGCCAAAAAGAGAGGTGGGGGAAAATACATACCTAAGGGAGAAAATAAATAGACAGTGGTAAAAGTTCAAGATTCCTTTGGGACGGATCAACTCCTTAAGACAGACCAAGAAAGGCTTAAGCTGTTTCTTAGTAGAATTCATTTGACCTCCTTTTACACCTGGGTCACGCCAATTATACATGTATTTCTACTCCGATCTGGGCTGCTGTTGGTAACTAATTATCGTGTTTCCTGGGGAAACAACTTTAACAGACAGTCTGATAGCATTATGTTTTCTTCCATCCCCTATCAATGCATGTGTCTGATTGTCAGCTCCAATAAAGGACTATCATTCAGTTGAACTCACAAACAAAACATGGACTTAGAAGCCCATAGCACATCAGCTTTTAAAGACAAACTAACGAAAATATTCCTGCTTAGAATGGCTTCTTCTAAAATGTTGCCTGGGGAAAAATCAGTATTAAATTATATCTTTAAGCACAAATGAGAAAGCAACAGTCAGTGGGTCAGATGCAGGCTGTATGTGGGACTCCAAGCCAGACCTGTCTTTCTAACTGCTCCTTCAGTGGGTAATTTTGGATGGACGTGGGTCTGGCTACCCCTGGAGCTGCTCTGAGGGTGTATCCTTATGTCTGCCCACATCCAGTCCCACCTGGGTCAGGTTTAAACTGACCCATCAGGTTCCCTGGCCCGCCCATGCGGCACCCACACCATAGAGTTTTGGGTGGATCCCCTAACGCTTTAGGCTGTATGCCTGAAACTCCTTGGTATTGCTTGGGGCAACAGCCAGTCAGAAGCAGAATTGCAGGATGGGTTCACCAAGCAGACCGTGCAAATGGACCGCAGCTCCACCTCATGCTGGTGCCCCAGGTTTGGCTGGTCCTCTTTGCAGGCGGTGTATTGGGATGTGCAGCCAGCACCGGGGCAGCCCCTTCATCTAAAGTAGCCAATGTGTCTCTTTCTGGTACTTTCTCTGTGTCACTTCCCCTCTCAGTCACAGTTCCTCAAGGCTCTTTCCCTGAGCCTCTTCTCCATTTACTTTCTGTCTCTGGAGATTGCAGAGGCACACCACTAAAGGAATTTAAAAATAGACAAGACAACCATCTCTCAGGGATGGTGCAGATCCTGCTTAATGGCAGGGGGATGGACTATGACTACTTGGGTAGCTTCCAGCTCTATGATTATGTGACTTGAAGATCTATGGACACATCCCAAAACTGGGAAGAACTTCCAAGGGGATCGTGAAATGAGTCACAAAAGGGCTCAGGAGCCAAGAAGCTAGGTCTGTGCTTTACAGTCTCACTGGCTACCAGTACCTATAACTTCCCAGGCACAAGTCAGGGTGCTGGTTCTGAGACCTTTAGAACAGTAAATGGCCTGGGCCCCACATAACTGAGAGACTGTCTTTCCTTCCATGTTCCAACAGTTCCATTGTGACCACTGCAGTCAGTCAGGCGCACTCTCTTGCAGGTACCACCTGCTAATCAAGTTGCAGTGGTGGACAGGAGCGTCTCTTGTCAACTCCATCTGGTAAGAAGGCTGCAGCCTTTTCTTTCTGACTCTGATCTGGCCACTGTCATCCATGTTTTCATTACCTCAAGGCTAGATTACTCCAATGCCTTCTACAAGGGGCTGCCCTTGGTGACTGTTCAGAAACTGCAGCTGCTGCAGAATGCAGCAACCAGGTCCTTTCTGGGGTGGGTCACTCTGAGCACATTACACCTGTGCTTTGTAATCTGCACTGGCTTCCTATAGCTTTCCAGGTACAATTCAAGGTGCTGATTTTGACCTTTAAAGCACTAAATGGCTTGGGCCCCAAATAACTGAAAAACTGCCTTTCCTTTCATGCTCCATTGCGGTGCCTGCGGTCAGCGGTTGGTGTAAAACGTTTTTGTTTGGCAGTTCGTTTGGCAGGAGGGAATAGGGGTTGACTGGGTAGGGTTTTTTTGTTTTTGTTTTTGTTTGGCGGGGATGAGGGTAGGAATTTTTACTTTTTTTTTTTTTAATTATATTTCATAATTTTCTTATTTTGTGTTTTGTTTTTCGCTTTTGTAAACCACCCTGAGCCTTCAGGGAAGGAAGGGATATAAATTTTAATATATAAATAAAATAAACTAATCTTGTTCATATGACAAGGGTGCACAAGAGAAGAGTTCTTGGTTGCTGTCTGTATGTTATGGAACTCCAGTCCCCTGGAGGTCCATCAGAGCTTGAGCATTTTCCAAGGATAGTGCAAAACTTTTATTTTTGGCAAAGCATTTGGCAGGCAGGGTTAGGGGTTGAGGTGGGAGGGTTTAGGGTGAGGGTGGGTTTTTAATGAGGTTTTTAATGGAGTTTAATGGACTATCAGATGCCCTGAGCCTTAGGGGAAGGGTAGGGTAGAAATTTAAATAAAATAAATAATAGCTATATTAGTGGACCCATCCCCATAGAATTTATCCAATCCTTTTTTTGAAACAGCTATGCCATTAGTATTCACAACATCCTCTCACAAGTTCCACAGATAAATTGTACATTGAGTGAAATAATACTTTCTATCAATACTCTTAAATATGGTGCCAGTTAATTTCGTAGTGTCTGCCCATGTGCCGGGGCTCCTCCTGCCCCACCATTTGAGAAACTCTGCAGCAGGGCTTTGAGTAGCGGGAACTGTCATCCGTTGCTCACTGCCACATCATGGCCAGGGCGAGAAATTGGTCAGGCTGGGGAAGCAAGGTGGTGCCCACTCATGTGGCTGGACCCTTGACCTGCTGAGGTGGGATCTTTGGTTGCAGCCTGGCTGCCCCACAGGGGGACTGCTCATCAGTCCAACTCCCCACGCTGGCCTCACAGTGTGGCAGCTGCACTTACCTGCCATGGGGCTGTGTGGGAATCAGGCCCTGACGGTTCATGTAGAGACACCCTTTGTTAGAATTTGTATATCATTAGGCATTTTAAAAAATAAACATTTTATACATATAATAATAAACATATTATATTTATGGTTGACAACACATAAATATAATATAAAACCTATTAAAACATCCAATAAAACAAATTAAAACGCCTAAAGTAAAACCATCCCGCCCTCCCCCCCCGACACACACACACATATCCACTACCCATTTCCCTCACCAAATGCCTGGTGAAATGGCCAGATTTTACATTGCTTGAGAAAGGTGGGGAGAGTTGAAGAGAGGTGAATCTCCACAGGGAGGGAATTCCATAGCTGCAGGGTGGTCACCTGTGACATTTGTGTCAGTGCAAATGGCTAGTACTAAATGGCTCCAGGAGTGCACCCTAAATTTAAATTTGATACAAAATTTAAGTTTAATACTTGGGCCACAATCCACCATTTGCTTACACTGGATTAATTCCATTGAAATCAATAGGACTACTCTGGAATAAGTGGTTGAAATATTATAGCTTTGGCATGAAATAATGACTCCAAGGGGAATTTTTCCATTGACTTCAAAGAAATGGTGATTTCATCCTCTGATTGTGAGCTCTTTGGGGCAGAGATTGTCATGTTTAGATGGGTTCTCTTTTGCACAAAGATTCAACAGGTTATAAAAGTAATAGAACTTTATTAAAGAATCAACACTATCATAACTGTGGGGAGCAACCCTGAGAAGGCCTGCTATCTGAGGGCCTCCCCCTCCACTTCTGAATACATCCCAATAACCAGAAGGGATATTACCTCTGTTGAACATTTGTATAATCTTAAGAAACGATGGATGTTGAACATTTCTTTCAGTTCTACAGGATTGGTAGCGAAAATCCTTCAGGGGGAGGCAGTCCTGAAGGATACATTGATTTTTGTTTCTAGAGTGATGCAACTGGATGCCACTGATGCGGTGATTCTGGAAGGAATTAGGTCCCCCGTTACTGAGGCTTACCCTAAAAATATGCCTAATAGACTAGCATTGATTGTACAGGAAGCACAAAAAAGCGGTGTGAAAGAGCTAGCCAGGCAAAGGGATAAGCTGGATTTTTCTGTTAATTTAGGAAATTATTATTATTATTATTAACAAACATTTATATAGCGCCAGCAGTGTACCTGGCACTTTACAAAGTAATAAAATAGACACGGTCCCTGCCCCTAGGGCTTACAATCTGAGAGACAGGAGCTGGGGGAGATACTTAGGAAGGGGAACAGAGGGAGAGACAAGGGATCTAACATTCATGAAGATGCGAGGTCTCAAGTGCACGTACTTGGCTTGGTTACGATGAGAATGACAGCAGGCAGGTCCATGTTGCAAGGATAAGGGTAAACCGATCGTAGGTATAGGAATAGTGGCTCAGCAGGATAAAGAGTCAGACAGAGCAGAGCGAAAGAGGTGAGTTTTAAGGAGAGATTTGAAGGTATGAAGGGAGGGGGCAAGGCAGATGTGGACAGGGAGGGAGTTCCAGGCATGGGGGGCAGCAAGTGAGAAGGGACGAAGGCGCTTAGGGGAGCAGGGAAGGCTTGGAAGGGTGAGAGAAGGGACAGAGGAAGAGCAAAGTGCACGGGCTGGAGTATGGAGGGCGATAAGTGCAGAGAGGTAGGGGGGAGCAAGGTTGAAATGAGACATATTTGATGGAGATTGGGGAGGGGGAGGATGTGCTGGCTTTGAAATTATGCTTTAAGAATGAGGTTATACAGAATAACCAGAGGCCCATTCAAGGGCCAAATTATGACCCTTTTCAGCCGCATCCAGATTTCCCAGATCTTATATTTGAGTGATTGGATAACTTATGCAGTAAGTTGGTGAAAGCCAAACCTCTTAATGGGTCTTTATTATCTCAGGCTCAAGTTCAAACGCACCTGCGGGACCAGAGGACAGCTATATCAGGGGCTGTGAGGGTTGACATTGCTGTGCAGTCTCAGCCCCCCTTTTCCCCGAGGGATTTTTTGACTATTTCCTCTACTCCATTGGGCTCCCTCAAGGGGATTGATCATCCACTCCTTGAGGGTGTACAGGTGGAACAAAGGACTGAACCTCTTAGTAGTTTACTCTCAGAATCCCATGTTGGTATGGTACAGGTTAATGGCTCTTCTACCCCACAGCCTAAGCTAGGTTCGACTCTAATGCCCATAAGTCTAGGGACTTCTGTAAGTAAGGTGGTGGAGGTGGAAGTATTGGCTAAAAAGGCTACGGTGCTGGATCATCAAGGGGGAAAGACGGGTCGGCTCCTCCACGAGGTTTTTTCATTCAAAGAGCGGCAAAAGGAAAGGGAGCAGGATTGGATTGTTTCTAATTCCCATTCCTGAAATTGTGCTTTGCTTAAATTTGTAAGCTGGAATATTGTGGGATTAAAGCAGAAGCTATGTGATGCTGATTTCCTGCAAACAATACAGATTTACGACGTGGTTCTGGTCCAGGAAACTTGGATGTGTGCTGAGTTTGCTTGTCAGGGCTTTGAGGTCTATCATGTTCCAGCAGTGCCTTCTCCTCTTCGTGGTAGAGCAAGCGGTGGGTTGGCATTGCTAATTTTTTATGACCTTGGAGCCGTGATTAAATTACTTGGCTACCATTTGGCCTGTTTTGCCATTTGGTATTGTACTCTTCCTAGTGGCCTTCAATTGTTAATAGCCAGTTACTATGTACCCCCAACATCATCAAGATACTATAAGTGGGAGCTATGGCCTCTCTCAGCTGAAATTACAAGGAAAGCAGTGAAAAGTTATCCTATGGCTAATTTAATGGTGGGTGGAGATTTTGATACTAGGTTGGGTCAATCTCCATCCAATCAAGTGATTATGGACACATCAGATGTACTTGTACCTCCGTTTAACAATTTGCGTGAGTCAAGAGATGTAGTAAGATGTTCAAGGGCCCCTTTATTGGAATCACTTGTCGATGATTTGGACTTAACTATAATGAATGGTTTACTTCCAGGTGACCTGGAAGGACATTATACATATTACTCAAGCCTAGGTGTTAGTACTATTGATTATTTTATGGTAGCCAACAAATTCCTAATTTTGTACATTGGAACTTAACATCGTCCTTTCCTTTTTTCCAATCATTGTTTGTTGATTTTGACTATTCAGGACCCCTTTAATAGGAGTCAGACAGCTAAAACTATTGAACAGGTGGTGGGCATTCCTCCAGTTAAGACCAAGTATATGGTTCGAGCTCAATGGTCCCCCGCCCCCTGCAGATGGAAAAAGATTTTTCTTTTTATTTCACAGGAACCAGCGCAGACTTTAGCTACCCAAATTATGATGCTCTCTGCCGAGACTATAACAACCTATGAAAATCTTATAGAGACTATGAGGACACTGTTTATAATCTCAAGGGATTCAACTGGTACAATTCTAAAGGATTCGACCTGGTTTGATATGGACTGTAGATATCAGAGGAAAAACCTACGGAGAATTACCAGAATGTTGAAGCAAACCCCCACCAGGACTAATAGGTCTGATTTTCAGCTCTGTAGGAAGCAATATCGTGAGTTTCTGGCAAAGAAAAAGAATGAATTTCAAACCAAACAGTGGAAGGCTTTGACTGAAGCAGCTAATGCTAAGGACTCCAAACTGTTTTGGTCCCTGATAAGAACAGTCGGGTTAGGTAGGAAGCCCCATTTTGTTCCTCTACGATCATCTGGCATATGGGGAAAGCACTTCCTGACTATATTTCTGGTTATTTCTATTAGTCCAATTAATGTTTTTTTGCCCCCTTGTGATAGGTTACAATATTGGGAGTCAGTGACTGACAGAGAAATCTGCGATCTAATCGCCCAACTAAAGCCAGGGAAAGCTCCGGGAGATGATTTTTTGCTGGTAGAGATCATAAAAAGTCAATCTGGTTGGTGGGCCTCTTTACTGGCCCCCCTTTTCACACATATTAATGCCACAGGAAGGATGCCTAGGAAGTGGCTGATGAGTTGGTCATCCCAATTTTTAAAAAGGGTGACCCTACAATCCCTGCAAATTATAGGCTGATTAGCCTATTAACTGTGGCAGGGAAATTGTACGCTACATTTTTGTTATCTAAACTCCAGCTATTGCTGGATTTCAAGGTTTTTTTGGAGCCAGAACAGACAGGCTTCCATAAAGGACAATTCACAGTCGAACAGGTTTACGTGCGATCCCATCTTATTAATAAGTATGTTCTCCAAGGAAAAAGTACACATTTGTATATGTGTTTTATTGATTTATGCACAGCATTCAATTTGGTGAATAGAGAAAGACTTTGGCATAAGCTTAGTGCAACTACATTGGATCCCTGTTTACTCTTCTTGTTGATTCAGTTACATAGTTCAAATTCTCTTCTGTATGCCCCTACAGAACCAATGACAACAGAAATCCCTGTAAATAGTGGGGTACGACAGGGATGTATATTGGCCCTGCACTGTTCAATATTTATTTGAATAATGTGGTGTCGTTCATGAGGAGAGATGAGTTACATCCACCTAAGCTCGGAACTAGGGAAATTTTTATTTTATTGTATGCAAATGACACTGTCCTGCTTTCTCTGTCGCCAGTGGGTTTGAGAAGAAGTTTGGGGAGATTTGCTGAATTTTGCGAGCAGGAAAAACTTGCAATAAATTTCTCCAAAACAAAGGTAATGGTCTTGTGGCTAGGAAATAACAGCAAGACTCACCTATGGGAAATTGCGGGTAATAAAATTAGTCAGGTCAGGGAATTCAAATACTTCAGAGTGTGTGTGGCTGCTAACGGCAGGTGGAGGAGACATCTAGATTTTACATAGGTCAGGCCCATAATACTGCATGAGCTATACAAAATTTCTACCATGGAAAAGGCGGCAAGCAAGTCTTGGCAACATTGCATTTATATACTGCTAAGGTTATAAACCAATTTTTGTATTCCATACCAATTTGGGGGATAGACTATCTGGAGAATCTGGAGGTTCTCCAAAATGGTTTTCTGAGGGCTATTTTGGAGGGTCCCTAGGAGTACCCCACAAGTGCTCTTGCGGGCCAAAACCTGTAGTAGTATGATCAGGTCTTTGACACTGATAATGATAATTAAATTTTGGCTAAAAGTCATCTTGTTTGCAGCTGACTCATCCCCTTTGATTCAACTGATCCAAGTTGGTGAGGCGCCCAGTAAATGGGCTCTCTTAGTTGAACACGAATTGGCCAAACTGGGGTTCTCTAGAGTTTGTCTCCTTCCACTTGTCTTTAAGGGTGCGGCTTCTATAACAAAAAGGAGAATACTTGATCAGGAGATGCAGAGAAGTGATTCTGACCTGGTGGCACAAAGGGTCGCTGGGAATTTCCATTGTATAAAACCCTCTTTGTTTCCTTGAAGTTATCTTCTCCAATGGAAGGATTTTTGCTTTAGGCAGACCTTTACTTTATTTAGGTGTGGGGTTAATCCATCTGCCATAGTTGAGAGGTGGTATAAGTATATACCGAGACAGAATAGGCTATGCTACTCTGTAATGAGAAAGAAATTGAAAATGTTGCCTATATTCTCTTGTGCTGTCCGACTTATGGTGCTCTCCGGATGTCCCTTCTGGTTGAGTTTTTGATCAATTTGCAAAATCTGCCTAGGGATAAGCTACTCTGGAAAATGCTGTGTCCATTCGATACTAGCTGCTCGAGAGCAGTAGCTCGCTTTTGCTTTGGTGCCATAATTCATAGGCAAAAATTGTTGGGAGAATTATAATTACTGGATAGTACTCATTTAACGTGCATATGTTAACCTGAGTCTGGTAATATAAAAAAAAACAAATAAGTTGAGTACTTTGCAATGTGATAGGATGGCAAGATATGACAAAGTGTTTTTTACTGGGAGGTCACAATCTCAGTTTCCAGGTCACAGGTAGAGTTGGCAGATCAAAATTTGAGAAATGAAGGACATGTGGAGCTGTGTTTTTTCTGATATGAGGGCTGTTGTTATGTCCCACGGAGCTGTGAGGTCTGAAATAAGGGATGTCTATTATAATCAGTAGAGCTGTAAGGCCTAAAATAGAGGATATTCCTTTGGGGTTAGGACATCTGGCAACCCTCTAGCTACAGACAAAATAGCACCCTTTTCGTTATATGGCTGGTTGTTTTGATTTGTTTGTTTGTATGTTTTATCTTCAACATTTTTGTGTGTTTTTGCTGTAAGTGTATAGTATAGTATAGTAACCTGCAACCTCCTCCTTGCTGGCCTCCCTTGCTCTCACCTGTCTCCCTTTATCGCATCCAAAACTCCGCTGCCAATGTCATTCACTCTGCCCGTCGCTTCGACCATGTGCAGCCTCTCCTCTTCTCTCTTCACTGGCTCCCCCTTCCTGAATGTATCCTGTTTAAACTCCTGGTATTCACGTTCAAAACACTCCACAACCAAGCTTCCCCTTACCTCTCGGACCTAATCTCCCTACACACTCCTGCACACACTCTCTGCTCCTCCTCTGTCCCCTTCCTCACTCTCCCTCATTTCTCCTGCTCACCTAACCGCCTTCGACCCTTCTCCCTCGCTGCCCCCCATGCCTGGAACTCCCTCTCTACCCACATCTGCCTTGCCCCCTCCCTCCGCTCCTTCAAATCCCTCTTCAAGACCCACTTTTTCCTCACCGCCTTTCCCAATGCCTGCTAGTCGTTCCCCACATACTTACTGTCTGCCCTCCTCTGCAGACTGCTGCAACCAACCTGATTGTAACCAAGCCAAGCACATGCACCTGAGACTTCGCATCCGCTTGAATGTTTGTTTGTCTTCTCCCCTGTCTCTCCCACTGTCCCCTCTCCCTGTCTCCCCCTCCTTGTCTTTTAGATTGTAAGCTACAGTCAGGGACTGTGTCCATTTCTATGTTCTGTATGGCGCCAAGTACATGACTGGCACTATATAAATGTTTATAATAATAATAATAATAATAATAATAATAATAGTATAGTATAGTATAGTATAGTATAGCTTTATTTGTTGTTAGCCACCTGGGCTATAATAACCATAACAATCAAACATAAAAACAATAACATACAAAACAACTTTACCCAACAGAAATCAGTCCAATACTAAAATAGGAATAAAGCTAAATATGAACTATTAAAATATGCAACCATAAAAGAAGGACAAAGCAGCAGGTGGTTTTGCAATTACCTTTGGTCACGTAAATACAAATACAAATTATTTGATTTGATTTGATTTGCAAGATTCTCAAAACCCTAAAAACACTCCACTGTATAATTGTAGCACCTTGCTGCCTACAGGTCCACCCAGCACACTGCATTCTGTGTACTGAGGAAGAGATCAAGGTCTTCATCACTCTATTGGGGGAGCAGAAGTCCAATATGCTCTGGTGAAGAGCTACAGGAACAGCACAGTGTTCCAAGAGATCTTGTTTCAAATGGTGCAGACGGGCTACCACCAGGACATGAACCAGTTCCAGAAGTGGGCCAAAGACTTGGAGTACAGATTAGGACTGTAACTCGGTCCTCAGGTTTCTTTTTTTTTTTTTAACAAGGACCGTGGAATTCATCCTTGATTTTCCAAATCCCAAATTTCTGAGGACTGTCCTGAAAATTGGGACTCGGCCAAACCTTGGCTGAGTGCAAGGAGATGGGCCAGAGGGCAACAGGTGGATTGAAGAATGCAGCGGAGGCTGGGGAAGGGAAGGAGGGAGGTAATAGGCCAGAATGGGCATTGGAGGGGTGGGAAGCATAGCAGGGGTTCAGGGATCAGGTACTTGTGGGGGTGCCTAGTGGAGGACCTACTGGGGGTCAGGGGTGGGGCACTTACCTTCCGGAGGAGGTCCCATGAAGTGTGGCCTCTTCCCAGGCTGGTAAGGTTTTTTATAAAAAACAAACCAACTAGGCATGTTCAGAAGGGCCTGAATGGCCTCTTCTGAGCATGCTCAGCCCTTCCCAAGATGACTCTAACAGTGTCAGCATGCTGCGGGCACCATCTTGGATGTGGAAAAGTGGTTCTGACCATGTTAGAACTGGCTGACCACTTCCCAAAATGGTGCCTGCAGCACTATCTTGGGAAGGGCTGAGCAAGGGGCCATTCAGTCCTTTCTGAGCATGCCTAGTTTTTTGTTTGGTTTGGTTTGGTGTTTTTTATGCCATAGGCTGCTGGTGTGGCAGAATGCTTAAGAATACAAGGACTTTGCTGCCAAGGCATGAGCTAGAACACCAGTGGGAGGACAGGCACTGAGCCTGCCTCTACCAGAGGTTTGAGTGGTCCAACAGTGTGATCAAGAAGACGAACATGGAGATAAATGAGATGTGGGCACAGACACAAAGCATTTCACTTATGCTTATTAAACTGTCAGTGATGGTGGCTGTGTGGGCTAGCATTGCAGTTGATGTGCTGGCACAAGTTATCCTGGTTAGGGTTGTGCATTTGTTTTAGTTATTATGAAAAACTAAAACTAAAAAGTCATTTTCATTTTAGTTGTTCCTATAACTAAAAAGAATGGGTTAATAACTAAAAATATTACTAAAATTAAAACATTTAACTTTAGTTATTGAAGGACCAGCAGGTGCCTGGCATTGGCTCCAGGTTGTGTGCCTTTGCTGGTAAACAAAGAGTTCGGAATGGCATCCCAAAGGAAGGGGAAAGCACTTGAGTGAGGGGTACAGTCTGTCTAAATGTCATCCAAATTGGATGGAAAACAAAGATGTTATAACTGGAAATGTGTCTACAAACTACAAAATTAAATTGCTTACAAAATTGGAACCTTTTATCCAATCTTTCTGAAATTTGGTAGGAATGATCCCTTGGGTAAGGGGTATACTCTTTCTAAACATCTTGCAAATTTAATGAAAAATGAAGACGGTACAGCTGAAAATCCATTTCCCATTGAAACCAGTGTATAAATGAAATGGGAATAACTAAAATGAATGGGAATAACTAAAATAATAACTAAAATGAATGGGATTTTAATAACTTAACCTAAAATAAAAGCTAAAACAATGTTTTTTCTGCACACCCCTACTCCTGATCTCTCTGGGTATGTGCTGGGCCACTTGATTCAGCTGACACTGGATCGCTAGAACCAACTGGCAGGGGGTTCTCCAATGTGGCCCCACCAGTCTCACTGATGTTATGGAGAACACAGGTGGTGGTAGTTAGAAGTGGAGAATCTCTAGCTGGATATCAGTTCTAGTTGCAGTTGATCTCCAATGCCGCTTTAATAGCCCAAAAGGTCTCTCCACAACAGAGCAGGTGGTGCTAGGATGCTGGTTGAAGTACCTTTGCTCCATGATGCAGACACAGTGGTCCACTATGGCCTGGAGAACCATGGAGAAAAACCCCTTGCAGTTCAGGTAGTTGTCCTTGCTATGGGGTGCATGTATGATAGTGATGTGGCTCCCATCAACCGCCCCATATACTTCAGAAACCCCTCCCACCAAAAGTCTTCTGTTACCTCAGCAGGGTCAGCCAACTGCACCACCCAGACCATCACCACTTCCACTATGTAAACCTACTTCCACTATGTAAACTAATATGGTGCCCTGCCCTGTGCCCACTGTGGAGGTTCCAACACCAAAATGCTGGGTGGCAGAACAGCAGGAGTCTGGAGTGGTGAGTTTCAGATGGTGATGGCCACATGCTTCTCCATTGGGATGGGTGATCATATCACCATGCTCTGGTTCTCTAGTCAAGACCTGATAGTCTAGGAAATCTATGTAAAACAGACTTAACCCTGAACAAATTGTAAGAAAAATGAAACTTTCACCAATCAAGTGAGAAAAAAGTGCTGAATAAGCAATGTTTGCTAAGCTAACATGGCAGCAATGCATTTTTAGGGGGTGGGGGGATTGTGAGCGATTGACCCTTTCAATACTTTTCAAAAAAATCAAATGGGTTTTTGGTGTCCAGAATTGAATGAGGAGTTATAGAATTAGTCTCTTTGAAGAATTGAGAAGGTGTGTGGTTGGTTACACTGACCCATTTTGTCAGAAGGAGGTTATGGGTGGTTTTCAAGTTGGCAAATGTGTTTTGTTCAGTTAGTTAAGTGTAATTTGGTGGGGTTTTCACCAATATATGTTCATTCAGGCAATTATTACTCTGATTTACTATTTTCTTATTAATTATGAATATCAATTATCACTACCTATTAATTATTATTAATAATTATTAATGTTTTTTTTTTGTTTAATAAAGGCAGGGCAATAGGGATGTGTGAACAGAAAAAGGTTTGGATGTTCGGCCGTTTGGCCCCAAAACCTCATTTGGGTTTGGGGGTTCGGTCTGGTGCAGTTCATACCCCCTCCGAACGTTCGGCAGAGTTCAGACCCGCCGGGAGGTTTGGGGTGCTCCAGGGACCCCCATGGGGTGCCCGTGGCAGCATGGCAAGCCATCGAAGACCCAGCAGCAGCAGAGACCAGGAAGGCTTGGTGCTTGGCACCCAGGGTTTCCTGGGCAGGCAGGCTCGGCGCAGAGTAATAATTGCCTGGGGGTGCCCTTGGTGGCATGGCAGGCTGTTAGAGACCGAGCAGCAGCAGCAGAGACCAGGAAGGCTTGGTGCTTGGCACCCTGGGTTGCCCGGGCAGGCAAGCTCAGTGCTTGGCCCCTGGGGGTTCCCGTGGCACCAGGGCTGGCCATCTGTGACCCAGTGGCAGCAGCAGCAGCAGAGGCCAGGAAGGCTTGCAGCTCGGTGGCTGGCCTGGCACCCCTACTTGGCTGGACATTGTAGGCTGGCAGGCCTCCAGTTCTGCTCACTCTATGATGGCTGGGTTCTCCATTTCTAATTGCCATCACAGCAGGCAGTGGCTGGCTGGCCACGTGAATCACCACCGGGCAAGGCTACTTGACTAATTTGCAGAAGGGTGATGGAGATCTGGTGAGTAGGATGCCAGCCTGCAATGCCAGGCCCTGTATGAGTGCCATGCCAGCCACCAGGTCCTGGCCGGGCCTCTTCCCTGCCTGGAACATAGGCCCCAGAACCCTGATGGTGGGTCCTGGGACAGGAGTGACTGCTTGTTTCTTAATACCGTGGAATGACAACTCTCTGTGAGTGGAATGACAGCCCCAGAACCCTGACAGTGGGTTCTGGGACTAGAGTGGTAGCTTCTATATGATGTGGATGGACAGCCCCCATGCCTGTAACGTAGGCCCCAGAACCCTGATGGTGGGTCCTGCGGCTGGAGTGGCTGCCTGTTTCTTGATGCCGTGGAATAACAGCTCTCTGTGAGTGGAATGACAGCCCCAGAACCCTGATGGTGGGTTCTGGGACTAGAGTGGAAGCTTCTGGATGAAGTGGATGGGCAGCCCTCCCTACCTCTAGTGTTCTGCATGATGTGTAAACAAGAGATTCTTCAATCTGAAAGGGTAGTCCTAGGACAGAAAGGGGCTTAAAGAATCAATAGAGCAAGTCGAAAGTGGAAGTGTTCCACCAATATTACTGCACAGACTGGTGATGCTGCCCACAAGTCATACAGAGCCAAACACACAAACATGAAATTGACTGAACAGTTTTTGGCAGCTTGCTCTAAGCTTGCAGAGACTGAGAGACGTGCATCTTCATGGTTTGCAGAAAACTTCAACTACAAGGTTGACTGCCTTTTTTGAGCCACCTCAGTCATCTTCTATGCTAAAAGCAACAAATGGTACAAGAAGATGGATGGCATCAGAGTTTGAACTACACATTTTGAAAAGACTGTCAAGTAGGTGTGTGCAGATCGGAACGTCAAATGGTCAGAAAAATGTTTTTGCTTGTGTCGTGTTTGCTACTGAAGACCTTCATGCAGCTGATGTTGTCTACCACAAATCCTGTCATTAAAACTTCCTGAGAAACATAAATATCCCGGTTAAGTATCATAGTGAAACTACAAGTGATGCATGTCCAAAGACACAACTGAGTCGTCCTAAAAATAATTGGAAGCATTCAACAAAGTTATGGAATATTTGCAGGAAAATGATGATGAATAGATAACCATTAGTGACCTGATCAACAGGATGAGTGCATACTTAGATGGTTCAGAATAGAATGCATACAGAAATCACTACATGAAGAAAATGATTGAGAAGTGGTTTGGTAATCATGCTGTTTTTGCAGAAATCAATGGTAAACCAGATGTTGTTATACTGTGGACAACAGTAGACATTATGCTAGATGACTACTACACAAAGCCAAAGAACAATGACTTGGAATCTGAAAAGATACAGATAATAAAAGCCGCCACTGCAATAATCAAAAGTGATATAAAGTCAATTGAACAAAGGATGGACATTTATCCAGATTTAGAAGATCTTGCCGACATCGATATAAACATTGCATATCTACCAGAATCTTTGACAATCTTGTTGAAGGACATGTTTGTTGGTGAGAATGCAGACAGAAAAATTTCATCTATTGGACAATGCATTATGCAAGTGACTCGACCCAAAGCAATCAGATGCCCACTTCAACATGCACGTGCAGGACAGCTACACCATGACTTTGGATCCCGATTTCTGAATGATACTCTTTACGCTCTTGGTTTCTGTGCATCTTACTAGGAAGTAATTGCATTAATTGCATTAATTCGGCTCTGCACTTCATTGCTGAGCAAAGCAAGCATTATGCATTTCTAGCAGTTTTAACATTTGATCAACCTCTATACTGGAAAGTCTATAACATATTCAGTCAGAACCACCTCATAGTCCAATCAAATAGATAGTTTTGAGACTTGGGGGATTTCATACAATGATGAGTTACCTCGGCACAATAGGTCACCTGATGCAAGGCTCTGGATTGCAAGATATATTTAAACAAGTATACACACCAAATGCTGTGATGCATATGCTAAGTAGGAAGGCATTTTCCAGGTCTCTGAGAGGCCACTTGCTCACTGACTGGGCACTGAATACACTTTTGTTTTCTCTCCTTTTTGATATGGAGTTACCAGTTCAAAATCCTGAGTTCAATATACCTGGTGGCGAATCCACTATTGAAGAGCTAACAGAATGCTACGTAATTTATCGTGGTCTTCTAGAAGGTGCTATAACAATGGGCATTTTTTAGGGATGGGCAAACGCGGTTCGGAAGTTCGGAGTTTAGACCGAACTCGACCAGTTTGGTCGACCGAACCGAACTTCCGATCCGAACTTGATTTCCAACCGAACCAAACCGAACCGAATTTCAGCTCTGTTCACCCAGCCCTAAAAGCTAATATTCCATTTAGTTCAATGGGGTTTGAATTTCCAAACTTTGTTTGGAAGATCGGAGTTTGGACCGAACTCGAATAGTTTGGTCGACTGAACCGAACTTCCGAACCGAACTGAAATTCCAAACTGAACCGAACTGAACCAAATTACCGAACACAGTTCTGTTCGCCTATCCCTAGCATTTTTAAACACACGTTAAAGTTCCAGATGTTTCAATCTTCTGGGTTTACAAGTCCACAAGTAAGTTCCGGAATCATTTTTCACACACACACTGCCCTGACGCAGTTTCTGGATGCATTCTTCACACAAACACTGCCCTGAGGCAGCCTAAAGTAGCTGCAGCTGTAAACGTGACATGCTGCCATGGAAACCAAGTGACCACAGCTGCCTGGAGCAAAGAAATTTACCAGGAGAACTATTTACACACAAACGTTCTGGGAGCAGCTTCATGCAGAAGTTCAAAGATCTGGATGTTTAAGATCTGGATGAGTGATTTAGACACACAGAAAGTTCTGGATGTTACAGCAAACATCCAGGAGAAATGTGTGTCTAAAAACACCCAATGTCGGAAGTCCATGCAGAACCAGAACTGAAAGAAACTGATTCAATTATTGAGTCATTAAAAGAAGACCAGGAGTCAGAAATCTCAAACTGCTAAACATTGGATTAATTACTTGAAAATAGTATACATTTTGAAGAAATTAATTCAAATTGAACACACGGGGGATTGGGACCTGTTGAAACAATGCTTCCATTCTTTCCATTCCAATCACTTTTTATATGCCAAATCTTGTCATGTGTACTTTCAGACCATGGTAAAACTTAAGGAAACACATCCTCAAGTCTATGAAAGCTTCAAGAATGGTAATCACATTGTTTGAAGAAGCCCATGCTTTTCGGCTGGATTATCTCCTGACCTAGTTATAAAATAGGTGCTTATGCAGTTGCTTAAAAGCACTGGAGGACTGACAAAAGGCAGGGGAATGTGTGAACTGCAGCATCTTGTTTGGCTACTATCTGCATCCACGTGCAGCACTGTCAACTTGTGTATTTATTTATTTATTTATTTTATTTATTTTATACATTTTTACCCCGCCCCTCCTGAAACGCAGCTCGGGGCGGCTTCCATCATCAAAATACAATAATAAAATACAATAAAATCAATTTAAAACAATCATAAATACTTTAAATATTAACAGGGCTAGAAAAAACCACAAAACAAATGGGTAGGGGACTAAAACCTCCCTACCCACCCTCCCTCCCAAGGGCCTGGGCAAACAGCCAGGTCTTACAGTTTAGCATAAATGTTAAAAGGCTAGGGGCCAGGCGAGCTTCCTCCGGAAGGGAGTTCCACAGCCACAGTCCCACTACCGAGAATGCCCTCTCTATCGTGGCACCCAGCTTAACACGGGGGACCTCCAGGAAGGCACCCCCGGCAGACCGCAGGAGCCGCACTGGGACGCGAAGGGCGAGGCGGTCCCTAAGGTATGAGGGTCCGAGACCATGTAGGACTTTATAAACCATCACCAGGACCTTGAAGTTGGCCCGGCACACTATCGGAAGCCAGTGCAGAGCTCGGAGCACCGGTGTAATATGCTCCCGGCGACCCGTCCCCGTAAGAAGATGAGCCGCCGCATTCTGCACCAGCTGCAGTCTCCGAGCCAAGAACAAGGGAAGCCCCACGTAGAGCGCGTTGCAGTAGTCGAGCCTCGAGGTGACAAAGGCATGGATGAGGGAGGTCAGGTCCGGGCCAGAGACATACGGACGCAGCCTAC
>QEPC01002449.1:53368-94548 GCA_003113815.1 Sphenodon punctatus
AGCTCTACTCTCCAGCACCAAAGGGCCCTCTCTCAGTCTTTTCCCTGAATCAGCCTGCGTGCTTCCAGGATTTGGCCAGTCACAGGACACGTAAGATATCTTTATCTGGGGACTATCTGTATAATACTGTGTGTGTAGTATAATCCTGCCAAGAACAGAAAACCAAGGTGTGCCGTTCCAATAAAGTTTTGTTTTGTACCACATTGGAGTGGTGTTTTATGACGATCTCGATCCCAATAATTAATTAGTAACAAGACTGCCCTCCTTCCAATTTTGCCTTTAAATTGGGGCTATTATCTACCATTTTCTCCCCCTTGATCCTGATTCTGTGTGAGCCCTTTGAGACACACACACGGGGACAGACAGAGAGACACTGAGATTTTGATTTATTCTGCTCCCCTAATCGAGAATAGAAAGTGCCTGTGCCGGGCTGGGCTAGGAAGACTCGCATTCGACTGGGTGGGCAAACGCTTCAGAGTTCCACCGGTGGAGGACACTGCCACTGTGGCTGTCGGCTGCTGGTATTCATTCCATCCTGCCTCTCTCACTCTCTTTTTGCCTTAGTCTTAATGCCTTAGTCACTAAGGCATTTGATGGTGTAGGTGCAAAGGGTCACGTCACTCAATGGTGCCCCTGAAGCAGGTGATGGCATTGCCGGTAGCTTCGGGCAGGGGCATGGGGTCCCATCATCACCCCGAGCTGTTCTGTGAGCAGGAGAGTTGTGGGATAAAAGAAAACTGAAATAAATAAATAAATAAATAAATAACACTTAGGTCATAGTCAGGGGCAAGGGGAAGGGCTCGTGTCACTGTGGTCTACAGGGAGGGAGCTGCAGCTTCAGACAGGCCGGCCAGCATTCCAGAATTAGACCTCCCAATTTCATTTGGCTTCCTGATGCCAGAATCCAAGTTCTGGAATGTCTACTGACCAGCCCAGGGTGGCTGTGTATGTCTGCGTGCTACCTGGCTGCACTGGCTCTGCCCTCCCTCCCCAATCCCTGTCTGGCTGTGTTGACTCACCACATGCCATGTGACTTGCAGGCTGAGCACCCAGAGCCTGGGTGCTCACCTTAGCCAGACAGGGAAATGGTTGGAGGGAGGGAGCCAGAGAGACAGCACAGCAAGCTGTTTTATCCTAGAGTGCAGTGGCACAGGCACCCTGCCCAGTGTCTGCTCAGGTACTCTGGAAGGATTCTGGAGGGCACACAAATGAATTGGAAAGTGCTGCATGAAATGGAAATCCCATGTCATGTGTCACTGAGTGCCCAGGGTAGTTCTGGATCTGGAACGCTCCGTCCTTCGTGGAATAATTAATACACTACTGGCTGCTGTGGCTGCACTGGCCCTGGGCTTTGGCAGAGCTGGATCCCCTCCCCCATAGCTACTTTGGCTGACCTGGGTGGGCAAGTATTCTTGTAACCCACCTTCGCCTGCTGCCTTTATCTGACACCGTCCACCAACTGACCAGCCTTTCTGTTGAAATGCAAACGATCCCTGGCAAAATGCTGCAGCAGGAATAGATTCTTCATAATGACTGTTCCCAAAAACAAAACTTTAAATTTGGAAAACCTCAGGCCCAGAGGGAGTCAAATAATAGTCCACCTATTGGAAATACATTCCTTTGGTTGCATCCCCCCTAAGCACCTCATCCTGTTTGTTTGCTAGAAACAGCAGGAGTATAGACAGATCAGGGAACCCTTCCCCCATCCTATCTGTCCTACTCCTGCCAGGACCTGATTGGTCATCTCCTCCCCCAGGAGATTTCTCATCTCTTTGTGTCTCAGAGAGCTTCCTTCCTCTCTCTTGAACGCACCTAGTCTTAGGACTTAGCATAGATGTAGGCCTTTCCTATCCTACATGTATTTCCTAATAAAGCTACTTAAGCTTAAGTATGCTTCCTCCCTGCTTATTGATGATTAGCTACTCACACTCCTCTGTAAACTCTGCATTGGGCAAATGGATGCAATGATCTCACAGTCCTTGCATTTCCAACACCACCATTGTCCCATCTCCAGACTCCAGTCTGGACTCTGAAACCTGTGGCCTCATCATTTATCCTGCCTCGCTCTCTCACTCTCTTTTTGCCTAAGCCCTGCCTCTCAGAGTCATAATTACTGTCTGTGTGTGGTGTAGGTGTAAGATCCCCCCTTGCATGCACTCTCTCTCTCTCTGTATCTTAATCCCCCTGGCTTCCACCCTCTCCTCCTCCTGATGGGAAGGATCGGGAAAAGATGGAGGATCGCAGGCCAGCAGAGCCTTAGCAGCATCTGTTGCGGCAACCCATAATGCCACTGTGTTGTAGTGGGCAAGGTGTGTACTGCAGCTGGATTAGAATCTTGGACTGGTAGGGATCAGGGTTCAAATCATTTCTCAGACTTTTTTGTCTCCCTAATACAAGCTATATATTAGCTTGCTTGCTATTCCAAAACTTACTTTCCCCCTCCCACTGGTCTGTTTACTTTAGAACCTGAACAAAACAAGGGTCTCTCTGAACTTAATTCTTTAAATTCTTAGTTTCAAATAGTGTCTCCCTCGCAACAGAGCTTACTCGCTGGCCAAGCTCTAAGCACTAGGTGTTAACACTTGCTTCGAGAGTTAGAACCAGTTAGGTAACTCTCACACACAACTACAAATGTGTCCTCCTTTGGCCATGCCTTGTGCAACCCCACCCAGACAGGCTCCCAGTGCCTGCCTTGCCTGTTGTAATGAAAAGCAGCAGGCTGAGTGCAGCACCGCCCACCCTTCATTCACTATTCCCCACCCCCATCCCCTCCTGTGCCTGGGGAGATGTTTCAGATCCAACACCATCCATGCTGCCTTTCTTTTATTTCCTGCCACTTTATCCATTCCCCACTGCCTGCCCCTTGGCACTTTATCCATTCCCTGCCTGCCGCTTGGCACTTTATCCATGCCCCTTGGCACTTTATCCATTTCCCACTACCTGCCCCTTGGCATGGCAGAAAAGACTGACTGTAACCCCCTCCCACCCCCCACCTCCCACCACTTGTTATGGAAAGCAGTAGCAGCCAGTGTGTGTGCAGTGCAGTGCTGTGCAGTGCAGTGCTTTATTATAGACGAGGCTCCTTGTCCCATCCCCCAGCCTTCAGCTCCTCTTAACCTGCTAAATCCTTCAATATGTGTATTTCAGTATGTATATACATTTGCAATCTCATTTTCTGCTCCTCAGTCCCGATTCCCAACCCACCGTATCCCTCAAACCTGACCTTACCCCCAGCTGAGCTGTGGCTGTCTAGGTCAGGTGCCTGGTGAGTCCTGGTGACTGAGACAAGTAGGGGTATGTTTACTGGGATAAGCAGCAGGGGTATGTTTAATCATGCACAACATAATGTATACACAAGTTGCTGTTGGCCTGTTTCAGACTTACTCCCCCCCCCCCCACCGCCACTTACCTTAGAGCCTGAGCAATCAGCAAAACAAGGGTTTTGAACTTAATTCTTTCCTTAAGTTCTGACTCATTCCCTGCTCATAGCAGACTCGCCAGCCAAGCCTAGGCCAGTACTGTATAGTTGCCTTAAGTTAGGAAATGATTAGGTAACTTACTGGCTGCGTCTGACTCCTTAGGCTTTTTCAATGCTTGCTCGACCTACTCAGCCAAGGCTGCCTAAGCTTTCTTTTTGTTCATTGAAAAAGAAAATAATATAGCAGACTGAGTGCAGCACTACCCCAAAAACCCAACCTGCCCTGAAAGGACAGGCACAGACTGTACTCTGCAGCCAATCAATGGTGCACCTCTCCCCACATCTCGGTACAGGCAGATTATTAATCAATTCTGCTTTGCTGCAGCAGAGATTGAGGGCCAGTCTAGCAGTCTCACTTACTCGCTGACACAGACAGACAGAACAGCATGACTGCAGTCATTTAAGATATATAGAATAGGAATTATTATTACACAAATAAAGGATGTTTTTGAAGACTATCATTCTCCACCCCATTCACCAACTGTATATATCGCAGCAGAGAGAGCTGCAGTGTTTCCGTGGGTGCCCTGAAATATTATAGTGAGTCCCTGAGGACTCTTTAATTCAAAAGAGATTTGTATTTGCATTAATATGAACATTTGCCAGGGTGATGATTAGCAAATGGTTTCAAGATTTGTAAAAATGTGAACAAAAGGATCAGAAAATAGTCGTTAAATAAAGATAAGACACAACTTATATTTATAAAACCATATTTTCTACATTATTTGTAGTTTTAATCCTTTTTTATACTTTTTATGCCTATAAGGAAGAGCCAAAAAAGGAAGTTTTTGCAAATACTTTCTTTTTTGCAACACATCATCAAAAACTCCATCACCAATTGCTGTAGCCCAACTACATTGTAGCGTATCTATATTTTAGCAAGGAACAACTACATTGTAGCAAGGCTACATTGCCACAATACAAAATTTGAAGTATTTTGTTTTTGCTACAGTGCAAATTTAGCTTCCAAATAGTACTTTGTTAAAAAAAAAAAAAAAAAAAGTATATGATTCAGGGAAGGAAACCATAGGGCACCATGAGCCCTGCAACATGTATAGTGGGTGGGATGGTGAGTGGTGGCTACTGGGTGGAGAGGTGCTTTTAAAAAGTACCCTTACTTTCATTGTAAGGTGAAGTACTTACTATGTGCAAGTGTCAAGGGGCAGGCAGGGAATGGATAAAGTGCCAAGGGGCAGGCAGTGGGGAATGGATAAAGTGGCAGGAAATAAAGGAAAGGGAGCATGGATGGTGTCGGATCTGAAACATCTCCCCAGGCACAGGAGGGGATGGGGGTGGGGAATAGTGAATGAAGGGTGGGCGGTGCTGCACTCAGCCTGCTGCTTTTCATTACAACAGGCAAGGCAGGCACTGGGAGCCTGTCTGGGTGGGGTTGCACAAGGCATGGCCAAAGGAGGACACATTTGTAGTTGTGTGTGAGAGTTACCTAACTGGTTCTAACTCTCGAAGCAAGTGTTAACACTTAAAGCTTGGCCCTTGGCTGTTGCGAGGGAGACACTATTTGAAACTAAGAATTTAAAGAATTAAGTTCAGAGAGACCCTTGTTTTGTTCAGGTTCTAAAGTAAACAGAGCACTGGGTAGAGATGGGTGAACAGAACCGAGTTTGGAAATTTGGTTCGGTTCAGTTCGAAAATCGAGTTTGGTTCGGAAGTTCAGTTTGGTTGACCGAACTATTCAAGTTCGGTCCAAACTCCGAACTTCCAAACAGAGTTTGGAAATTCAAACCCCATTTGAACTAAATGGAATATTATCTTATAGGGATGGGAGAACAGAACCAAGTTCGGAAATTCGGTTAAGTTTGGTTCGGTTCAAAAATTGAGTTCGGTTCAGAAGTTCAGTTCGGTCGACCTAACTGGTTGAGTTCGGTCGGAACTCCAAACTTCCGAACCGCGTTCGCCATCTCTAGTAGTGGGAGGGGGAAAGTAAGTTTTGGAACAGTAAGCAAGCTAATATATAGCTTGTATTAGGGAGACAAAACAGCATAAGACAAGATTTGAACCCTGATCCCCACCAGTCCACAATTTTAGTCCAGCTGCAGCATGCACCTTACCCACTACACCATAGCAGCCTTATGGTTTGCTTTAACAGTGTGGTACTACTAGATCCTTATTACCATGGAGACGATACTCTTTTCCCCAGTTTCACTAGGGCTAGGGATGGGGGAACGCAGTTCGGAGTTCGGACCAAACTCAACCAATTCAGTCAACCGAATTGAACTTCTGAACCGAACTCAATTTTCTAACCAAAACAAACCGAATTTCCGAACTCGGCTCTGTTCATCCATCCCTAAAAGATAATATTCCATTTAGTTCAATGGGGTTTGACTTTCCAAACTTTGTTTGGAAGTTCGGAGTTCGGACCGAACTCGAATTCTTCGGTCAGCCGAACCAAACATCCGAACCGAATTTCCGAACTGAACCAAACCAAACCAAATTTCTGAACCCTGTTCTGTTCTGTTCGCCCAACCCTAACTAGGGCTGCCTGACACCTCTGGCAAAAGCCAAGTTTTTTCCCTGACGATTCTCACACAGAGAAATGGGGCTTCATGAATGGGAAAAGGTGGGGCAGCAGGGCAACCACAGGGATTCACAACACTTTATCACCTTTCCTCCTCCTTGACTGTGACTTGCTGGCCTGTCTTTCCTGGCTGGCTGTGGCTCTCAACTCCCTCCAATAATCCATCTGACACTGACAGATGCTGCTAGGGCTGCACTAGCCTGTGATCTTCCCTCCCATTCAGAACCTTCCCAACAGAAAGAGAAGAGGAAGGAAGCCAGGGGGGTTAAGATACAGAAAGAGAGAAAGACAGACATCAAGGGGGGAATCTTACACCTACACCACACACAGACGGTAATAATGATTCTAAGAGGCAAGGCTTAGGCAAAAAGAGAGTGAGAGAGTAAGGCAGGATAAATGATGAGGCCATGGGGATGGAGTTGGGAGATGGGAGAAATGTGTGGTCAGCATGCAATGATGATCCCTCTTGTCAGTTCTTGTACCGCTCAGAGCTGCTCTTCCCTTGCCTGAGTGGGCTGGTCCTGCATGTCCCATCAGTGAGTGACACATCCCATGGTGCTCCTCCTGCCCCCCATCTCTCAGGCCAGTGAGGGTGGCGGTGGCAGATGGCATTAATGCTCATGTCCCTCCCCTACTACCCTCGCCTACCACCGACACTTGTTGTTGTGAGACTAACATAAGAACATAAGAAGTGCCATACTGGACAGGACAGTGTCCTCCTGCCTGCCCCCAGGCACTAATACCCAAAAGTTTAAATAAATTCCAACCTGCATTCCTGAGCCATAAGTGCTGTAGCTGCTTACTTTCCATGACAAGTTTGGGCGACGGGCCACCGCCGGCTGCAGGGGCACAGGGTGCTCCTCCTCACACACACAGTCTCTCTCTGTCTGTACCTCCAGTCATGGCCAGAGCAGAGCACTGCTCAGCAGAGTGCCCCGCAGGAGCAGGGGGGAAGGAGGTAGTCGCCTTCAATCAATTCACGTAGCCTTCTCAAGCTGGCCTGAGTCTCTCACACATCGGTGACAGTGGCGGTAGGCAGCATGAAGTCACCTGCTGTATACGGCAACATTGTGTGACTATTCTGATAATGCCTAATATAGGTGAAAAAGCCAGATATTGGTAAATTTACAAAGCACAGACATACCACATCTTGCTGCTACTGTAAAGCAGGGAAAATGGAATTGCAGAAATATCAATGGGAAGCCAGTGGGAAGTCACTTTGAATGGCAAGTTATCGGAATGGAATGCCAGAGGGGTACAAGCTGCTACCGCTTCAGCCCTACTCTAGACTATGCCGTTACGATGGTGTGAGAAAGATTCTATGTTTTCTAAAAGATATTCCTCCATTTGCGAAACATCATTTCTGGAAAGGCAGTTCACCCAAAAGTCAATGTGCATGTAGCAGAGGATGCTGGGATAGCTATCATGGACAGTATGACAGGAGAAGATGCTAACAATTATTCATTTAGAAGAAAAGCTTTTGCTATCACATTAAATTCGAAGGTGTCATTAAAAATTGATGGAGAACTAGTCAGCATAGACCCTCCCCTGATGTTTCAGTGCCTAGTGACATTCGCTCAAGCCAGTGGAATCAATCTGCAGGATTACATGAAATATGAACTTAATTTATATTCCCCTTCACTTTTTGAAAATAACAGACTGATAAGACAACCAGACAAGCCTTCACTCGCAGATGCACTCTGGCGTGTTGCCGAAGAATCTCAGCCTGTGAATGAAGACGTTTTGAAGAACCTCCATGAAAGTCAATATGTGTTGGATGGTGGTGCATTGCTACAGCGCATTCCATGAGATAAAAATGTGACATACAAGGAAATTTGCAAAAGGTATGTTGATTATGTGAAGTGAAAATACTGTTCAGCAACCATAGTCTTCAACGGTTATAGCTCCGGACTAACAACCAAAGATATGACACATAGCAGGAGAGATATAGGAAAGACCTATCCACAGATAAACAACAGTCATATGGTTTTCTCAACCAAGAAAGAGATGTTCCTTAAAAATGCAATGAACAAGCAGCCTATCATCAACATGATAAGTGAGTTTCTGCAGAAGGCAGAGATTTTGGTACATGCATCTTCAGATGCAGACATTCTTATTATGCTGACTGCATTAAAGTCTGCAGAGTCTAAACCAAATATCGTCTTAGGCAAAGACACAGACCTTCTTGTGCTCCTCTGTTATCATGCTAAGCTTTAAAACTACCTGATCTTCTTCTACTCTGAACCTTAAAGTGGATCAATAAAAAGGTGAATCTGGGATATCAAGGCAGCCAAAGAAAAATTAGGCCACTCTGTTTGCCAAAACATGCTGTTCTGCCATTCCTTTTCAGGGTGTGACACGACATTGTGAGTCTTTGGATTAGGAAAACCAGTCAGCTTGAAAAAAGTAATCAACAGTCACTTTTTTCAGATTTCCCAAATTTTCTTGAATTCATCATCTTCAAAGCAAGACATTGTAAAGGCTTAGGAAGAGTTGCTGATGAGTTTGTTTAAATCAAAAGAGTCTGATTCTACCCTGGATATTCTACACCACTGAATATTTATCCAAAAAGTTATTTCTACTTCCTGTTTTGTTGAGGCTAAAACCCTACCACCAACAAGTGATTCCTGTAAATACCACTCACTTCGCGTATACCTGCAAGTCCAACCGTGGAAAAGTATCAATTGCGGCTAGACCCAGCAGATTACAGTTGGATCATTGAAGATGGAACGTACCAACCAGTTTACGGTGATTTACCACCATCCCCCTACTTTAGTGCTAGCCATTTTATATTGCAGTAGCAAGGGTGACTGTTTGACTTTGTAATGTTCCTGCAAGAAGCACGGAATGAAGTGTGCATGGACGTGTGTAGAGTACAAAGGAACAAGCTGCTTGAACTGTGCAAATGAAGTATTAGACGAAGAAGAAACTGACTGTGAATGATTTTTTGAAAGTTTCCTTGGTTTACTTTAAAGGAAAATAACTGTTATCCATATAATAGTAAAAATGACATGAACAAAATAATTTGCATTTTCTTATCCACATATTTTCCACGTGAACTTTGAATTTTCCAAAATTAATTCCTCACGGTGCCCCCCCTAAAAATGCATTGCCACCACTTCTAACTTAGCAAGCTTTGCATATTTAGATTCAGCGCATTTTTCTCAGCTGATTGGTGAAAGTTTCATTTTTCTTGCAATTTGTTCAGGGTAAAGCCATAGGTTTCCTGGACTATGAGGATCTTGGATATCCTCATGATGAGGGGATCCTTCTCTCCTCTTTTTGCAGACTGTTTCTTCAGCACACTGGCTTTGTTTGAAGGAGTGACTGATTGAACACTGTGCAGAAGAGTTTATTAGTGATGGATTTCTCCATCCTCTTCCTCCTCTTTTTCCTCCTCCTCTGCCATTGCCTGGCCCCAGATGTTTCTGGGAAATGTAATGTGAATGCTGAGCAAGTTTTCTGGTAGCCTGTCAGCATTCATTCACATCACACTACATTTTGCAGAAACAGCTGGGGCCAGGGGGGGGAAAGAGACAGGGCCCTGGTGAGCAAGGGTAGCCAACAAGTGGGCAGCACAAGGTCTCTGCCCCTCTCACAGGAAGTAGATACCCACATGTAACCCCAAGAAGTCAGGATGTCAGGGAGCCCCCCCATGGGCTTTCCTCCAGAAGCCCTGCTGATCCCAAACCTGGGCTGGGAAGGGGAGCTCCAGAGCAGACAGGGATTCCCAGCCTCAGGAGCATTGGGCACACCCCCCCCTGTTGGGCTGCCAGGGGCTGGCTCCTCACATGGCTGGAGGGAGCAGCCGCTGCCAGACCTTGTTCTGCTGCCAGACCCTGCTGCTGGGATCCCCTTCTGGATTGAACAAAGCGGGGCCGGTTCAGGTGAGTTTCTGTTTTATTTCTTACAATAAGGGAGCAGAGGGGAGGAAGGAGTGGAGGGGGTGGGACAGGGAAGAGGATAAGGGAATAGGGACTCTATAAACAACCTACAGATTACCGCAGTAGCACCATTATACTGAGTACTAAATACTAAGCACCGATTACTGAAGAGCTCCTGGAAAAATGAGGCTGATCCTTGGAAATACTTAGCCATAATTTTTGTTCTACTTGTTTCTTCCCTGGTATAAACTCAGGTAGAAACCTCTGTGGTGGCCAGGGATAGCAAGCAGCACTGGACCACCTACTGTAATCATAATAGCCCAGAAAAAAGAAACAGCTGGTGCAGCTTCTTCTTCCCATGGCTTGCCGTAGCTGTGAGTCATGACTGTTGGAAATACATTCCTTTGGTTGCATCCCCCCTAAGCACCTCATCCTGTTTGTTTGCTAGAAGCAGCCGGAGTAGACAGACAGATCAGGGAACCCTTCCCCCATCCTATCTGTCCTACTCCTGTCAGGACCTGATTGGTCAATCTCCTCCCCCAGGAGATTTCTCATCTCTTTGTGTCTCAGAGAGCTTCCTTCCTCCCTCTTGAACACACCTAGTCTTAGGACTTAGCATAGATGTAGGCCTTTCCTATCCTACATGTATTTCCTAATAAAGCTACTTAAGCTTAAGTATGCTTCCTGCCTGCTTATTGATGATTAGCTACTCACACTCCTCTGTAAACTCTGCATTGGGCAAATGGATGCAATGATCTCACAGTCCTTGCATTTCCAACAGGGTTATGGGCCCAGACACCCAAAAGGCAGCGCAGAGTGAGTAAAATTGAGTGCTAGCATTAATCTTAAAGGCAGAAAAGAAAAGAAAGATTTTAGTCTCTGTGACCATGGATTCTATGCTGAAGGTCTCCATTCCAGAGAGGCTCACTGGAGCAACAAACTATGAAGCTTGGAGTCATAATGCAAGGATGGCACTGGGAGGACAAGGCCTAAGGAAAATGCTGGAGTCCAACAGACCTACAGATGCAGGGGCAGCACAAGAACTCTGGGATGAGAAAAATGACAAAGCTATGGCAATCATCTCAATGTCGGTGAGTCAGCGTTTACATGTGCACATACGTGACAAGTTAACTGCAAAAGATATGTGGGAAATTTTACAGAGACTGTATCAAGGGAAGTCAAATATATCAAAGATACAAATGCTTAAAAGACTTTGTAATATGAGAATGGATGAGAGTGAAGATTTTTCAGCTCATGTTAATGGCCTGCTTGAACTAGTCAGGAGACTGGAAAATCAAAAGCTGAATTTACCAGATGAATTGATAGTGGCATTTCTGCTGAACTCTTTACCACCAACTTTTCAAACAGTATGTCAGATAATAGAAATGCAGGATAACCAATCTTTGGAAGTCGTTATTCAGAAACTTGAGGAATTTAATATGGCTCAAACTAATGAACAGCCAAACATCCCTTCAGAGTTTGCTTGCAAGGCAGCTGGAAATAAAGAGGTTTTTGCAAAATCTGCAAGAGTTAAGCGTTGCTTCAATTGTGGGGAAATTACCCATCTTGCATATCAATGCAGGAAGCAAGATACTGCAGAGAAACCAGTTAAGCAAGTTCCCAGCTCCTCTGCAAAGAACAAAGGGAGCCATGATAGGGCTTTCAGCCTGGTTGAGGAAAAAGCATCTCAACTTAAAAATGTGGAAGGAATAGAATGTGAGACTGCTTCACATGATTTCTTTGTTGATTCTGGAGCAACTAAAAATCTTATAAAGGACAAAGACAGATTTATTGATCTGGATAGGACTTATAGAACTCCTATAAGATTGGCTAATGGAGAGAAAGTTTATTGTCAAGGAAGAGGCAGGGCTAAACTCATATGTCATCTGGGAAACGGTGAGGAAATGAAAGTTACCATTGAAGAAGCTCTATATGTCCCAGAATTGGATCATAATTTTATAAGTGTCAAGTATGCTGTACAGAAAGGTTTTGCAGTGCATTTTGAAGGGAAATATTGCAGAATTTCAAAGGAAAAGGAGCTTTTTATGCGAGGAATGCTGGATTCAAATGGCCTATTCAAGGTAGATTGCTTGCAACAGGATCAGTATGCAAATGCTGCAAAAGATTGCAGACATAAGAACTGTGAAAGCAAATGGCACAGAAGGATGGGCCATAGAAATGCAGATGTGTTGCATGCACTTCCAGACCTAGTTAAACATTTTAAAATGAACTCATGTGCAACTAAAGATGAGAGATGTGTTTGCTGTGTAAAAGGAAAGGGAACTAGGCCCTCCTTTCATCAGAGCAAGGAGGAAGCCACACAGCACCCCCTACAGCTCATTCATAGTGATATCTGTGGTCCTATGAAGACAAAAACAATTGCAGGAAACCAGTATGCATTGACTTTCATAGATGATTTTTCCAAGTTCACGTTCACTTACTTGATTAAAGAGAAAAGTCAGGTGCTGGAGAAATTTAAGGAATATGTTGCAAGAGCCAGCAATAAGTTTGGAAGATCACCTCAGATCCTAAGGTCAGATAATGGAGGTGAATATGTTTCAAAACAGATGAAAGAATTTTTGAAGCAAAAAGGAATTGAACACCAGACAACCATCCCGCATACACCAGAACAAAATGGAGTAGCAGAAAGAAAAAATCGCTCTCTCATAGAGATGGCGAGATGTATGCTTTTGGATGCGAATCTGCCAAACAAATACTGGGGGGAAGCAGTAATGACTGCCACATACCTGCAGAACAGGCTCCCAACCAAAGGTGCAAAAGCAACACCTTATGAACTATGGCATGGGAACAAGCCCAGTGTGGGGCACATTAGAGTGTTTGGCTCTAAAGCCTATGCTTATATCCCAAAGGCCAAAAGGACCAAACTTAACACCAGATGTGAAGAAGGGATACTTGTTGGCTATGCACAAGGATGCAAGGGATACAGAGTAATGGACACTGACACTGGAAATGTGAAGATAAGCAGTGTGGTCTATTTTGATGAAAATGAAAAGGGAAGCACTGATCAAATGCCAGACCTAATGAGGCCAAGTTCATCAAGACAGAAAAAGACTGCAGAACTGCAGATAAAAGAGGAAGCTGAAGTTTCATTTGATTTGACCATGTTCAATCAACCTGAACCAGAAGGGGGCACTGACACCAACACTGATGCTGATGCTGAAACTGAAGCAGAACCAGAACTGGAACCAGAAGATAACACTGATGCTGATACTGAAACTGAAGCCGAAGCAGAACCAGAACCAGAAGTGAGACGTTCTGAAAGACACAACAAAGGAGTGCCAGCAGCGAGATTCTCCTATGCGGCAAAAGTGGAGGAACCACAGGAGCCCTCAACATGGCAAGACATTCAAAAAATGCAAACCAGTGAGGCGCGCAAATGGAGAGATGCTGCCAAGGAAGAAATTGAGTCTCTTAATGAAAATAAAACATGGACACTCACAAAGCTACCTGAAAACAAAAAGGCCATTGGATGCAAATGGGTCTTCAAGACCAAGCATAATGCAGAAGGGGAAATCACGCGCCACAAAGCGAGATTAGTGGCCAAGGGATATTCCCAAAAATACGGCGAAGACTACGACGAAACCTTTGCTCCAGTAGTAAGGCACACCACAATAAGAACACTCCTCAGCATAGCAGCTGCAAGAAAAATGGAAGTGCAGCACTTAGACGTGAAGACTGCATTCCTACATGGTGATATCAAAGAGGATATCTACATGCAGCAGCCGCCGGGATTTAAAGAACCTGGGAAGGAGGAACTTGTGTGCAAACTTCAAAAGAGTATCTATGGTTTAAAGCAAGCAGCGAAAGCCTGGAACGAAAAATTGAATCAATTGCTCCTTAAGGAGGGGTTCATACAGGGAGAAGCTGACCCCTGCCTATACTCAAGGTTCAGAAATAAAAGGAGGACATACATTCTAACTTATGTGGATGATCTGATTGTATGCCATGAAAACAAACGAGATTGTGATGAAATCGTCAGGAATCTGAACAAAGAAATAGAGGTGAAAGACTTGGGAGGTATCACTTACTATCTTGGAATACAAATAGAACGAGAAAAAGATGGAAGTTTCCTTCTCAATCAAAAACAAAAGATAAAGGACATTTTAGAATGCCTAGGCATGACAGAGGCTAATGAAGTGGGGACACCTATGGAAACAAATTTCCTAAGCCAGGAAGGCAACGACGAGCCCCTACCACAGGACAACCAGTACAGAACTGCAATTGGCAAAATGTTGTATGTAGCCACCGTCACAAGGCCAGACATTGCCGCTGCTGTAGGAATACTAAGCAGAAAAGTAAGTGCACCAACCCAAAGGGACTGGATAGCAGTCAAGAGAATAGCACGGTACCTGAAGGGCACAATGCATTTAAACTTAAAACTACCAGCAAGCGAGAACCCCAGATTGATGGGATATATGGATGCGGACTGGGCCGGAGACAAGACTGACTGCAAATCTGTGAGTGGAAATGTATTTCTGTATGGAGGCGGAGCAATCAGTTGGACTAGCCAGAAGCAGTCATTAATTGCCCTTTCATCCACAGAAGCAGAATTTATTTCAGCCACTCAAGCATGTCAAGAGGTAGTATGGCTACACAGACTACTAAAGGACTTTGGAATAGACGAACCAAAGCCAACTGAGATGTATGAGGACAATCAAAGCTGCATTCAGCTTACGAAAATGGAAAAGATAAAGCCAAGGTCGAAGCACATCAACACCAAGCGTCACTATGTGAGAGAAGCGCAAGAAAAAGGACTTGTTGAACTGATTTATTGTCCTACAGAGGAAATGATAGCGGATGTGCTGACCAAACCGCTACCCAGAGACAATTTCCAGAGGCTACGAGAAGCATTGGGAATTGTCAGCAGTGCACATAAATGATTCGGTGCACGGGACGATGAGAAGGGGTGTTGGAAATACATTCCTTTGGTTGCATCCCCCCTAAGCACCTCATCCTGTTTGTTTGCTAGAAACACCAGGAGTAGACAGACAGATCAGGGAACCCTTCCCCCATCCTATCTGTCCTACTTCTGTCAGGACCTGATTGGTCAATCTCCTCCCCCAGGAGATTTCTCATCTCTTTGTGTCTCAGAGAGCTTCCTTCCTCCCTCTTGAACACACCTAGTCTTAGGACTTAGCATAGATGTAGGCCTTTCCTATCCTACATGTATTTCCTAATAAAGCTGCTTAAGTATGCTTCCTGCCTGCTTATTAATGATTAGCTACTCACACTCCTCTGTAAACTCTGCATTGGGCAAATGGATGCAATGATCTCACAGTCCTTGCATTTCCAACAATGACGGGGGGTGAGATACTGAGAAGGGGGCTGGTGGGCAGAGTGCAGTGGGGAACATGCCTTCCTGTGTATTAGGCATGTCACACTAAACTTGATGTTGATCTTGATCAAACACTCAAGAAATACACAGGCTGCCCATTTAGTAGACTGCACAAGCTAAACATGTGAATGTTAGATGTATGGACCAAACCCGGACTCCATGGGGCTATTGTCTTGTTAGAATCTAAAAAAAATCCCATTCTGATAGAATCTAGAAAAAAAATCATGACTAGGGAGTGTAGCAGGTTCAGGCTTGCCAGTATAAGTATTTGCAGTACTGGGTCAGATCACACAAACAGTAACTTAGGGAATTAGCATATATGCAGTTTATTTACTGCGCCCCACAACAGTCTTCAGATAGCTTTTCCATATGCCAAAGGCAAAGTCTAGTCAGGCAGCAGGCCACTGACAGTGACTGACTACTCACATCCAGTTCACTCTCTCTGTGGTCAAGCTCCTCAGGTAAGCTCCTCTGTGGCCTCCAGCACTCCCACAGTAATATACTCTGCTTGGCATCCAGATGACTTCTGCTTCTGGCTTCCTAGCTTTTATCCCTCTGACAAAAGGGATGAGGCTTCTCCCCCCTCAGCCTCTCTTAAGGCACTGAAGCCGTAATATACTGCTCCCTGCTATAGGGAGTCATGACTCCATGTATGTCCTCGCCCTGTTTTAGTCTAGTTCCCTATGGCATTTATCTGGTACTGGCCACTGCTAGACACAGGATACAGGGCTAGATGGACCATTGCTCTGATCTAGAGCTGAAACAAGTACCTGAAACAAATAGCTATAGCCATCAAATGTACACAACCTTAACCAAAAATTGTGATTTGGTTTGGACAACAGCTCCTATCCATTTATGCTCTGTTGGGTATCCATTTTGATTGGGGTTGGGTTAGGGTTTTTTAGCAATTTTTCAGGTTGTTTCAGTTTTGTTATTTTGATATTTTTATTTTGGTCATTCTGGTGTTTCAGTTCGACTGTACCTCATTCTCCACCTTAGTGGCTCTGTTCTGGAGAAGGAAGGATTCTGGCTAATCAGAAATAAGTTTGGCCTTGCTCAGTCTCTTTCCCTCACATCAAGCTTGGAAGAGCGGAAAAGCAGGAGTGGGTAGGATGGGACTAAGCTCAAATTTCAGTTCCAGCATCTCAGGCTGGTATGGTGGCGTGCAACAGAAAGCCCCTACTAGTGTACCTGCTGACAAAATTTAAAGACCTATTAATTTTTTCTTTCCTTAGGGCCCCACAAAACCTAGACCCACCACTGTAGCCACCCAGGGCCCTGACAAATTGGCTTGATTACTCCCCTCATGCTACAACATCATGTATTCTTCATGCAATTCATCATGCAATTCTCATTGAAAACTCGTGAAGAACAGAAATGAGGTCCCAGAAGACTGGGGAAGAGCAAACATACTGTCTGTTTATTTATTTTTTTAGAAAGGGAAAAAAAGAAGACTCCAGGAATTGTAGACTAGTCATTATCTTTCCTCAGTATCTGGAAATATTTTTGAACAAATTATAAAACAATCAATTTGTGAGCAGCCTGAGGAAAATATAGTTGATAAGTAATAACCAACGTGGATAAGTTAACAACAAATCATGGAAGACAAATCTAGTTTCTTTCTTTGGCAGAGTAACTAGTTTGGTCGACAAGAGAAGTACAATATAGATATTAGGGATGGGTGAACAGAATGCGGTTCGGATGTTCGGATGTTCGGTCTGAAATCCGAGTTCAGCTGTTCGGTTCGGCGGAGTTTGGTTCGGCCAAACTTGGCCAAACAACTGAAAATAGTGCTATTGATACCGAAACCGAATTCAAATATATTTTTTTTGTTTGACCCTGAAACTACCCCTGGTCTCCACACCTGGTGCCAGGAAGTCTGCTCCTCAGCTGCCTCCCACTTCCAGTCACATTTTTCCTGCCTTCCAGTCACGATTTCCCCACCCCCGAACTCATCTAAACTTCTCCAAACTGTTCGGACGTTCGGTTCGGATGTTCGTTTCGGTCATCTGAACAGGCCGAGTTCGGCCTGAACTCCGAGCTTCTGAACCGAGTTCACCCAGCCCTAATAGATATAATATATCTTGACTTCAATAAGGCTTTTGATATGGTCTCACATGCTATTCTCATATGAAAGCTGGATAAATGTGGGCTGGGTAGAGTTACCATTAGGTGAGACCACAGCTGGTCGAATAGTTGCACTCAGTGCTTTGGTGTAGAAATTGGATCCAGGGACCAGATCCAAAAACTGGAAAGGGACCACATAAAAACTTGACCCGTGGGTCTGAGGTTCCCCACCCCTGGTGTAGGATCTGGAGCCAGAGGCCAGAGCCAAGTATTGAGATTCCCCTTCCCTGCTGTAGACAGGGAACCTCTTCTGTAATGCAAATGACTACATATGCAGCAAAACAACAACAACAACAACAAAAACAGTAGCTTTAAAACCGACTGGTCCTGCTACATAACCTATAAAAATAAGTCTTTATTTTTAAAGCATTTGATAACTATGAACACAAACTCATCAGCAATTGATCCTGAACTAAATTTTGTGCATAGCTTCATCTTGGAAAAGTTAGGGGCGTGTCTAAGTAAGAGCAGAATACAGCCTCTGGTCTCTCTACTGGCAAGAGTATCTGCCTGTTGCTAGTGCTACCTTAAAATCCCAGCAAGCCACACATCTGGTAACTGCCTCCCCCCCCCCCCCCATGTTTCCACTGGTTTTCAAAATTCCTCTTGTGGTAGCTGGAGACTGCGCATCTGGATGTTTTAAACATACAAAGGAATTGCTAGAGCAAGCAAAAGGGAAAACCATACAGAGGGCTGAGATGTGCAGATAAGCAACTGGTGGACTGTGCAGCTAAAGTAACTGACAGTCAGAGAATTTCTCTTTGCAAAGGGAGTTAATAAAAGTGTAGGCAGAATGAAGACTCCTGCTGTCTTTAGCCTTTTGGGCTGCATTTTAAAATTCCTTTTGATCCAGCTCTCTGTTTTCCACCAAACATTAGCTGTACCTTCACCAATCATTAAGTTTCCCGGAGACAGCTCTCCCAAAACAGACAAAGAACTAGCAGTGGTAAGTGTTGTTTTTGTCTTTGCTTCTGATTTATACTGTTATGCTCTACCCAGATGTTAACTTTCTTGTTTCAGTTAAGTCTAGGAAATAACTGTGCCCTTCTCTCTCTAGAGTTTCTGGAAAGGAAAACTGGCTGGCAAGGATATCAGCTTTCAGTCGTGAAAACTAAAGCCAATAACATTTCCTCTGTTAAAACTTTTAAAGGCAGTTGAAAATATTTCTTTTTCCTTTTGCACGGGAAGAGCACAATGTACTTCCATTAATTTTCAGTTGTTTAATTGAATGATTCTAGTTTTGAGATGTGGGGGGGAAGGAGATCAACTAAA
This sequence comes from Sphenodon punctatus, assembly GCA_003113815.1. Lineage (NCBI taxonomy): Eukaryota > Metazoa > Chordata > Lepidosauria > Sphenodontia > Sphenodontidae > Sphenodon > Sphenodon punctatus. The sequence continues at coordinate 72,022 of QEPC01002449.1, forward strand.
TAGTAGGGAATTTTTTTAAAAGTGGAAAAACACATAAGCCTTAGCTGTTTATACAGCAGCTCATATCACTTTTCAAAAAGTTGTTTTCCATGTTGTTCAGCATGCATTGCATAAGCGGTGCTTTAACGGGCAATTATAGCTCAAAGCTGGCTTGAATTTCAGAGAACATAATGACTAGTTCTAAATTTGCAAAGCCTTATCAAAAGGTTCTTGTGAAATATACTCCCCCCACCCACCCAATTCCAATCTGAAACAATACAAAACCAAAACCAAAAAAAGAGTTCCGCTGAATGAAATATTGGCAATTTATGAACCTATTGGATTCTATCCTAACCTTCTTTTAGCCTTCTCTTTGTTTGGCTTTCCTAATAATGACAGATTGAGATGGATTAGCCTTATTCTGGCATGTAAATTGTAGACATTCCTCTTCTTCTTCAGCAGAAACTCCATTTTAAAGGCGATTGAGACAGATTATTCTTATTTTAGTGTGCAAACAATAGAAAGTGGGTCCTCTCTCTTTAGGAGTCGCTATACACCTCAGGAAACTTGCCAGTTATGAGGGAAGAGTGGGTAGAAATGGTGGAACATTTCCAAAACGGGGATGGATATATTATAGAAAGCAGGAAAACTAACCGAAAAGATTAATTTCCACTCTTGGCACTTACAGAACAAATCACCAGAAGTCTTGCTGACCTTGGCAGCTTTGCAGGGACACGGGCCATATATTTCTAAAGGTTCTTCCACTGTTCTTAAAAGTCTCTCAATTTGATTAGAAACAAACAGGCTGTAACTCAATAACAGGAATTCATTTCTTGTCCTCATTCCTACTTTTCTTTCACCAAACCAATGGATTACACATATTCTAAGGGGAAAAAAACCCTGGGTTGCTGCTTTAACATTTGAGTACTTTGTTGTCCTTCTTTGCAGTGCAACTAGAAAAAGCTGAGCTAATACACCTTCTACACACCCCAAAACCAAGTCAGCCCCAGTGCTCAGAATCCAAACATGAAACTACATCAACATTATGCAGCTAGCCTCTGTTTCTAGGATGGAGTGAAATCAAAATCCCTGGTTTGAACACCCTGAATTTTGTATATCAGGCCAAGACAATATGTACATTGTTACTAAGGTCTCTTCAAATCTCTCTTGCCAAAGATAAGCTGGTTGTGTTCATTTCTTAGGGAAAATAGGTTTAGGCCATTCAGATCTTTAGTTTAGCATGTCAATATCCAAATTGTGCCTCTAGCCTTCTCACTCTGTGGTCCTAGGATTGGAGAAATATTATTAACCATTTATATCACTTTCTGTGCTCAAAGTCCTTTTTAGTCCTTATCTAGTTCACTCTTACAACAACCTTCTGAGATAGATCATTATTATTCCCATTTTACAGATGGGGTACTGAAGTTAAGTAGAATTGATTTGTCCAAGGTGATCCAGAGAGTTCATGTCTAAGGCCATTTTTAGACATGCAGCGGGGATCAGGCGCGGGAGCAGCGAAACAGCCATGGTGCTGTTTTACACGAACCAGAAGTGGAATTGTGCACATGATCGGCGGCCGCGCATTCTTTGCCGACCGCGATCGAACTGGCCTGATTTCTCTGGGGGGACATACACGGCCGTAAAAGAATGAATGACCACCAATCGCATGCACAACATCCGCTTCCGGTTCGTGTAAAACAGCGCCTTGGCTGTTTCGCCGCTCCCGTGCCTGATCCCAGCACACGTCTAAAAATGGCAGGATTTGAACTCTGGTCTCCCAAGTCAATGACCAAGACCATATCCACTAGATCACACTGACTCTAAAGAACATAGCACAATCATAATAATAGAGGAAGTGGCAGCAGTATATGCCACTTGTAAAAACATAAGAACTGCCATCTAGCCCAGTAGTGTATCCTATTGCAAGCAGTTGCCAATATTGGATGCTTTGGAGGAACTGGGGGGAAAACAGGATGTATATGTTCCATCCTGTAAGGGTCAGAAATCAGACAGGAACTCAGGGTAGATGTAGAGCAGAGTTCAGAGTGGGGCACAAACAGGCTGGAGTCAAGGACAAAGAGGGAACAGGAAACAGACAGAAGCTCCACTGAGCTTCATGTTGATGCCAGCTAGCCTTATATCCTGGATCTCAGCAAATCAGGAAGTTGGGAGGTGTGGCAAAGGCTGGCCAGACAGCAGGAGAGGTATGGCTAGGCTGGGAGTACAGGCAGGCTCCATGAAGAGGAGTGGTGGGGCCAGAGGTAAGGGGAAGCAGTGGCATTATAGACCCAACCACTGCTCCAGGAATGAAAGTTCTACACTTTATTCCTGACACATTTCCTGTCATTCATTCTCAACTGCAAACAGTCAGGGTCCTGCATCCCACAACCAATTTGGCTAATATCCATTGATGGATGTATACTATGACTCAGATTTCCATGAAGTCAACTACACACTGTCACAAAGAGCCTGGCAGCAGAATTCGTAAGCTGATGAAGTGGTCTCCCATGCAGAATGGTGTCCTGTCAAACCTTACCAGCTAAGGTTTAGGGTCAGCTATTCAATGCCTGAATGTGGGTCCTCAAAAAAAAAACCCAGGTGTTGTAGGGAATTTTGTTAATGCAGAGTCAGTGTGTGTTAACCTTCCTCTGCCTTTTTCCTGGGCATAAAGTTATGGTATACCAGGCTGCTGTAGAAGGATGGTGTCTGACAACATCAACTTCAGAGATTTCACTTGAGTAGCAGTTGTAATAAGAGGCATTGCTGGATGTGCCAGCCTTACAATTAGTTAATCAGAAGTGTCTGGCCCACAGCTCTTTTTTTTAAAAAAAAATTAAAAATCTGATCCCTTTCCAGTTCCTGGATTTAGCCCAGAAATCCACTCACTACTTTCAAGTACTAAACGAATGATCACAGGGGGAGGGAGTGAGGATGAGGACATGCACTCAGTGATAGAGGATGGATCCAAGGCGAAGATTCATGATCTGGTTTAGAGCTGAAACTCATTCCTCGGTTTTCTTTGGAAAACAGTGAGGACCAGTGCATTCGGCCTCGATTTCCTGAGTTCCAAAGTTCCAAGGAAGGGCCCTGATACTTCAGAACTCAGAAAATTCTCAGCCAAGTGAAGGGAAGGGGGTAGGGTGGCCATACCTCCCCTTTAAAAGACGACACTTATGAAAAATACATGGTGCATGGTTGTACAGGAACCAAGAGTTCTCTTTTAAAAGGGAGGTATAGCCACCCTAGAAAGGGGACAGAGGACAGAGAGCAGGGGCCAGAAGCCAGCACTAGGCCCCTGCTCCCCCTTTCCTGGCCCCCACTGACTGAGCAGAGAATAGGCCAGTGGGGTCAGGGAAGGGGGATAGGAGTCTAGTGGGGGTGGGATGGGTGCTTAGGGGGAACCGGGGCCTAGCAGGGGGGTCAGGAGTGGGTTTCTTACCTTCTGGAGGGGTCCCATGCCGATGCGTGGCCTCTTCCCTCTTTTACTTTGTAAGTAAAAAAAATCTTTCTGAGAAAATCCCTTTCTGAGCACACTCAGCCCTTTTCAAAGATGGCTCTGGCATCTTTGAAAAGGGCCAAGCATGCTCAGTTTGGTGTGTTTTTTTTAACTTACAAAGTTACCAGCTGGAAAGAGGCCATGCATCAGTGCAGGACCCCTCCATAAAGTAAGTAACTCACCCTTGACACACACCCCAGGCCCCCTGCTTCCCCTAAGTACCCNCCCCCCGCTTCCCTTAAGGACCCCCTACTCATGACCTTCCCCCCTCGGAACTCAATAAGTATTCTCCGAGGGTCCAAGGAGCAGTCTGAACACTCGGGACCACTCCTTGGACCATCAAAACACTTGCATGTGGTTTTTTTTCCTATTCGGAACACCACGAATCTGTACCCTCCCCAAACCTCTTAAGCATCCTCACCTTCAACTCCTATATAGTCCACAGAGTTTGTACTAATTTTCAAAGTGGCCCATGAGAGGGGGGAAAGTTCCACAATCCCAAATTATATAATTGAAACCCAGGCCCAAATCAGTTGTTAAAAATCCCTTGCTATGTCTAACTAGTGCAGGAAATAACATTCTCCTTAAACTGAAACTGAGCAATTACATGCTGGTAATCTAGACATTTTCTGTTGCATTTTCAGTTGGTTTGGATGTTAACAAACCAGGTTGCCTGGTGTGTTCATGTTTTGATGAACTGCTGAAAGCATGCTACCTTCCACACTCAAGGTGGTTGCATCTCGTTTCCATTTCCTGAGGAGTTTACAGCTAGTCAAATGTGTAAGCCCAGGTTGGAGGAAGGAGAAAAGTGAGTGGTTATGGCTTTTAAGAAAACTAGAAAGTTGTGTGCATGTACACATTTCTGGGAGGGGGAAAAACTCCAATCGATAATCAAATAGTTTTAAAGCTAAGGCTGTGCAATTAATTAGCAGACAGAATGTCATGATAACTGAATTGGGACAGTTCTGTTCATGCTTTTCAAAGTCTACGCACAGCTAATCACAAAAGGCATAGTCATGCTGTTGCCACTGGAACACCTGGTGCTGTCTACAAACTATTTACAATAGTTGAAAGGTGTGACTTTGTGCCAGAGACCAAATGCTTACAAGCCATATGTCCCTTTGCTTGCTTCATGTCTCTTTAACTTTACTGGGGCGGACAGATGAATCCAATTCGCAGTAGTAGAAGAGGTTTTCTAAAATATTCTAGAAGAGATTTTTCAGAAGGAGAAAAAACAGATTTGATACTTTGGGACCAACCCAAGGTCCACGCTCACTCAGCTTACACACCACATGATGATTGCAACATTATGTGTTTCAACTTTACTCACTAAGGCCAAGATTAGTTTTGCTAGATGACTCATTGGGAATTTCAGATGTAACTATGCACTCCTCAGAGTTGTAGGATGAGGGATGGGGAATCAACAAAACTTTACCAAAGACATTTCCACCCCCTCAGTGTTTCTGAGATAAATAGCTAAAACAAACAAACAAACACCCAGTTCTTAGTCTTAATAAAACTCTCTCTTCCTCAATTAATGTGACTTCACTTGTATGGTTTCCTTTGCGGCCATAACCTTATCAGTTCTTCTGTCATGCATGCATAGTATCTTCTGGAAACAATAAAATCGGGTTGGTCTGACATTCCAATGAGTTGTTTTATGTATCATAAAGAAGCCAAAAGACAACTCCTGTTTTCCTTTGTAGTTTAAAGCTCTGCTTATTAACAAAAATATTCATGGAATAAAATTAATTCTCTTCCAGATTATGTTCTTATAAATTGTTATAATTCAGCAGCATTCTATTGGGGTGGGGCTATGGAAATGATTAGGATTATGTTCTAATGAGCATGCTGCTTGTGATACAGTACAACCTCGTCATAATGCATGTTGTTACAGGCTTGATAGAGCTGAACTTAATACCAAAAAAATTATCCAGTGTTAATATCTGGCAAGTTCGGTGGTTATTAATAGATGCATTACATCAATTAGTGTGACAGTTAACTACCAAACTGTATTACCGGATAATATCACAAAAATTTACCAGTTTACCATGTTACTGTTATCAGATTACTGTGGGGAACCGAATGTTATAATTACTAGTTAAATACCATGGATGCAATCCTGCTGCTGGCTTATGCCAGTGGCAGGCACAGTGGTGATCTGGGCAGTGGGTGCTCAGGCACGCATGCACCCCACATGCACAACAAGCAGCACAGGGCAATGGCGCAACCCATGCTGCTGTGACCCCTGAGCCCACACATTCCATGGCCCCTGCAGGGGATGAAGCAGGCCCAGCTCGTGCTCCATCCCCTGGGCTTCAGGGTGTGTGGGCTCAGGGGGTCACATCGGATGGGGCGCACCGTTGCCCCACACGGTTTGCTGCGCCAGTGGGGCACTTGCGCACCTAAGTGCCTGCAGTCTTTCACTGCACCTCATGTAGGTACAGTTTGCAAGGGCCGCAGGATTGCACCCGATGTCTGGAGGGGAGGAGGGAGTACATTGGAAAGGAATTATGTGTAAATGGAAATGAGGTAAACAGTAGGGATGGGCGAACGCGGTTCAAAAGTTCGGTGTTCAGCTCGTACTCAGCCTGTTCGGATGACCGAACACGAACACGAACACTAACACGAACACATCGAAACGAACCAAACCGAACCAAACGCCGAATGCCGAAATGGCCGAACACTTCGGTCAGTTCGGATCACGTTCGGTTGAGTTCGGGTGGCTAAAACATGGTCTACTGACAGGTCTCTGGATGGCCAAATGTAGCATGTTGGGGGAAGTCATCTGACTCAGCTAGGAGCAGACTTCCAGGCACCAGGGGTGGAGGGTGGAGAGTGGCTTGGAGTAGCAGCCAGCCTGCCGAATCACCATCTCTTTTCGCCTCAGACCACTGGCTTGGCAGTCTGCGATTGGCCACGGGCTAGGCTGCATGGAGCCAATGGGGCTTGTGGTGAGGCGGGCGCAGCAAGAAACAAAACTGTCTGGGTCTCAATTCATTATCTGTGAGGGCCTTGTAGGCTTCTACCCAGCCTGAGGGGGAGCTCTGCCTGCCCCTCCCCCTCCCAAGCACCAGCAAGGCCTCCACACACCCCACCAGCTCTTAGCCCCGACAATGCGGAGCAATCGAGCAAGATATGAGCTACCATATCTTCCTTGCCGCTTTTACACATCTGGCACTTCCGGAACTCATGAGGTATACCCTTATACCTTCCCTCTACAGAGGCAGAAGGAAAGGTATGCATACGCATTCTGGTGAATGCGGTTCTTATTGCAGGGTCTGACCACTTAAAAAGATAGAAAGAGTCTGGGCGTGGCTCAGCATAAGTCACCATACCCGGGGCAACCTTCTGTGCAGCTAGCAAAGCCCCTTCAGATTGGAGGCATTGATCTAAATTCTGGTGTAGCTGAATCACTATAATATTCATCTACTGCAGAATTTTGTTCCAATATGTTAACAGATTTCTGGACATCTGTGTCACCATCAAGTTTATCTTCATAAACTGGACCTACCATCTGCAGAACTCCTGAAGTTTGTGTTCCTTGAGTTTTCACTGGCAGGGAGGGCTGTGGCGAAGTACAAGCTGCCCCCCTCCCCAAAAGCCTACTCCTCTGCACCCACCCGCGGATGCCTGCTGAAGCTGGCTGCTGAAACTAAAAGCCCCTCTGACCACCAGCTCCCGCCGCCTCCTGCCCGGCTGCCCGCTGCCGAGGAGCCTGTCTCTCTTTCTCTCTGTCACACCCACCCACACAAACACCAGCCCTGCACCTCCTGGGGGCTTTCTGCTAGTTGAGACCCTGCTGCTGGCACCGCACATCTTTGGGTTACTACACTACTTGAGGTGGCATGTGCTGCTGGAAGGGATCTAGTAGCTGTATGAGATTCTGCCACCTGCCAGCAAGAACTTCAGCACACAGGCATAAAAGAGAGGACATGTAAAACGAAGCTTGCAACAATAAATTTGAAAACTTTACTTAAAACTATTTACAAAACAAGAAAAACAAAACAACAACAACAACAGCAACAACATTTAATAAAACAAAAGCAAACATGAAAAGGAAACTTATAAACAAGCTAAGAGTGACTCAGTCTCTGCCACTGGGCCTGTCCCCTGGTATTTGGGGGAAAGGCAACAGGCCTTGGGGCGGCTCGCAGTCCGGAGGGCCAGCGGCCACCATGGAAGTATCCACTACGCCATTGTCCATGGTGTTCTCCAAAACCTCTGCCAGATTGTTATGCCAGCTGGAGACTGCCTGGAGGTAGACCTGCACGCGGCACAGCTCGGCAGTGACTTACTGTCCGTATGCCACCACCCTCTGCTGCTCCGCCTGCACCGCCTGCATCTCCGCCACCAGGCACTTCTTCAGGTTGGCAGAGGAGCGCTGGGCCTCCTCCACGTGGCCCTGGGTGTAGTAATGCAACCTGGCCCGAAGGGCCTTGATCGCAGCATCCTCCGGGATCCCAGGGGTCTCCATGGTGAGGCTTAAGGCGAGGGGAGGGGAAGGGCTTATATGCCTCCTTTTCCTGGTTGCCTTCCCCCCCTTTTGCATGTGCTGCGGCTCAACGGGTGCAGCTGCAGAGCAGTCCTCCTCACCCACCCGCCTCACCCGCATTTCGTGGGTCCGCTCTATGTGGGTGAGAAGCCCCGATGTTGTCCCCTCCCTCTGCCAGTGGAAAACTTTATTGCAGATCTAGAAAGAGCAGAAAAAGAAAGGAACATTAGAAGTGCCATACTGTGTCAGACCAATGGTCTGTCAAGCCCTGCCTGCATTCTGTCTCCACGAATGGGTGGACTGGGTGGCCATCCATCCAATCTTTCTCTGCAGGGGACTTCTGTTCCTGACAGGTCAGAGGGCAATTAATTCCCTGTTGTTCCAGTCCCCATTGTGGTGGTTCTGTTGCCCTGGATGTAAAACCATCAGACATCCAACGACTGGCGCTGAATGTCTGGGGGTGAGGCTGGTGAGCTAGGGGCCTGGTCCTGGAAGCTGGGCTGGTCCCGGGGCCAGAATCCAATTCCTTTCTGAAATGGGAATAAATAGGAACACCAAGTAAATATCATGCATTTATGCTGATGTCTCTAATCCTCCCTCCTTGGGGTGCTAGTAGGGACGGCAACTAAAAAAAAACCATAAAGAAAAGCACGTGCAAATCCTGCCCTCCCAGGGGTGCTAGGGGATGCTAGATATTGCAACTAGAAGGGAGACCCTTGATAGCCTGACACATGTTTGGGTGGGGGATTGCTCATGCCTGACTGCTGGAAGAGTCCCCCACACTACAGTACTCTCTTTCTCTTTCTGGCAGACATCCACTGCCACCCGCTGTTGGCCACTGTTTGTGCCTGACTGATGCCCACCACTCACGCACCCACCCGCACGCCAGTGAGCTGAGCTCGCTCTAACTGATACAGCCTTTCTTGTCTTAAAAGAAAAAAAAGGTTTACAAACCTGGCAGGAATGGCAGTAGAGCCCACCGCTTCCTCCTCGTCCGAAGAGGAAGCCAGTGCCACCGGTGCCACGGGAGGTGTAGCAGGGGCAGCGGCCTCCACCGGTTCCTCCTCCTCCTCCTCCTCCACCAGCAAATGTGCCCCCAGCCAGAGGATGTGAACAGCCTTCTCCACACGCACACAAATTTCTGGTTTCCGGCACGATTTCCGGCTTCCCGCATGCTCATGATATTTTTAGGCTGAACACCAAATGCCGAACACTGAATGCGATCTCGGCAATCCACCCGAATGGCTGACACCCAAATGGCCGAACCCGAACACATGAACCGAACGCGGCCGAACCAAATGGCCGAACGCAAACTCGGCGATCCACCCGAACGGCCGAACGCGAACGCACGAGACAAACACGGCCAAACCGCATGGCTGAACCCGAACCGCGATCTTTTCGCCCATCCCTAGTAAACAGTACAATATGATATCATGGTAACCACCAAATACTAACTGGAATACCGCTCAGTATCTGGACCTTTCTGAATATCAGTGAATATCGCAGATTCAGCCATTTACCAAAAAGCAAATAATGGTGGTTATTCATTTCAGCTCTAAGCTTTGTGTAGGCTCTAATGTGGTGTGAGACATGACTCCCAATATGTCATCAAAAATGAGGTACACTTTGTTTTAAAATGGTGCAACCATTCAGTGCATCCAAAGACACAAGTTTTAAGTATCCTAATTAGAATGCAAATTAGGTTATTTGTTTATTTAGATTTTTTACTCTGCACTATGTCCTAAGGTGCAGGGTGGCTTACAGCATAAATATAATATATACATATATAAGCTAGACAATAAAACCACTAAACTAATAAGACACCCCTCTCCCCCGTGGCTCTACCCAAGCCCATTAAATGCTTAGCCAAATAAATAAGTCTTATGCTGCCTCTGGAAGACATTCAAACTAGGACTTAGGTGAATTTCCAGGGGAAGGGAGTTCCAAAGTAGTGGAGCAGCCACCAAGAATGCCTCTCTGTGTGCCCGAGACGTATGAACATGACCCAATGATGGAACTTGCAAGAGGGCACTCTAAAATGATCTTAGAGGCTGCGGAGGGACATAAGGAGGTCCTTTATATATGTAGGGCCCAGGCCGTTTAGGACATTATAGGTCAAAACCAGCACCTTCAGTTATGCACAGAACACTAGTGGCAGCCAGTGCAGACCCTGAAGTACTAGAATTATGCGCTCCTGGTGACCCACCCCTGTCAAAAGGTGGGCTGCTTTGTTCCGTATAAGTGGTGTGAGGCAAATCATAATGAGGTTGCACTGTACTAATTAAATAAGCCTTGCAAATGATTGACAGGAAAGTACGGTAAGTATGCTCTAATAAGACTGTACTTTAAGTTATTTTGCATCCTGTGTTATTGATTGTGGCTTTTTCTTTGTTAAAGCAATACCTGAATAAATTCTATGGCTGCCCACAAGACAATTGCAATTTATTTGTCCTGAAAGACACTTTGAAGAAGATGCAGAAATTCTTTGGGTTGCCTGAAACAGGAGACTTGGATCAAAACACAATTGAAACAATGAGGAAGCCTCGCTGTGGTAATCCAGATGTGGCCAATTACAATTTCTTTCCAAGAAAACCAAAATGGGAAAAAAATCTGGTAACATACAGGTACAGACTGACTAGTGATGCTTATATAGAAATGCATAAGATGGCCAAAGGGCTAACAAAAATATAACTAGTCATTTGGAGAAGGGGAAGGAAGGGGACTCTACTGCTCTGAGTCTGAACCACGGCTATCAGAGTTAAACTCCCATGTATATTTGGAAAGTCCCTAAAGAGCTGAAATAGGGACCTGGTTTGGTAATACCTGCATTTTTGGTACAGGGTACACGAACTGGTACCTGAATACCATTTGAGTATTCAAAATACCAAAACACCAACAACCAGTATACTGAAATTTTCCAGCAAAATCCCCAAATCTAAGATGAAATCCAGGACAAAATCAGGACAACATCAGAATTTTGGCATGCCGCTGTCGGTATTTCATTATTTTGTGCCCAATCGAAAACCAGTTCAGGTATCGAAAAGTACCGAAAGTATTTGGTTAAATTTGGGTACTTGAAATTCGACAGGTATACCAGTTTTTGCATGTACTTGTTTCAGCTCTACCCTGGACATTTGGGAAAACGTATGTAAAGTCCAAAGGTTTTGTAAAGTTTGGTGTGAATGAGCATATGCCCAGTATGCTAAAGAAGAATGGATCAATACTCTGCAATTTCCAGGCTTGGAAGGCACAAAGCATGTACCAGAGAAACCACCAGGGCCTATTCGCTAGTCACAGATTGGAGAGCACACAGCATGATAGCAATCTTCAAGAGTGGTGCTCTCTACCCCACAGTTTAGAGTCATCTGTAAATAAACCCCCTTCAGATTCAAAGGACTGTGCTTTCCCTGAGCCTATTTCCTTCCAGTTCAGCTCCCTCTCAGCTTTTCATCTTCTTTTAACAGCATCTGTAGGAGGCCCACCTAGCGGCCCATCAGCCCTGCCACTCTGGTAAGCAGACTCTCATGCTGGGGATTTATTCTGTTCCCTGCTTGTTGAAAGTGTGACAGTCTACAACTTGTCACAGAAGTTACAGTTTTGTTTTATAGTTAAAACACTGGCTTTGGAGGAACTCAGAAGATGAGAATTTTATTCCTGTCTGCATAGTGAGTTTCCTATGTGACATTGGGCCAGTCACCTAATCACTCTGGACCCAAGTTCTCCATTGGTCCAATGGGTATATAATTGTTTCCTGACTAAAACAGGGCTGCTGACTGTGAGGATAATTTCATCAGAGCTTGCTAGGCACAAACACGTCTGCGGTTCCCAAACTTTAGGTCACCTGAAATGGGTACTTGCTAAAATACCTGAACCCCTCAAATCGGCACTACCCAACCCAAATCGAGTGACCACAAAGCACTACTCAGCTACTGCCTGTTTGGGTACTCATTTCATTAACTGCCAGAATATTTATCTATTTTTTGTAACACCATGAAGGAAAACAATAGCTTTTTTTCCCCCACATGAGATGAACAAGACTTGTTCAATTGCTGAAAAAGCCAAGAAGACCAAAGCAGAAATGAGATTTGCATGTAAAAATAATGTGCGTATCTTATTCTTTCAGACTTGATCTGGAGTCTCCAGATTTTCAGGTTTCATCTCTGAGCTCTGGATGAATCCCCTATTCTCTGGGTTAAGAGAAGGGGAGGATGGGGCATATCAGAAAGGGGCACTGCAAGAGGCTCTCTGCCCCCTCTCTGACATGGCCCCAACCCCTTGCGGAGACCATTGAAATGCTGGGCTGTGTCAAGAGAGAGAGCCCTGACACTTTGCCACCTCAGCCCTCTTTCTGACATGCCTCCCTCCCCCATTAGGAGCATCTTGACTTCAAAAGGGGCCAGGACCATGTCAGGAAGGGGCAGGGGAAGATTCTCTTTGTCCAGCCCCTTTTGGCATGATCCTGTCCCTTTTTGTGTAAAGACTTTGGGAAAGGTGGCCATTGGAGTTATATTTTAACTGTGGAGTCACAGAACAAAATTTTAGAAACCATTTTTTAAAAGCTATGACGGCGGGGCAGCGGAGGGGGGGGTGAGGGGGAAAAAAGTCTATATTCATTGTTGTTCCTTATTCTCTAGTTTTAACTCTTTTCAGCCACTCAAGGCCTCGGTAACTCTCATGTTATTCTATGTGAGCAACTGACAGCAGAGGTGAACAATGCACACACAAGCAGTGGGCTCAACATTAGCCACTCTGAGCTGCTGGGGTGGGGAGAGCAGGATATAAATTTTGTTAAATAAATAAATAAATAAATAAATAAATAAACTTTTTTTCAGTCTAAGGGCAAATACTGAGGAAAACTGCCTCCGTCCCCCCACCCCCCACTAGTGGGGGTGTGCGGTGGTAGACCCTTTGCCACACCCACCTGGGAGGGGGGCAGGACGGCTGGGCTGTTTCCCATCTCGGGCTTGCATGGCCCTGAGGCAGGAAAGAGAGCAGCTACACGGCTTGGTGGATGGGGACCTAGAACCCCGCCGGGGTTTCTAGGCAGCTTCAGCAGGCACCGATAGGACCAGCCTAGCCACGTGGGTCCCGCCTGACTGGGCGGGACCCACGTTTCAGTGTCCACAGCACCTCCAGCCCCACTTGTGGACTGGAGCGACCAGAAATGGCACACCCCCCCATGCACTGTGGGTCCATACTGGTCACCATCGGGACCAGGGAGGAATTGTTAAGGGAACCCTAATCTGGCCATACTAATGGGGTTCTCATTTTTTGCCTTCCTCACAGTTCTGGGGATTTGGTTAATTGATCTGCCCTAGAACTAGGGTGTTGTGCCTGTTCCGAATATTGTTGCACTCTGGCGGGGGTCCAGTATTGCAGGTTAGAGTAGATTAGAATGACCATAAGTACAAGTCATCTCCTTAAGAGATGGGTAGGCACATGCACCAAAAAAGCAGGGTACGGCAAGTAGCGGGGTAGCCTCCATGGGAGGGGTTGTCCAGCGAGGACAGTAGGGACAGGTATGGTCCCCCATCGGCAGGCACCCTCATTCGTACTCAAGTCCGGAAGGACTTTGGTCCCCCTCACCCATGGCAAGGGCCACAGAGGGGGAGACATGTTCATGATTGGGGTGGTAATCAAAGGTATATCGAAACCACCCCTGAGTTGCTGTCTGGTTGACAAACTTAAAGTACTGGACCTGAATCGCAATAGGCGATTTCCCCCACCTAATTTAATTATGATTTGACCTAATAAAGAGTGCAGCAGTTAAAACCCAAGCCTTGTGTCCTGTCTCCTTCGGTGCTTCAGCAAAAAAATCTTGCTTGATGTTGAAAGGGCTTTCAGTGGGAGTTAGGTGCATTCATGACTTAAACAATCTCCTTCTCTGAGGCTATTTTTACACGAGCATTAATTTGAATTAACCAGCTTTTAATGTGGAATAAGTTGATCATGTGAACACTTTAGTCCAAATTAATGACCCCAGATTCAAAATTTAAGCCGGGTTCTAGAAATCTAATTTTCAAGGATTTATTTTAATGCAGATTAAGCTCAATCTGAAATAGTGATAGGGTGTTTTCAGACGTGACGAGATCACAGTGAACCACGCTGAATACCTACATGTGGTCACTGTGCCCTGCACGTCTGTTCAGCATGGGGTGTTTTCAGACGTGACGAGATCACAGTGAACCACGCTGAATACCTACATGTGGTCACTGTGTCCTGCACGTCTGTTTGGTGGCCGTCAGATGTTCGCCACGCTGAATGCCCACATAGGGTCAATTTCAACCACGCTTCCGGGGCTCCCGGCGCAAAAATCCCCAGAAGCGTGGTGAAAGTGATTCCCAGCCAGAACCATTAAAAAGTAACGTCTGGCCGGCGATCACGGTCTGGAATCCCCGGCAGGATTCTGGGCCGTGGTCAAACTGCCCCGACGCTGCGGCGTCTCCCCAGAGGGCGGGCGGCGAGGGAGCGGGGAGGGGCGGGGCCGTGCGTCTGCACGTTGCACCGCGCGGCCCCACCCCCTCCCTGATTCCCCGCCGGGATCCCCGGCACGTCTGTTTGTCATGCCTGGGTGATCCCGGCGGGGAATCTCTGGGTTGTTTTCGGGATGGGGCGAAGCCGCCCCGTCACATCTGAAAACACCCATAGTGTGAACAGCTAATCTGGACTTAGTCCCAGAACCATAGAGTGCTGCAGATAGACATGTCTCCCCTTTACCCATCCATATCTCTATGGTATCCTGCAGTTATTCAAGCAGTCTCTGTTTGGCATGCCAGATTTAAAATCCACCGCAGCAAGATGAAGACCCCTCCATTTTTCAAGGTGACTGTTGTATCTGTTGCTGTCACTGTATGTGCTCCCAAAAATCAGAGCAGAAGAGGACGCTGAAATCTGGTTGCGCTGCACCATGGAATTTCACAGTCTTCCTTGAGACTCTTAATCCAGATTAACCTGTTCACACTGCAAATCAGAATTAATTCTTATTCTTTATTTAAATTGATCATGTAACCAGTTACTCTTGAGTAATAACCCTGAATTAATAGATCAAGATTAAAAACTAATTCAGATTAACTGTGATAATGTAAAAACAGTCTAAGAAGCAGCAGGTTAATTTGGCATGTTTTGTTCATTAGTTGCTAAAAGTACTAAGGACTAAAGACAGATCCCACTCACATTGGGCATTTTTACACACATGTTAAAGTTCTGGATTTTTCAATCTTCTGGGTTTACAAGTCCACAAATAAGTTCTGGATGCATTGTACACACTGCCCTGAGACAGCCTAAAGTAGCCACAGCTATAGATTAGACAGGTTGCCATGGAAACCAATTATCACAGCTGCCTGGAGCAAAGCAGTTTACCAGGAGAACTTTTTAAACACAAAAGTTCTGGGAGATGCTCTATGCAGAAGTTCAAAGAGCCGGATGTTTAAGATCTGAGTGAGTGATTTAAGACACAAAGAAAGTTCAGGAAGTAACAGCAAACATCCAGGCGAAATGTGTGTGTAAAAAGACCCAGTGAAAAAGATGTCAAATTTCCCAGTAGTTTGAATGGGGCAGACTCAAGGTCTTAAAAGAAGCAGAAAGTCCCAGTTAATTTATTTTAACTGCTTTGTTTGTGTTTCTACTTCTCTGGTCAGGGGAGTCATAGGATCCTTCAGACTGTGTCAGTGTCTGGTAAACTTTGGAAAACTAAACATTGCAGTAGATCTTTAGGCCTCCTTTTCTGATGTGATCCAGATGATATAATTGTACCACAATAATCACGGACACAAAGATGTAACTAACTAGAAAAAATGTGGAGTTGGAAGGCTTTTTTCAGCAGGAAGTTCATTGTCTGTTGAGACATGTCTGAGTAAGACCAGGGCAGCATATATCAAGAAGATGAAGAGAGCACTTACAAGCAGTTTTGCTTCTTTCTAAAAGTTTTCTGTGTCTCTGCTCTCTCCTTTGATTCTTTATTGCACCTCCTGATGGTGGGGGTTGGCTCTGGCAAAGAATTATTATTTGGCTCAAAATTATATTATTGTTGAGTTATGGAGAGGATTAAGGACACAGTACTCATTTTAGCAATATAAAGGCTATTCTGATTTTTTCCGGTTGCATTGGAGGCTCCAGAGATTCTAATGGATCATTAGGTCTGCTTGCATGTGCACATCAAACAGGATGTTATATGTCTGTGCAGACCTTTTAAAAATCTTAGAGTAATTTAAACCTAAGTTACTGTAGATATGGCTAATCTCTTACTCATACACATGTAGCTATAGACTATAAGAAGTGCCATACAGCAACGGACCAATGGTCCATCGAGTCCAGCATCCTGTCTCTGACAGTGGCCATTTTCAGTCGCTTAGGAGAAGTACCCAATAGGGGTGGTGCAATTTTTTTTCATTTTCTAGTTACTAACATGAATGAATCCCAATTCATTTTAGTAATGAATATTACAAAAATAGATGAATAAGCAAATGATTGTCATTTTCTTTCATTCATTTTCATTTAATTTTTTTTTAAAAAACTTGTAAAAAAAAAATGGTGCATGTGTAAAATGGCCACCAGGGTCATCCTGCATGTATAGTATATACCCTTTACCAAAATGGCACCAGCAGCAGCATCACCATTTTGGAAGCCGGTCTGTCCGTTCCCAAATGGCAGTGATGCTGCCAGCGCTACTTTGGAAAAGGGCATGGGTACATGTGCAGAATGGCCCTGGTGGCCATTTTAATTTTTTTTTAATTACTGTGTATGTGCAAAATTGCCAGTGGACCATCCCACGCATACACACACTTTTCCAAAATGACACCTGCAGTGTTGCTGCCATTTTGGGCAAGGTCAGCCAGTCTGCACATGTGCAGTGGCCATTTTGCGCATGCACAACAGGCTGCCCTTTTCCAAAATGGTGGCAACAATGCCAGTGCCATTTTGAAAAAGGGCATGCATGCACAGAATGGTCCAGCAGTGATTTGCACATGCGCAGTTATTTTAAAACAAAACCAAATATTTTTTGTGAAACAAAAACAAAGGGTGTGCCTTCTGCATGCACACCCCTAGTACACAACAGGTCATAATGGAGTGGTTCGATCCCTGTTGTTCACTCCCAACAGTCAGAGGTTACATCACCCAACTGCCTTGGCTAACAATTAATGGATCTGTCCTCCAAGAAGTTATTTAAAGCCAGCTAGGCTACTGGTCTTGGCTGCATCCTTTGGCAAAAAGTTCCACAAGTTAATTGTGCATTGAGAAAAATAATAATACTTTGTTTTAAATCTGCTGCCAGTTAGTTTTATGGAATACCCCCTAGTTTTAGCACTGTTTGAGAGGATAAATAACTCCCTATTTACTCATTTCATGCCACCCATGATTTTATAAATTTCTATCTTATCCCCTCCCTCTCAGTATATTTCAAGAAGAGTGTGCCATACAAATGAAGACATACAATTAATACAAATACCTACCACACAGCCACTTGTGTTTCATGCTTCTGCATTCAGTGTCCTGCTGTTTAAACAGCAGCTACTTGATGTGTAATTAATTGCACAGAGGTTAATCTAAACCAAAACAGACGGCCTCTCGGTTTAGATGAAGGGTGGATTTTCTGAGATATGAGCCAATCTCATTTGCACTGTTGGAGCCTTCTTCTACCAAAGAGCCTTGTTATATTTTCCCAGGGTCTGGGCAGTAAACAGGCAAATGCAGACTGTGTGACTTCACAGGGTCCTATGTGTTGGGGTCTATGAATAAACTTGAAATGACAACATGAGTATGAGAAGCTCTGTTATAAAGTATTGTTGGCCCACAGAGTCTCAAACGTGGGGAGCCATGGCCTATGGAAGGCCTCTGGTGATTCAAGAAGGAGTCCCCAACATATGGGGCTCATGAGCAAACTAGAAATACCAACATATGTATAACATCTGGACCTGCAAGACAGACAGCGTTGGCCCCGGGAGGGAATGTTATATTTAACTGAACACCCAAAATTAATTATGGTAGCATTTCCCTTTTTCTAATGGGTAGCTGTGTATGTCCATCTAGACTCACCGCCCCGAGCTGCCTTTGGGCAGGATACAAGTTTTAAATAAATAAATAAATTAAAATAGATTTCCTATGTTAAGAGGGGGCCCACATCACACAAGGTCCCAACTTCCCTGGCTCCAGCAATGGTTCCCAACTTTGCACAGGGTCCCATTTTCCCTGGCTCCAGCACTGCCCAGGGTACTTCCATCATTTCAAGCAGCAAAAACTAGAAATCAGTGTTGTTTTTTTCATGCGTGTAACTACCGAGGCTGTGCTATTCTTTCCTTTTCATCTCTAAGGATTTTAGGTTACACACCTGATTTAGACTCTGAAACAGTGGATGATGCTTTCGCCCGAGCCTTTAAAGTCTGGAGTGATGTCACACCACTGGAATTTTCCCGAATTCATGACGGAGAAGCAGACATTATGGTTAATTTTGGACGATGGGGTATATTATTTCAATTTTTACATATGGTCTTTGGTTTGTTTTTTTCCATTGAGCCTCAGAATTGGAATGACCTATGCTCAGTAAGCATTTTTAGTAAGGCTTTCTGGCAATCTAGTTCTCCCTTGGATTAGATTAATTGTAACAACTTATTGTGCACAGATCTCTCTCTCTCTCTCCCATCTGCCCCCACATCGGTACATACATGTATACTCTTATCCTCAGTCTTTCTGTAACAGCAAGTTTGGTAAGGAACAAAATTTTAATACAGCAACCAGGAAAATCATGGGAAATAGTGAGCCCAATTCTCATCTGGTAAAAACTGACATAGGCCAATTAAAATGGAGTGGTAGAGATTTGCCCCTCACCATTCAAGGCTCTTGAGGTATTACGTTTCCTCAGGTACTCTGACAGGGAAAGGAAGAGATAGAGAGATATTTTACTCATCAGGGGTCAGATTGAAACAGCGAAAGACTTTACTTAAATATAACAACATAGTCACCAATATTAAGGGAAGGGAAAAATAGAGAAACATGAGATGAGACCGAATAATTTAAAAAAAGGGTTAAAATGACTGTTTTCAATAACTTCACTTGGTTTCACTCAGGCTGTTTTTACATGAGTCTCATTTTACGTGTGAACTTCTACTCCCTTCCCCCCGCAAGTTTGTTTCTCCAGAACTTCAGAAGTCCGGGAGAAGCGAGGCTCATGTAAAAACAGCCTCAGTTACTCTTATTTCTCCCAGATTCACTTAGTTCAGACTGCCAAGTCCGCAGCCTTTTCCTCATGTTTTGTAAGATGTGTGGGTTCCTGAAGGAGACACTGGGTGTAAACAGATGGACCCAGAAGTTTCCTCAGGCAATGCAGTACCCTCTCCTGCCATGCCTGGAGCTGACAGCAGGGTGAGTAAGAGGACAGGAAGCAGCCTGTGCTTCCTCTGATGCCCACACAGCGCCTTCTCTGCACCATAGAGTTGTGAGCAATCGGCTGGTGCTCTAGGCTGGTACCCGCAATGTTATGGTGCTGTCAGGGGCAACGGCCAGCTGAAAATGGAGCTGCAGCATGGGTCTACCCGGCAGATGGACAGCAGCTCCACTCCAGGTCGTTGTCCTAGGTTTGGCCAGCCTGCTCCTCCAGCAGTATTCCAGGATGTTCCAGAGTGCTCCAGGGAGGGCTGCCCCAGAGTAGGCACAGCCCACTCCACTTCTAAATCTGGCACAGATTCTTTTAAATGGACTGGCCAGCTTAAGGGGGGGGGGATTGAGGCAGGATGGCATGGGCAGAACTGGAGTTGCAGTCCATCTAAAAGCACCCACTGTATTAACCCTGCCCCGGGGTCTGTCTCCATGTCCCCCCTGGCCTGTATGTTCTAAGAAAGTTCTCCCTCCAGCTACCAAGGGCCTAGTTTCCTGACAGCCTTCTCCTTTTACCTCTTTTCCTTATCAGTCTGGCTTTTTACTCCCCTCCACCTCATGCCCCTGGGACCAACTGTCACCCCTACCAACATTCCATAACGGCCACTCCCCAACTGCCAATGAGCAACAGTAGAATCAGCCCCTCCTCTCTTTGAGTTCTACAGCCACAAGAAGAAAGAAGTAGCTTCAGCCTAGCTGCTATTAATAATGCATTGTTAACTCTTTATAGTTACTTAACCACTTAGGGCATTTTGAGACGCACAACTTTTTTCCCCGGTTTGGCAAACTTTTGCATGCGGAGTGGGGGCTTTAGACACTCACCACCTCCCACCCTAAATCACCCATGTGCTATTGTAAACAGAAGCACTGGGTGTTTCCCACATGTCTAAAGGGCCAGACTTGTAAAACCTCTGCTACTGGGGTTTTACAAATCCAGGTCTTATGATATGCAGGAGTTGCCCAGTGCAGGGTGAGTGTCTAAATCCCACCGCTCACCCCTCATGTGAGTTTGCTGAGCCTGGACTTTGAAGTCCAGGGGGGAAAGTGGTGTGTCTAATACACCGTTAATTTTAATTCAAAATAAATCCAGGAACTATTTAAAAGATTCTACCATGGCAATTAACAATGTTTTCTTGTAAGTTCATTTTGAGGTTTCAATGTTGTTTGCAAATACAGGGGTTTACACTTCCAGTTTCTAAAGGGAAGGTTGTGACTTGGCATCTGGGCTTCATGTTCAGTCTCCATTCTGTAATATGGTTTGCCATAAAGCCTAGATTTTTAGCCTCTCTAAAGTTCTGAGGAATTATTAAATTAGAATCTAGTTCTGAAAATAGGCTATTTTAAACTGAAGGAACATGGGTAGGTCTCAGAAAGCAGATTTGGTGCATTTGAACCTACCAGCTAGGAGCCACCTTTTTCTTTTTTTAACCTTGAATCAAACCTTTGAATCAGACTGTGCATTCTAGAAGTATCTTCGGGAAGATCGTGTTGAGAGCCAAAGGGACCCAGGCCACCAAGTAATTGAGCTCTGCGGCGAGGGCTCAATTTCAAGCAAGTCTTCTTTGTTTAAATTAGTGACAGATGAGCCTTGAAAGATTCAGAGCTTCTGTCCAATTTGGATAAACCCATATCACTTTGGATTCTTAACCAAACCTCTTGCATCCAGTAACACTAAGGGGGTTCAAAAAACAAGAAATGGAGGGAGAAATTGAGTTTTTCAAAAACACAGCACACCTGGGTTTATTTGATGCAGGGGAAATAGCAAATCATAGTTCTTAGAAATTTTCCTTACAACAGCCTCTCTTTCTGCATTGCAACCCTTTGTCCTCACCATCAACCACAGCCAGGGTCACCACAGAACTTCCTTTCCTTTAGGCATCTACCTCAGTCAGTTGCCTCTTCCAACTGATACTGTATCTGCCTCTCTGCCAAATGTGAGGGGCCAGCAGACATATCCTGAGTTTCAGGCCAAGAACATGGGTGTTTATAGACGGACGCGGAGGCAGCTGGCCCCCAGAGCTGCTCCAGGGTGCACTCCCATGTGCACCCACTCCCAGCTCTACCAGGGTCTGCTTTACACGGACCCAGAGGGTTCCCCTAGCCACAGTCCACCCATGCGGTGTCCCATCACCCAGCGCTCTAGGTTGGCACCCACAACTCTATGGTGTTGCTTGGGAAACAGCCATCTGGGAGTGGAGCTGCAACGTGGATCCACCAAATAGACAGACAGCAGTTCCACTCTGGGTCTGTGCCCTGGGTTTGGTTGGCCCACCCCGTTGGTGGCATCTAGGATATTCTGGAATGGCACAAGTGGGGCTGCTCCAGAGCAGGCTCAGCCAACCTAATGCAGGATTAGGAGGTGAGGATTTGGGAGGAAAGGATCATGGAAGGCCTAGGAGACAAGCACTAAAGAAGGTTCTGGAGCAGGCAATCAGGAGCACACAGGATCTAGCTCTAGCTCACAAGCTCAGTGTGCATCACTTGGCATGAACATGTTCCTGCTTACCAATAGAGATTTATATGGCCAAGGACAGTCAAAAAGGAATCAGGAATGAGAAACCTATGGGACACATCAATGGATGCCATTTCTTCTGGAGAAAAAAAACTGACCATGCTAATTTACATGCACTGCTTCATGTAAATTTATGCCCATTTAAAGAAAATTCAGGTTGAGCTAAAAAAAGAGGGGCAGAAAGGAGATGATGGATAAATAGGGCAAGAGTTGGTTGTGGGGACTGGGTACATGGACGTAGGGGTGCAAGGACAGATGAATAGTAGGGATGGGCGAATGCGGTTCGGAAGTTCTAAGTTCGGCCTGAACTCAGCCTGTTCGGATGACCAAATGCGAACACAAACCTGAACACGAACATACCGAACAGCGCCGAATGGTGAAATGGCCGAACAGTTCGGTCAGTTCGGATCGCGTTTGGGTGAGTTCAGGTAGCAAAAAAAGGTTCACTGTAAGGTGACATGGAGGGGTAGTACTAGTCACTGAGGAGCAGTCTTCCAGGCACCAGGGGTGGAGAGGCTTGCAAGAAATGAAAATATCTGCCTCCCCCCTTCCCAAAACTGTCTGAGCTAGTCACTGTTCCTGAACAGCAGGCATTGAGTAGGATTATTAGATTGCTTTAAGTTTCATTTCAGTTTTGTACTGAAATGAAACTTAAACCTTAAACTGAAACCTTGTGTT
>QEPC01002449.1:94564-158917 GCA_003113815.1 Sphenodon punctatus
AGCTAGCTTAGTGATAGAGATAGCGTTAGTGATTTAGTTTTAGTGTTTGTAGGAGTAGGCCTGTGTACTTATTAGATAATCCATTTAGTTCATAGCATTTAGACTAGTTAATAGCAGTTAGATTTAGTGTAGATAGATAGATATAATATTAGATTAAAAAAATAAATTAAAAAACCTCATATAAAAACCAAAAAAACAAATAAAAAACAAAAGAAAACCATATAAAACCCAATAAAAAACAAAAAAAACCACCCATAACATTTCCCGAACGGCCAAACTGAACGGCCGAATGGCCGAACTGAATGGCTGAATGGCCGAACAGAACGGCCGAACCTGAACCCGGCGAACTAACCGAACGGATGAACCGAATGCAGCCGAACCGAACGCAGCCGAACCAAACAGACGAACCCAAACCGCGATCTGTTTGCCCATCCCTAATTAATAGTCCCATAGCCCATGCACAGAGGGACTCCTGGGGCAAGAAGATTCAAACACCTTGCATGAGCTCTGGGTGCTGAATCTCTGGAATCTTCTGTACCAATTGTTTTTGCTAATGTATAAGGTGATAGTTGATTAACCCTGAGCAAAGAGCATTGGCTTAACCCAAGACCCAAAAATGGTGCCTGAACACCCTAAGACTCAGGGTCAAACCCTGAGTGGTGGTAACCCTAGCAACACCCAGGTCACTTAGAAAAACCTAGGGTTTTGGGGAGTAGGCCCACAAACCAGGATCTGAGTAACCAAGTTCTCAAGGCATTTGCAAGGCTGCAATTTTGAGCCCCACTTTGCTGCTGTACCCTCACAACACATGGCATTTGGGTCCTATCATTTCTCTGTCATTGCCTCTGAAAATTGTAGCTTCACTACAACACATGGCATTTGGGTCCTATCACTTCTCTGTCATCGCCTCTGAAAATTGTGGCTTCACTGACACCACTTTTAAACGAGGGATTTGAAGGCGTCCCTGGAGCTGCATGTTAAGAGAGAAGCCTCACCGTGCTGCCGGAAGTGACGTGTTTCCCGTTGCCGGCAATGGTGGCTGGAGACTCAGCGCTTTGCAGAGGCGCATTCTGGAGACCTCAATTTTCAGGTCTCCAGAATGCGCCTCTGAAAATCACTGCGTCTCCAGCCACCGCCATTGCCAGCAACGGGAAGCACGTCACTTCCAGCAGCGCAGCACAGCTTGTCTCTTAACGTGCGGCTTCAGAGGTGCCTTTAGTGCCCTCATATAAAAGTGGTGTGATGAGTTACAAGCCATTGTGTTACAGGTCCACAAATGTGAAATATCAGAACAGGAACACTTCCTGGTACTTACTCATTAGTCAGCTCAGACACACACACAACCCTCGCCACCTTCCATACACAGATACATTCTGCAACATTGCACAAAGGGTGTTTTCTAATGTGACAGCTCCTGCCATGGCCACAGACTGCTCCAAGCGGGGGCAGAAGCCACCACTCTGTCTGGGAATCAGCCCGGCCACCAAACAGTAGTGACAGCAGCTGAGGGCGGAGATAGGTGTGCTGCCATGATGCCCAGGCCCCGCTGCTACTCCGGACCGTGGTAAGTAAAGTGGGCTATCAGACATGATAGTCTGCTTTACTCTGGGTCCAACAAATGTTTTCTGACCATGGTGGGGGCTACCCCGGACTGTGACTTGGGGATTTCCCCAAGTCACAGCCTGGACTAGCCCTCACCACAGTTGGGAGACAGACCATGCCAACATCTGGTGGCCGCTTTCTAATGTGACAGCAAGCACCGGTTCAAGCCTCACTGAAGTGGGTTAAACTATTAGGGATGGGCGAACACGGTTCAGATGTTCGGAGTTCGGACCGAACTTGGTCTGTTTGGACATCCGAACTGAATGTCCAAAACGAACTCTCGAATGACCAAACAGTTTGGTCATGTTTGGATGAGTTTGGGGGCAGGAAAAACATCTTTTCAGGGCCAAAAATCCAGTTTTGGTTTCGTTTCGGTTTTGGTATCGATAGCGCATGTAGCAGGAAGCAGTCCAGGGGGGCTGATACGCCGTAAGAAGGGGGCTTGAGGGATTCAGCCTGGGTGCTGAACCCACCTAGGGGTGTGGCAGGGTCAACCCCAGAGTTGGGGAAGAGACTGTGGGGTTAACAGGCTCAGAAACTCCTAAGGCAGAGTGGGCAGGGTAGTGGCCCTTTAAGGCTGGAGTGAGGAAGCCTGGCCACACCCAATCTGCCTGTATAAGAGAAGGGCTGAGTGAGCGAAGAACTCAGTCTCTGCCAGGGAGCAGAAAAGGCAACATCTCTCTAAAGAAGCCTGCATGGTCTATGCTGTCCAGGGTGATGACCGCTGGGGAACCAGAGTAGGACCCAGATATTGCAGGAGGCCATGCCCAGGAGGGTGCCTCTATCCTGGGGAAGGCTTAGCCAGGGCCTGGGGATTGAAGGCCTGGCTGTGTATACTTTGGGGGGGTGGGTTGTTGGTGCCTGGCTCCTGAGGACTAGAGAGACCAACCTGGGCCTGCAGGGTGCAGGCGGATGAGCCGGCAGCTCAGGTACAGTGGACAAGTGAGTCCCAATAAAGGACTATAAGGAAAGACCCTCTGGACTGTGCAGATTGTGTCCTAGAGGGTTACTCCCTGCCTGGAAGGAGGGGGTTCTGCCTTGGCTCGAGGTGGACACTGCGTAGCAAGGGGGTGAGCTAATTCCCCTAAGAGGCACCCCAGTGCCTCATGTGGCCCTGGGGGAACACACACACACACCCCGCTACAGCACTATTTTTGAATCTTCAGCCAAGTTCGGCCAAACCAAACTCGGCTGAACCGAACCATCGAACCCGAACTTGGGTTTCGGACCGAACATCCAAACCGTGTTCTGTTCACCCATCCCTATAAACCATGCTGTCATCACGTTAGAAAACACCAAAAGTTCCTTTTTACACGGACAGAGGTGGGTGGGGGAATGGGTGTTTAGCCGTGGTGGGTGGAGGTGGTTGTGTATCCGTTTACATGGACACCCACCCACCTCAACCCATCTCCACCCACCGAGCCTCCTCTGGTTTTCCGGAGGGCTCTGTGGGTGGAGGTTGGTGGAGATGGGTGTGCGATGGGTGGAGGTGGGTGTTGCGCAGGAGCGTGCACCTCCCCCACCCATCCCACTCGGTGTTCATGCAGGCGAACACTGAGCGGACACCCATCCCCCCCCACCGACTGTATACACAGATCCCCCCCTGCCCAAACACTGAGGGGGGGGGGGAGTCAATGTAAAAATGGCCGAAGTTTGCATTCTTTGGTAGTTACAATCATTGTAAGTATTCATATGGGTCAGATTTGTTTTGCTGAAGAGCCCACATAAGCAGCTGAACTAATGAAGCCTGGTTTTTGAGGGTGAAGGAAACAAATCTTCGCATAAGACAATAGGATTGTTTGTCTACAGGAGGACCATATCACCACTCCAGGTGCACCCATTGTCATGAAATTTTCAGTCCCAACTAACCTTTGAGCCTTTTGCTCCTTTAACAAATTTGACTAAAATTGGCCTGTGGGATCAAGAGTTAATAAAGGGTATATTGATGGTAGGAACCTTTTCCCTCCTGTGGGCCATTTTAAAAATCAATACAAGCTTTGCAGGCCAGATAGAAGTTGTGGGTTCAGGGGTTGATTAAGTGGTGTACTTAAGATGTGGAACAGAAATGTGGGGGCCCAGATCATGGAACTATGTCATGGGTCCATTCTCATTCCTTGAATACATGCTTTCATCCCTGCTCTTTTCCTCAGAGCCTACTCTTTCAGGGATTGAAGATAGAGAGACTGGATCCATAGGCCAGATCTAGGAACTGAAAAGAAGATAAATGAAATACAGCTATGGGCCAGATTTGGCCCATTGGACCCCACCCCTGTGATCCATGCACAGGCACACACTTACACACACTCACACTCACTCACACACACAGTGTTCACATAAGCCTTTTCGTCCACAGAAAACTGGGCTAAAAAGATAAAGTTCTGATTTTCCACTCTTTTATACCAGTGCAACTACATTGTAATGGATTTACTCCTGCACAAAATGGGTGTAATTGCGAATCCAAGCCTGTGAATGTAGTGTTTGTTTTAGATGGCAACACACCAAGCCAAGAAGCACTGAGTGATGTAAGTGGAGACCCAGGCGGTGTTAATGGCCAGGTCAGTGGTGGCACAGTTGTGAATAACAGGGTTATGCCCTTGCCAGCCTGCATTACCCAAGTGTTTTGAGCTTCCAAGAAAAGCCATCAGTGCAGTAACAGGAGAGCTACTGAAAAGGCCTTCATCCTGGAAATAGGCTGAAATTAGAAGTGCTTGATGGAGAGGATCGATGGGCTGATTCATAGACACCAGGCACTGAACAGGAGTCTTCTTTTCAGGGTTTTTCTACAAAGTAAAAACTAGTCCAGTTTGCTCTCTTTGCTAAGCAGCATAGATAGCTGTTGTTGGCCTGGGAAAAGAGAAGGTAAGATAGCAGAAAGACAGAATAACAAGCAATAGAAAAGAAAATGAATAGTCTGTTATGTAAGAAACTGAGGCAGCCCGCAAAGGGAAATGAATCTTTACCTTTGCAGCTTTCCATTGCACGAAGGCACGGATATTCATATCCTCAAAAAAATATCACCTTTCTCCTTCTTCTTGAGAGTGTATATTTTGCCACTTCCACCAAGGCAAGTCATACATGTATGTTGCTAGCATGCCTAAAAAATTTATTTATTTATTTATTTATTTGGGGTTTATAACCTGCCCTATTCCAAGGAGTTCAGGATGGGTAACAACATATATAAATAACACATAAAATAGATGTAAACTACATTAAAATGTTTACAGTATAATTATAAATATACAGTAGAAAAATAATGTAACACCTCCTAAAAAGCTGGCACCCCTGAAGCTATTTCTGTCCACCGAATGCCTGGCCAAAAAGAAAGTGTTTACATCACTCTGGAAAACTCTCAGGCTTTGGTGATCCTCTAGGGGAAAGGAATTCCAAAATTGTGTAGCATCTGCATGCCTTTGCCATACGAACTTAGCACACTGATGAAACCAGAAGGAGGTTATTCTCCGCTAACATTAAGGGTTGCAATGGAGCTTGTACCTATCTTAGACCCTTTTTGCACAGATGCCCCCCCCCTCGTCCACATGGGCAGGTGGGTGAGCAGTGTGTGTGTGGGGGGGTGTCTGTGTGACCGCTGCAGTGGGTGTAGGGGGTGCATGCATGCTCCTGCTCTCCACCCACCTCCACGCATTGCCCACACATGGAGCAATGGGCACCAATGGCGGATGCATCCGTGTGTGGAGATGGGTGGAGGTGGGTGGGCGTCCATGTAATGGGCCGCCCACACACCGGCCACCCGCCACAGTCGCCACCCATCCCCTCACACTGCCGACCTGTTTGAAAAGGGCCTTTCAGAGATTTACTACAGTCTTCATACAAATAAAATAAACACCTCTAAAATAAAAGCAACATGCTGTACTAAATGCAATATAATCTACACACAGTTGTCCTTCTTAAGATGAAGCAGATTTCTTTTTAACAGCCTGTCCCATAAATGTTACACCTGGGATAAAATTAGTCATATGATGCTTCCCATTGTTGATGAAATAGTCATGTGAGTGTTTTAAGTTCTTACACTTAAGTGTTTACAAACCTGGGATGTTGTTATTGTCTGTATTCCAGCTTTGTGTTCTTTCTTCCACAGAGCATGGTGATGGTTACCCGTTTGATGGCAAGGATGGTCTCCTGGCTCATGCCTTTGCTCCTGGGCAAGGGGTTGGAGGGGACTCCCATTTTGATGATGATGAACTTTGGACTTTGGGTGAAGGGCAAGGTATGCAAGCTTTTTAGATTTTTAAAGCCTAGGGCATATCAAATGCTGTGTCTTGAATCTTGTCCAGAGATTTCACTCCATCATTATGACTTATTGAAATGATGTACATTAACACCAGTAGCAAATTATAGGACAAAATATGAAACTTGTGGCTTTTATGTGGAACAGGTATGGGGGATATTTTTTTTATCAGGGGACAATGCTGGCAATTTAAAAATGTTCAGTGGGCTGCACCAAAAATAGAAAGATGTTGATCTCCATTATTCAACATCCACATTTTTTAGATTTGTGCTTATTCTGTAGAGTTTGAGTTACTACAGTGTCAAAACAGAATCATTGAGTGGGAGAAAGTCGCATGGCATGGGGAAGGGGCTTCAGTGTGTGGGCTATGGAAATATAATAAAGACTGGTAAAGAGATGTGAGGAAGTCATGTTGAGACAGGATGCATGGTTGAAAGGGTGCTCATGGCAGGGCAAGAGAGGGAGGTTCTGGACTGTGAATCTGGTCTGCAGATTCAGTCATCACCTTTGAACACATACCCTCACTTATACTGTCTTCTCCTTGAGCATGCTCCTTAACATTTGAAGTTGTAGACTGGATCCAGAGGCCAGATCCAGAGATTCAGGAGGGGGAAAATACGAACAAGTCACAGGTCCACATTATGGGGTTTGCAACCCCTGATGTAGAGTGATTCACTGTGCATGCCGTGCACTAATAATCATATCAATGGATAAAAACAGCTTTGGCACACTGTGGCCTGGGAGCCACCATCTGTTGTGGTGACATCAGATGTTGGCCCACTTCTGCTCCAGGCTAGGCTGTGTCCTTGGAAAACCTCCATGATCACAGCCCTGGCTAAGGGCTGCCCATGTGGGCCAACTCGGGCTAGCACATCTCTGCGGCCCTGCCATACATCGGGGGTCACCATGGCCGGCTGCCATGACTGTCTGTCATGGCAGGAGGCAGGTCGTCGGTGGGGCTGGCCACCCGCACACTTGTGCTCTCTGTCCTACCCAAGCCGTGAGGATGGTCGGACAGCTCTCCAGCTGTGGGTACATTATTTCTGTGCCTGACCTGGACCGGACCGCGTAGGCTTCAGTTTCCCACCTTGGGCTGGGCCGGAGAGCCATCATACCACCCACTCGTCTTTTTTTACTCTGTGAGATAATACCCAACAGAGTGTATGGAGTGAAACCCTCAAGGAAGGCATTTATGTCTTTTTATTTATATTACTCTTTAATTAAGATATTTGTTAAATTCATTGTTAAGTTCATCTCACAAGTATTTGCCTACGTGAGGAGTACCTACTCAGCAAAGTAGCCCCATTGACTTCAATGGGGCTGTTTGTTAGGATTCACAGCTGCATGAATCTATGAACCCTGAGCTCCACAAAGTTCTATCAGGACCAAAGCAAGGTCAACCATACTGAGAAAAGGTGCGCCAACTGTATCTTTTTTTTGGAGGGGGGAGTTGACACATTTTTCCCCCCTCCATATAAGCTAGAGACAAAATTCTCTTTGCCTTCTACCATATGAGTAACCGAGATCAAAGTGGTCACTTGAATGGGTGTTAACACATGGACTTGAATTGACCCATAATGCAAAGCCTTCCCGTGGGCTCCCCATGCAGCAGCCACCAGTGAGGACAGGGTTGGGAGCCCTTCAAATGGGCAGCCCCCTGCCCACAGTTCATGGTCTTGCCCCAGCCACCACAGAGGGTGCTATCCACACTACCCCTCCTACAGGGGGCCACTTGACATCTGGGCAACCACTCTAGTGATCTTGCTGTTCCTGGGTAGCCTAGGGAAATCGAGATCACTGACACACACACCAGCTGATAGGCGGCCTCCTGGACAGCGTGATCGCTCACACTCCTCTCCCTCTCCATCCCCCATTGTCAGCTGAGAGGGGGGTGCTTTTGCTGGCTCTGATAGAAAGGGGATGGGGGGCGGTCATGGTTTCTTGTAGGAAAGGAGAGGAGCGTGGATGAAAGGCAGAGCATGGCCCTGCCGGGGGAGGCACACAGACCTTGTGACCCCCCTCTCCACAGAGGCAGCTGGGAATAGTTCTCTTCCTCCTCCCCCTAGGTGCAGGACTAGGGAAGGAACCCGAGGCAGATGAAGCACAGACTTCTTCCCATTCTCCCACCCCTCTCTGCTGCCAGTTCCAGGATGGGATCATCCAGCCAAAGTATGGCACACAACCCCCTTGTGTCTGCACTCCCTTCTCCCAACCGGCTGTCAGCTGATAGGGGCACAATTCACACTGGTTCTGATGGAATGGGCGTCACAGCCAGGGAAGAAGCTCCCTGTGCCATCAGAACCAGCGCTCATGTGCCCCTCTCAGCTGACAGCTGGCTGGGAGTGGGAGCGCAGGTAATGCCTGAGAGCCTCTGGGACTTCTGTGCTCCCCTCTCCCAGCCGACTATCAGCTGAGAGGGGTGTGCTAGCCATGCCTCTCTGGTGCTGGTGGGCCAGTGGCTGCAGGGGACCCTAGAAAACAAGACCTGGCCCTGTGGGAGTCCGGGTTAATCTGTGCTGCGTTCTCCGCATTCCTGGAAATAATGTGGCACAGGGCTGCCCTAGAGTGGTCCCAAGACAAACATCTCGCAACCACCATTCAGACAGACAGGTGAATCTAGATCTACTGGAGGCCGATAGCGGACAGCATCTTGTTTGTCATCACCCAGTGAATCAAGCAAGATGTGGCCATCTGACTCACACTATAGAAGTACAAATGTGTGAAGGAAGTACAAAAATCTTTACCATCCTTGATGTATTATTTTTCTCTCATTTGCCAATAAATGTTGCAGCCAAAACAAAAGATCCTCAAAGCAGGATTCCAAAATGCTTCCAGGATTTCTACATCCATTTGTTCCCTGGAAAATATAATTAAAAGTTTATACCACAAAGTTCTCACTTTCCTTTTTCTGGTTTTCATATAACCTTAGCAGAAGCAATATCATTGTGACTGTCAACTACGGAATTGAATGTTTGCCTAAGACATGGTTGGGAAACCTTTTCTGTCCCAGGGGCCACTTTAAAATGTAGTACAAGCTCCGAGGGCCACACAGAAGCTGAGGGCAGGGGTCTCTATGGGGCGCACTCATGAAAAGAAGGGTCCAGATCATGGATCTGTGCCCTGGATTTGCTCCCTATCCTTGAGAGCATGCCCTCTTCTCTGTTCCCTTATCCTGAGCTCATTTTTTAAGTTCTTGGGGGTAGAAACTGGATCCAGGGGCCAGATTCAGGCACTGGAAAGGGGCCACATAAAAACCTGCCATGGGTTGCATTTTGCCTGAGGTTCCCCATCCCTGGCCTAAGAGAATTATTAAACGTTAAAAAGGGATTTTTAAAAAGGGATTTAAAAAATAATAATAATAAGGGACAAAAATTAAATCTGTTATGTGATACCTTTGTTAGGCAAGTGATACCCAAGGAAAGCTTCTATGCAGTATTGGTGTGTTTAAAAGTCCCCGGTATGGGCTGCGGGCACAGCATGAAAGGGTAAAAGCAAACATGTAGGCGATGGGGTGGCTCCCTAGCTCAGTCCTGGAAACAGCGACTGTTGCTCCACCAGATAATCCTGCGGGCCCACATTGGCCCAGAGTGGTCCATGTGGGCAGTCCTGGGCTTGGTATACACCTCAGCAATTTTCCCAGGGAAGCCTCCTGGGCCAGCCATATACCCGGCCCAGAGCAGTCCAGAGCCAACATCTGGCGGTGCAGGAACAGATGAGCAGGTGAGTCCTGGGCCACAGCAGGCCACTGTCACATTTGTTTTTACCCCAAATAGCTGTTAGTGTAGCAGAATATCAAATTGAAGTTGGACTGAAAATGTCAACATGATTTATGGGGCTCTCTAGGATTATGATCCAATGAAACCCTGGAGCATTGTGAATTATGCTGCTCATTTTAGGGTATATTAGCAAAGAATCCAACGTCCCGATCCTCAAAGTGTGATTACATGACTAAATGAATTAACAGCATGTTTATAAATGTACACTGCTATGGTGACTCCAATAATTATTATTTTTCTGGGCTTCTGGTGATGACTGCCCAGCTCTTGGGTATTCTGCACATTTATTTCAAAATTGCTGGTTACTGCATTACAATTTCTGCTACAGTCTTCTTGCCAACATGGAGACACACAGAATATATTATAGCAAACTGAGAATCCAGCTAAAATGAAGCCAGTGACCTCAATAGCTAAAAGGGATTTCTGCAATTCACTCCAGTGGTCCAAATAGAGCAGAAGGGCCTGAGAGCCTACCACTACCTGTGGTCATAGGCACATCCTACAGCTCAACCCAAAGCAGCATGAGCTCAGGAGCCACCTCCACTCCCGAGGTGCAGCTTTCTGCCCACCCAGAGATCTCACCCTGAATCAGGCAGAAGGCAGCACTGCTCAACCTCTCCCCCCAGCTCATCAACTTTGTGAGGTACAAGGCAGCAGGGAGCAGCAACATCAAGGTGAGGAAGGAGTTACACTGAGACCAATAGTAGATTTTGTATTAGTGGAAATTATTTGCATTTTCAGGTAGCTGTATGAATATCCAAATAATATTCACAACATTAGCATATCCACTTATTTGATTATTTTGTTTTTTGGTTTAGTTATTTCAGCATTTTGGTTACTTGATTCTGGTTATTGTGCATTCTCAATAGCAGCCAAATGAAATATCAAAATGACCAAACCAAAGTTACTAAAATACTAAAATAATCAAATCAAACTATCCAAAGTGGGACTGGATATCCACTCCCGTGGACCTGAATTTAAGCAGGTGAATTCATCAGATAGAGTACTCACTGCAGGTATTTGTTTCAGCTCAAGATAGGAGGCTCAGAGTCAGGGCAGGGAAGGGGGAGCATAAGGTACTCCAGCTCTCAGGCTCCTTTCCCTTACCTTGCAAGCACTGCCCTTTCCCTCTTATCCTGAGTGGAACTGGGGCCTGACAACAACTAGAAAAGGGAGCAGAGTCAGAAGAAAGGGAGTAACCCCTTACTTGTATAGGGGAGGGCAGGGCAATGAGCATTGTTGTCATGGCTTCTTCAGTGAAGAAGGGTTGTGCCACACTCGCCCCATGATCCTTACCAGAATTCCAGTTGTGTTCCCTTTCACTGTAATAGAGACAAAATAGTACAATGTTATCTTTTATTGGACTAACTCCAAGAAAAAAAAAATATTTATCACGTAACAAGCAAAAGCTGTTGCTGATGAGATGCTCTGTTGAATTTTCTTTCTGCTTCCACAGTTGTTAAGGTGAAATATGGAAATGCAGATGGTGAATACTGCAAATTCCCCTTCCTGTTCAGTGACAAGGAATACAACAGCTGCACAGATGCAGGTCGCAATGATGGATTTCTTTGGTGCTCAACCACGTACAACTTTGATTCTGATGGCAAATATGGATTCTGTCCCCATGAATGTAAGTTAAACACCAGTGCCCGAAGACCGCCCTCAGGTCTTGTTGTCATGGAATCTTTAATCAAAATGTGTTGGCTGTAGTTATTCTATATGTCAGATATTTGGACTTTCCAACACCTTGTTGTCAGTATTGGAATTATTGGACTGCATTCTCTTCCCCAAATAAGACTCTTTTGTGTAGCTCTGTGAGTTGGCCAGAGTACCTTAGCTGAGATTCCCAATAGAATTGGGCCCTGCATCATCTCCTGTTCTCAGGATCCACACAGGTGATATGTTCACCCTAGGAGCATGAAGAGAGCCCTTTGACTTGCACTTTGGCATGTCCCAAGGCTGTTCTAGAATACCCCATGGTTATCATCATAGAACTGGCTTCGGGATCATAGTGCTGCATTAAACACCTTCATTCTCCTTTGGCTGTTGCTGTTTCCAGCAAATATTGGATTAAGCAGAGAATGTGACTTATTTCCACCTCATCATATTTTCCACAGATGGTTTTTCTTTGTTGATGACAATGGTGATATTGCTATTGACTAAGGAAGGTATCAACAGTGAACTCATTTCCCCACCATCAGGTTCGCTGCAGTTCTGAGGCAGGTCACTGACTTGATTGGAGCAATGCCATTCTAAACAATTGAGGATCTGGTGCATTGTCTCCTGTGGCCCTTTTTTGCCATATGATGGGAACAGAGGTTCCTAGATGCTTTGGTCCAATGGGTCACTGTCAATCCCTGAAAACGTCTCACAGAACACCTACTCGTGATGTCTGTTGCCACAAAATCGGTGACTTTGATCCCTTCTGGTGTTTCAGCCATCTCCAGAGAGCAGTTGGTGTGTGATGACTTTATTATGTTATATGCATGATGCTGGCTGTAAGAAACCTGTCATAAGCATAGGCATATTATAGTTATTCTATGGCTCCTTCCATCCCCACCCTTTTCCCCCAAAAAAACAGCTGTGGTGCTGGTGCACACTAAAGCTGATATAGTCATTTCGGGCTCCAAGACCAGATGTGGCAGTGTGAGACCCAATATGATTAGAACTGCAAAAAGAGTGAATTTTATGTTTGTGGGTATTACTCACATGCTTGGATAGCTTTCCAAACACCTGAATGCTATCCACAACCAAAGCAGATACTTATATATCCTCTTATTTGGTTTTTTCAGTTTCAATACTTCATTTATTTTGGTTCAGTTATTTCCATCATTTTGGCATTGCAGTTACTTCATTTCAGCTATTGAGTATGTACAATAGCCCCAAAACGAAATTGCTGAAATACCAATGTACCAAAATGACCAGACTGAAATAACCAAACCAAAATATCAGAAGTGAATATCCACTGAAGAAGAACAGATGGTACAAAATGCATTTTCTGAAGTGAAAACTTTATTCTATGAATTCACCTGCTCTGATTTGGACAGCCCAGATCCAAATCAGAGTGGGTGAATTCGTTGAATAAAGTTTTCACTGCAGAAAATGCATTGTGTACCACAATGGAGGGCTTCATCAATGTTTCATATTATTTAGACTTGGCCACCAGGCATTTAAATGTTGGCATAAGGCTGTGTATATAGCAGCACTTTAATAACATGATAAGGGCAGTGTTCACACACACTCTTAGAGGTAGGACTACATTTATGGTCAGTAAATGCCATGGAGTTCTTTTCCTATGAAACAGTCTCTGTTTCCCTGACAGAGAAAAGACACTGTATGCTTCAGAAACCACATAGTCAAAATCCATATTGATGGGGGGAAAAAGCCAGTGGGGGTTTGAATGGCTGAGACCATTTTTAGCTTTGTGAACTGTCCACAGAAAGCCATGTTTTACAGACAATTTGTCTTGTAAATTGAAATAAATATTTAGAAAAAAATCATTGACAAACAATTGTCTATGATTTTTGCATAGTCAGCACATTTGACAAGTATATACCATGGGGTAATATTTAAAAAAAGATGAAGGTTACACAGTAAATATTTTCCCTTTCCCACATTTTAAATGTGTTTATTTGTAGCTTGTTTAAAATAGCAAAGATGGGTCTGCCCACCGTATGATTACATAACCTCTTATGTCAAATGGGCTTTTGTCTGGTCTACGTGTTCAGGTCATAATCTGCAAAATGTGAGTCCTGGGGTGTAGGGAGCTGGCAGGGATAGATCCAGGGAAGTGCAAACTGTGCGACTGGACAGGGCCCTGTGTTTGGGGGAGCGGGCGGGGGGGTGTCCTGGGGCCCAAATGCATAGGATCCATGAAAAAAACATGAAATTACATGCATGTGGGAAGCACTGGTGGAAAATAAGGCCAACAGAACCTCAAATTCAGAGAGACCCACCCTATAGTGGGCCTGCAGAGGGTAAGAAGCGGGACCCCAACACAGAGTCCATGAATAAACTAGAATAACAATATATGTGTAACATACATACCAAGGGCCTACGATGCAGCAAGCCTTGACTTCTGAAGGTCATCTTATATTTAATTAACTATGAAAAATTAATTATGATAAGATTTCCCTTTTTCTAATGGGTGAGTTTGTGTGTGTCCATTAAGCATTTCTATATCAGGAAGAAGCCCAACCCACCATTTCACGTGGGGCCCCAACTTCCCTGTATCTGGCACTGGAAACTAGCCTATGACCCAGGAGACAGTGGCTCTTTCTGCATCTCGGCAACTACTCTTCTCTGTGCCTCTGTCTTTATGTACTCATCAGCTGTCTTTATTTAAAATCTTTGGGTCTTGGAATGTATCTTCCTGTATTTTAATGAGAGTCTACCACTGGCTAAGGTATTGATCTTGGCCACAAAGAAAGGCCCCACACCACCCTCAGTTCCCAGCTTTGATACAAACTATATGTGATGTTTGGCTAGTATCCACTCCAGACTTTAGTTTCCTCTCTGTAAAATAGAGAAAGCATTTCCTACCTCAAGAGGATGTTGAGTGGTTAAAATCCACTGTGAGGTGTTCACAATGTAGGCACAGCATGGGGGCACATGCTTCTCCATAAATTTCCAGCAGTGGTGGAACAGTGGATCCCCTTGGAAGGGACTCTAGGAGGGGAGATGCCCAGGCTGCTACTACTTTTACAGGAGGGCTCTATACCAGCCTTGCTACTTGGGTCTGTTAGAGAAGCTACTGTGATGTAAAGCTCTGCTCAAAAGTCAGCAGACCAGGTGATGATCCCCTCCTGGAGCCCCCCCCCCAGGGATCTTCTGGTATTGTTGCTGCAGTAACCATTATTCTACTGAGTAATCCAACCCCATATGTTCCCCATCCTGGGCCATCAGGGGCTGGGAGCTTCTGGGAATGGCTGAGGGATGTGGGTTCCCCATTACTTAAAGCAGTCAGATGTTGTGCCCGGCTGTGCAGACACTATGGGGCACTTACAAAGGTGACACTGTCACCATCATCCCGCCTGGGGGTGAGGAGAGCTTCCCCCAGCTGGGTGCACTCTGGCCATGGGAACAAACATCCCCACAGCCTGACCTGACTGGAGGAGGGGCGGGGAGTGATGTGTGGCTGCTTGGCCATGCCCCCACGTTCCTGGCATCGCACAGCCCTCGGCCATGATGGACAGTCATAGCAAAGCCCCACACTGGAACAAGTCGGGGCTGGTAATAAACGTTCCAACTCAGTTCACCTGCTCTCACCCAGCTGAGCAATGGCTGGGTGTGGACTGTGGGCCCGCTTTGTTCCAGGCCCACATTTCTGGCCTAGCCACTATCCTGGACTCACAACTGGCAGGCCCGGAGCAAAGTTCAGGCATCACGCTGGCCCAGTCAAGCCAAACCAGGCCAAAGTGGGCCAGCACTTTAACATTTCTTATGCATGTTGCAGGGCTGCGTAGGGTGCCAATACAGCCCTTTAACATGCATAAGTGAAATGTTAAAGTGGTGTTAAAGCGGAGTTATGTGCATGTCTGTTTCCCCCCATTGACTCACTTATTACAAAAAGAAAAACATTACCATAGTTAATTTTAATGTTCACCTAATCATGACATCACCTTCTCAAGCTGGGTCTCCCCAAATTTCAGACTGTATGGGTATTTTCAGACGTTACGAGATCACGGTGAACCACGGTGAATACCCACCTGTGGTCACCGTGTCTCGAACGTCTGTTTGGCGGCCGCCAGATGTTCGCCACGGTCAATACCCACATGGGGTCAATTTGAACCACGCTTCCCGGGCTAGCCGGGGGAATGTCCCGGGAAGCGTGGTCAAAAAGATCCCCAGCGGGGACCAAAAAAAAGTAACGTCTGGCCGGTTGCCACGGCCCGGGATCCCCGGCGGGATCCCGGGCCATGGCACGATCGGCCAGACGCGGCGGCCGCATTGGCCCCGCCGCCCGCCCGTCTCCTCGGAGGGCGGGCGGCGGGGTGCGTGGAGGGGGCGGGGCCATGCGGCTGCACGTTGCGCCACGCGGCCCCGCCCCCTCCCACATTCCCTGCCGGGATCTCCCCGGCACGTCTGCTATGGCGTTACGGGGTGATCCCGGGGGGGAATTATTTCGGTGATTTTGGTACGGGGCCAAAGGGCCCCGTAACGTCTGAAATCACCCTATGTTTCACATTATGTTCAGTTTATTTGTGGGCCTCACCTCATATCTTGGGAGCCTTCTTTTGAATTGCCACAGATCCTCCCTAGGCAAAGGTTCCCTGAATTTAAGGCTCTGTGGGTCTGTATTTGACACCTGTGCCTCTCCCAATTTTGTTGTAATTTCAAACTTATTAATAGATCCCAGATACTAGGGCCCTCAATGCATGGGGCCCTGTGTCATTGCACAGTCTGCACTTGCCTGGATCTGGCCCTGGGTTTAGGCTAATTACTCTTTTATGCAACACTTTTCAAAAAAAGCAACCATCGCAGGCCACACTCTTTCCCTTGTAGAATCAGGCCTGGATAGACACTGCCTCTTTCACAACCCAGTCTAGCCCTAACTTAAACCAACCACACAGTGATCAACAGTGCCTTACTGCCTTATGGCTATTTGTATTTATATATTTGTTAGTCAAGCATCCATAATTTTTGGAGGCATCATAAATAGTTCTTGTGAAGATGGTCAACCTTATTCTTCAATATGTAAGCAAGGATTGGCAATAAACATTTTGGAATTTGTCTGAAA
This sequence comes from Sphenodon punctatus, assembly GCA_003113815.1. Lineage (NCBI taxonomy): Eukaryota > Metazoa > Chordata > Lepidosauria > Sphenodontia > Sphenodontidae > Sphenodon > Sphenodon punctatus. The sequence continues at coordinate 110,928 of QEPC01002449.1, forward strand.
TTGATTTGTGGCATCAATGGTTACAGAGATGCACATACACACACACACACACACACACACACTTGCAGAATGATTTATGATGAAGCCTTCTTTCCATTGGAAACATATGCTTAAAAAAACAATAAAATTTCCTATAAACTCCTCAGCTCCTCAACAAAAGGGAAGGGGTGTGTGTGTGTGTGTGTGTATGTGTGTCTTTCTGCTCTAAAATGTTTGGGAGGTACTGTGATACAAGCAAGTGCAGACCCATGTAATTAGGTAGGGATTCATGTTCCCTCTTTCTGTCCTTATAATTACATACAGGAAAGAGTTTTGAAACAGTCTCTTAAAACGACAAGGAGCATTAAGATTCTGGACCTTCCCACCCCTATTCTTGGAAATGCTGGTGTCAAATGTTTTTAAATTGAATTGATGGCTGAAGCCTTTTGTTTGTGATGTAATTGTTTTGCCGATATTTGAACAGCTCCACACAGATGGTTCTTGTTAAACACATGGCAGTATTGTTCACTTATTATTCCAAGAGACCATTTTCTAAAGCCTAGCGATAAATCCTGATAGTGCAGGGTTAGTGACTTACATCATGGAGTCTGTCAGGCAAGATTTCTAATTATAAGTGGATTGTTTTTTTCTTTAGATTTTTCTTGCCCGTGAATGTAGATAACTGTCCAATGCATGCTATATTTTGGGAATAGGGTTTTTGATTTTTTGTTTTTTACAGCTTTGAATCTGCATGAAAATAATTTTTTAAATGTTCTTCTTCCAAGGACTTTAGAAAAGCATCCCAAAGCTATAGTTGGGCTTTTGGAATAGCCTCTGACCTATCGGTTGACATTTGGATTTTTGCATGAGATTCCATGGGTCTGAGGGTAGACATGAAATGGGTGTCTGATTTATGGCCCACGAGTAAAACCAGCAATTACAGACACCATGTCGGTTACCCAACGGGCTACCCAAATGCCAGTTGGGTACCTGAATACATACACGCACACACACTTACGTCAGTAATTATCAGTACCAACTGGGAAATTAGTACAGGAAAATAGTAAAAATGGGACAATAACTTGAGAAATTGGAACAGAAACTCAAAAAATCAGTACCAGTACTCGTATTCCAGTATCAGAGGTCTGAAAATCAGGACATTAGGTAACCCAGTCCCAGAAGACCCTTACCTGGTACCTATTAGTACCCAAAGGAGGCAGGTCAGGTTGAGTTCCAGAAATTTGATCGGTTTTCCTGTTCTTGCAGGTACTTGTTTCAGCTCTAGTCTGAGGTCATTTAACTCTAAGCCCCTTCACATAGGTCAGACAGTGTAAAGCGGTCACAATGGGCATAATAATAACAGCCACTATATCTATTTTGGCATGAAGAAGGTCCCTATTTCCATAATATCCTTCCAAATGGTGTTTCAAGGTGGGTGGGTGGGTGGGTGGGAATGACCTCACCTTGTAGCCCAGAACAAAAACTTTCAAAGGGTAAAAACAGATGCAATGCTGGTGCGGCGGCTCCCTGACCAAGGGCGGGAAACGGCTACCACTCTCCGAGCTGGCAGGCAGCACTTAACTGACATGCCTATGACCTCAGTGGCCGGTAAGCTGCTCCCACCTGGGTAGGGTGGGGGAGCACAACAACTCTGCAGGCAGCTGACCCTGCCCCCACCTTGCCCCCAGCCAATGACAGGCAGCCATGCCAGCCAAAATGGCTGGGAACAGACATGTGCAGCTGATTCCCCAGCCCAGGTGGGCCATAGCAGACCCACATCATGTCTGTTTTTACCCAAAGAGCCATTGGTGCCTGGGCTGAGTGCCCCCTTCCTCCTTCTGACCCCTCAGGAGGAGGATAGTGGGAAGAACACAGTCAGCCAGTACCACCAGCAGCTGGGCTACTCACATACAGAGGGAGGTGGCAGCTCCTCCATGCTTCGGCTGCAAAGCTCCAATCTGCAACTTCCCAGGACTGCTTGGCTCCACCCCAGCCTCAGCTTAGTTAAGAAAGAAGGGGAAGAAGAAGAGGAGCATGCAGAATTACCAGAGAAAGGGGCCAATCCAAAGCCTCACTCAGGCAGCTCCCAGGCGCTGCTCACCTGACTCTTAAATAAGCCTGTTCCCTTAGCTCAGCAGCTGGTGGGGGAGCCAGGTGACCAGCACCCAGGAGTTGCCTGCACGGGGCTTTAGATCAGCCCCTTTCTCTGGAAATTCTTGTAAGCTCCCCTTCTTCTTCCCCTCCCAGACAAAACAGGCCAATCTGAAGTCCTGCACAGGTAGCTCCCGGGTGCTCCTTGCCTGGCTCCCTGCCAGCTGCTGAGCTGTGGCCAATTCTGAGACTTTTTTTTTCCTCGATGTTCATCAACTGGCTGAGACACCGGGACACCCCAGAAAATCTAGGACTGACTCATGGCCAAACCAGGATGTATGGTCACCCTGCTTAACAGTTAACACTTAACAGGCATACTTTGGGGATGGGAAAGTTCCAGAGAGCCAAATTAAAACCTCTATTTAAACAAATTCAAGGCAATGTGCAAGTGTACCCTGGGGTACAAAGATCCCTTGTCTCTCCCTATGTCCCCTTCCTTGTCTCCCCCCTCCGCGTCCATTAGATCGTAAGTCGTCGGCAGGGACCGCATCATTCTTATTGTTCTGTAAAGCGCCAGGTACACGGCTGGCGCTATACAAATGCTTATAATAATCATAATTAATTAAGGGTGTGATCACCCATTATGATAGCACCAGTGCTATCAGTTAGCATGGGCATGAGTCCCACTGAAGGGACTGAGACTCTCATCTATGCTTAATTGTTAGCATCACCCAGAGGATCCCACCATGTTTGTTAATTTGACTTACAATTCTGAAAGGTGAAAATATGGCCCACATTGTTGTTACCTATTAATACTATCCAGTTTTCTGACTGAACTGAACAGTTTCCTTCCTCATTTTAAAGTTACAATACACCTAAAAATCTAAATGCTTCTCTGAAACCAAACAAAGGAATCTGTAAGCACTTTTAAAGAACATTGTTGAACTAAGAGATTTTTAGAATCCGGTGTCATTACCCCTGGGTAAGACGAAGAACCTTATTTTGACTGTGATTCAAATCCTATTCCATGTGAAACAACATTGCACTAATTTTCCATATGTTTTTGCAACTTATTCATGGTTAAACCAATCAAAAATGCTATTAAAATAGCAAGGCTGCCAGATCTGCAGCTGGAAGCAGCTTATGTAGCCAGTGAGTCATCAAAACAACCTGATTTTGTGTTGCCTTCCAACTGTAAGATTTTCAAGAGCATAAATCGAATGGCCTGATTAATGTATGTTTCCTGACCACCACAATTCGAGACACAAATACTGAGCCAGACATTTGGCCTCTGGCCCATTCTTGCTGGGCCACTGCCCCTATGTGGGGGGTATGTTGAATCACTGCCAGAGTGTCTTGTGCTCCAGCAATATCTGACTGACAGCGTAGACCTTGAGGTAAGCCCCTGAGATGGCTGTCTCTGGGGTCCGGAGAGCAACTAAGCTGTGCGGTTCCCCTCCCCCAGGCCTCCCCTAGAGCGCAGCTCAGCCAAACCAAAAGAGTACCAAGTGTCCCAAATTGTCAACTTCCATTCCTGGAATGTCAACTTCTGGTACCAGTTTATCTACATTTTTGTCACTATACCAACTCTTGACATCAATTTATCGGGTTTCCGTCAAGTTCTGACAATTTTAGGTGACTTCCGGTCCCAGAAAACTACTTCCAGTTCCAATTTTGTTTACTCCCCTATCCCCCACCCCCCCTGAATTTTTTCTCTTAAAACATTTATTTATGGCTTTCCGTCCTGGAAAATCAACTTTTTGATTCCAGAAAGTCAAATTCTGGTTCTGGAAAAATACTTGCCATCAGGTTTTTTTAATTTTCATGCAGAATTTTTGGTTTTTCAACTTGATAACCAATTAGTATACTGATATACCAACTGGGAATCAGAAAATTAAAAAAAACTGGTACCAGATGTACTTGATTTTGAGGGTTTCCAGGTACCCAATTGGTACATAGGTAACCCACCAAGTACTCGATGTGGTACTCAAAAAAGTGGTTATTACCCATAGGTATTAAATTTACTACCTGTTTCAGCCCTTGTCTCGGTGTCCCTCCCCATGAACTGGTGCTTTTGTTAGGCCCTGGCAAGAAAACTCTCCTAATATGCCTCTTTCTGTCAGGAGTGATGCTCTGTCTTAGGTATTCTAATATAGTCCCAGTCGCTGGAGTATTAAGGCACTATTGAATAGGCATTATAAAACGCAAATTGAGCTAAGAAAAATAGAGAAAAATAAGGGAAAGGGACAGCTGCTCTTTTTTTCCATTGTAGCCCACAAACTAAATAAACAAGAGCTTTCTTAACATAGGGAATAGCCTTTAAAGCTATCATGATTAGCTGAAATAGTACAAATCATAAGGATATTCTTTTGGAAAGATACTATACTACGGAAGGCCCGTGACTTCCACGAAGGTGCTCTTTAAGGGTTATTTAAAACAGAAATGGTAGTTAGAAGCTGGTAGTACTCCATAACAAGGAAAGTTATAAAGTTTTCCATTGCCATTGTCTTTGGGGCTGAAATGAAGATGACATTTTATATTCATGAAGATAATTTGAATATTCATTCCCATGAACAAATATCCAATTTCATCTTCATCACCATTGCAAAACTGGCAATTTCATTTATTTGTTTGTTTCAATTCATTGCTTCTGTTACTTTCATATTTCATGTTCAGTATTTTAGTATTCAGTAGAGCTGAAATGGGTAGTTGTTTTTGTTGGGGACAGTACTTATTTTAATTATACTCTAAACTAAATCTCATGTGGTATTGGTTACTCATTCGCCTGTGCACCCAGTCCATAAAGGATGTGTTACTCTATTATTCCAGCTTCGTTATGGTGCCTGGCTACTTAGCTTAAGCTGTACAGACTCAGGTCTAATTTATACTCTGATGTGTCAGTCAATGTGAGTCCAGTTTCAGCTGAAGCCTGTAGGAGATACTGTAATGCAAGCAAGTAATACACTTATTTTTCTTACATGTTTCGAGTTACAGTATATATAATTGGGTATTAAATATTCTATTTTTTCTGTCTCCTTGTCGCACAGCCCTTTTCACCATGGGTGGAAACAGTGAAGGGCAGCCATGCAAGTTCCCCTTCAAATTCCAAGGCACTTCCTATGACAGTTGTACGACAGAGGGAAGGTCAGATGGCTACCGGTGGTGCGGAACTACTGAAGACTACGACCGAGATAAGAAATATGGATTCTGTCCAGAAACTGGTACACAAAATTCCTTGCTCATATGCTGTTTTCAAAGGTTTGCCACTATTTCATGTGCTGCTTTCCTATTTTTCTAACCTTCAAGAACATTTCAAAGTAGCTCAGGAGAGAGAGAGAGAGCTTCAGTTGACCAAGATGTGCCTTTCAACAGATGACCCAAAGTTGCTGCAGCAGTTCCCAGCCCAGGGGCATGTTGAGTAAGAATTTAAAAGGTGCAACCCTCTGAGGAGCAGACCAAGTATAGGCAAGGATCTGCACCTTTAAGAGGCCAATTAATGAGTCAGTTGGGAGATGTCTGGTTGGCCCTAGCTGGGAGCTACAGGAAGGCTGTTTGCCAGCTGAGGGCAATAGCATGGAGTATAAAAGGCTGAGCCAGGAAGCTCAGAGGAGACCACCAGAGAGAAATGTCAGGACTTGGAGTTGTGCCTGAGAAGGTTCAGACAATGAAATCTGAGAAGATGGGAACCTTGCATCATGAGGGCTGTCTGTTTGGATAAAACCAGGATGGTGCAACACCAGGGAGGAAGGTGCAGAGTACAGCAAGGGGGCTTTAGAAGCAACCATTTGGGGTATAGCAGCAAACCAAGAAGGACTGCAGCAGGAGGTAAACCAGGGGCTCTCCTGTAGGACCAGAGAAAAGATATAGAGACAGGAAAGAGCTCACCTCCAGGAAGAAAGCTGGCTGGGAGGAAGTCTAGAGCTGGGAGGGATCACCACAGGAAGAGCAGATGGAAGGCACAATGTTTACATTTCTACTGTTTGTGGCTAAGCATTTTTCAGCTGCAGCAACAAAATAGCAGTTGGGGGAGAAAAACTGGCTGTTTGTCAGTTACAAGTTTAGCTTGTCAGGGGGTTGCCTCACACGGACAGGATAGCGTCTTTTAGATTCTGGAATGGTTACTTGTACAGATGTTTCAGATGATGGCATCAGGGATACATCAGATGATTGTTCAATATCATGTCAGGCACTGGTGGGCTTGTTGTTCTCAGCAGCTTGGGTTCATTGGTTGGATCTGCCAATTCGGGTATTGGTAGAGTAGAATAGTTTTGTGAAGAAGGTAATGCCCGTATCTGTTCAATGTGGCGGTGCCAGGTTAAACCAGACGCCCCACTGACTTCATAAGAATATGGTCCTTTCACCGTTTTAATTGTGCCTGGCGTCCACTTTTGGTCTCCTCTGTATGCTCGAACAAGGACACATTGGCCTACCTATAGTTCTTTGAGTACAGATTGAACACGGTTCTTTACCTGATCCTTATGCTTATTAATCACATTCCTCCACAGGTCAGGTTTCAGCAAATCCAGTCGGGATCTAAGATTGTGTCCCAGAAACAAAGTGGCAGGTGTTTGGTTGGTTGTCACATGTACAGCATTCCTGTATGCTAAAAGAAAGTTTGCAAGTTTCACTGATAAAGATTCTGGCTGCCCATCTGTAGCTCTTAGGGCATGCTTCATAGTTTGGATAAAGCGTTCTGCCAGTCCATTCGTAGCAGGAAAGTATGGTGCGGATGTCACATGCTTGATACCATTCTGTTTCATGAAAGTTTGGAATTCTGCTGATACAAACTGAGGGCCATTGTCTGTTACAGCTTGTACAGGCAACCCTGTTCAAGCAAAAAGGCTTCAGAGAACTTGTATAGTCCTTGCTGAAGTTGTGAATGACATGCAGAACACCTCTGGCCACTTGGAATATCCATCCACCACCACTAAAAAATTGGTACCTAAAAATGGGCCTGCAAAATCTAGGTGAACACATTCCCAGCGAGCCGTTGGCCAGTTCCATGGATGAAGTGGTGCCTGTCCAGGCATGCTTTGTACTTGTTGACAGCCAGAGCAATCCTTGGCTAATTTTTCAATCTGTCCATCAATACCAGGCCACCACACAAATCCGCTGGCTAGTGTTTTCATTTTGACTATGCCCAGATGCCCCACATGCAGTTCTTCCAAAATTTTAGCCTGAAATTTTGGGGGGATTATTACACGACTTCCCCCACATCAGACAGCCTTGGACAATGGAGATTTCATTTCTACGGTGAAAAAATGGTTTTAAACTCTCCCCTGGTTCACCTTTCCAGCCCCTTAGGGTAGCTTCATATACTTCCGCTAGCATGAGAACTTTGCCTGTCTCTCACTGGAATATTGCAGGCGTGATAGGTAAGGTACTAATTTGTGTCATGTTGAACAACTCCCCAGCTGTGAGTGCATCTTGTTCCTGTGCTGTGCAGTGCCATTAAATTTAACATCATAGTTATGAGCCCCTAAAAACAAGGCCCATCTTTGTATTTGGGCAGCAGCCATCTCTGGAATGCCCGTTGAGGGATTAAAAATAGACAGTAAGGTTTTGTGATCTGTCACCAATGGGTGAAAACAGACATGACGCTAACCACCCTTTAACCACCCTTGGTGGTTATTTATGCATGTTGCAGGGCTGCATAGGGCACCAATGCAGCCCTGCAATGTGCATAAATAACCACCAAGGGTGGTTAAAGTGTGGTTAACGTCATGTCTGTTTTCACCCAATGTGAATTTCCTACCATACAGATAATGCCAGAACTTCTTGATTCCCCAAACTAGACTCAAAGCTTCCCAATCTATCTGGGCATAGTTACATTCTGCAGCGCTTAATGATCATGAAGCAAAAGCGATGGGACGTTCTTGTCCATCAGGCATTATCTGAGAAATTACTGCTCCAATTCCATAAGCTGAAGCATCACATGCCAGCAAGATTTCCAGCTCTGGGTTGTAATGTGTTAAAACTTTCTCTGAAGTGACCAGCTTCTTTGCCTCCTGTAAGACCCTTTCATATTATTCAGTCCAGTCCCAGTGCTTCCCTTTCTGTAGCATCTGGTTCAACAGGTGTAGTACAGCTGCTATGTTGGGCAAAAATTTATGGAAGTAATTAACAAACCCAATAAAGGAACGAACCTGTGATATGTTCTCCAGGTGAGGTGCTCTTAGAACAGCATGTGTTTTTTCTGGTGACTTGTGTAGCCCTTCACTATCTATGACGCGTCCACAGTATGTGACTGCTTCTTTAAAGAATTCACATTTATCACGGTTAACCCATAATCCATACTCTTCCAATCTCTTGAGAACTTGTGCCAGATTTTTCAGATGATCCTCATCATTGAATCCTGTAACAATGATGTTGTTCAAATAACATCTGCAGCTTGGTATGTCTTGGAGTACTTGATCCATGGCTCTCTGCCAAAGTGCAGGTACAGATGCCACTCCAAATATCAATCAGTTGTACTGGAATAATCCTTTTTCAGTGCTGATTGTAAGAAACTTTCTTGACTCCACCTCAACTTCCATTTGGAGTTAAGCTTGTGCCAAATCTTATTTGCTGAACTTTTTCCCTCTGGCCAAAGATAAGAAAATGTCCTCAATATGAGGTAAGGCATAGTGCTCTGTTCTCAGCACTGGGTTAATAGTCACCTTGAAATCACCGCAAATCCGTAGTGTTCCATTTTTCTTCATAACAGGAACAATAGGTATTTCCCATTCGCTCCAGTCCACTTTAGTAAGTATGCCCATCCCTTCTAGCTGCTCCAGTTCCTTAGCCACTGCCACCCTGATAGCCAGTGGTACCTGCCAGGCTTTCAAAAACTTGGGTTGTGCTCCTTCTATCAGAGTTATACTGGCCTTAATGTCCCTCAGGTGTCCAATACCCTTTTGAAAAACTGGTGCAGCTTTAGCAAAAAGTTCTTCTAGCTACTGGTGTGAAGTGGATTTCTGGTGAACTTAGAGAGCTTTAATAGATTGCCAGTCTAAACAAATTTTCTTTAACCAGCTTCGTCCAAACAATGCTGGTCCTCTTGTCGGTACCACATAGAGATCTAATTTATTACTCTGTCCATTATACATCCACTGTACATACTCCCAGTGGGATGATCCTTTCTGTGTATGCTTTCAGTATACTCCTGGTTTTCATTAACTGCACATTACTGAACTGTTTGGTAAACTCCTTAGGAGGAATGACTGATACAGCTGAGCCCATGTCTAATTCCATCTTCAGGACTTTCCCTTCTACTATGGGTGTTACCCAGATGGGTTCCTTGTCTCCATCTTCTACACATGACACTTTCACATAGGCAATACTTAAGTCAGCTAGATCTTCTTCACTACTGTCTGTTTCAGTTTCTACGGCATGTACCCTATGGTGCCCTTCAGGAGTCTTTTTCTTCTCGCTTTTTATTTTATTTGGTGTAGTAGACCTACACACTGCTTGTATGTGCCCCTTTTTGCCACAGCGTCAGCATACCACATTTTGGAAGCGGCAAAACATTGATTTATGTCCTCCCTTGCCAGAGTCGCTACATTTTTCTTTTTACTCTGTTTTGTTTCATTGACTTGGAGTATGATATAACTTGTGGGTGGTGTGTTCACTCCTGCTCGCAGCTTGAAACTCCTGTGACTCACGTGTAGCAACTTCCATGGATGTAGCTATCTCCATGGCCTTTTTAAAAGTGAGTCTCTGATGTAAGGAGACACTTCTGAATTGTTTCATCTCTGATGTCACAGACTAGTTGGTCCCTCAGAGCCATTTGTAAGGTGTTCCCAAAATTGCAGTGTTCTGCCAATCTTTGAAGTGCAACTCCATAAGCCATGACTGTTTCTCCTTCCTGCTGGTTATGTTTATGGAATCTAAATCACTCTGCAATTTCCAGGGGTTTGGGTGAAAAGTGCTCCTGCATCAGAGTCACTATTTCTGCAAAGGTTTCGGTGCATGGCTTATTTGGGTATGTCAAACTGCGAAGAAGGCGGTATGTTTTACTTCCCATATAGTTCAGTAATGCAGGTACCTTCTTATCATCTGGGGTATCATGGAGTGCAAAGTATTGCTCCAGACGTTCAATATATGTGGACCAATCTTCTACAGTATTATCAAATGAGTCTATAAATTCCCTCTGGGACATCTTTCAATCTTCGTGAGGTTGTTATCTGGTCACCCCACACACCCACTGTACTGAATCTGAACACTGCACTGTTCTCTGGGGCCTAGTTTTAACAGTTCCTATCTGTGCCTGCAGCACTCCTCCCAGCTCAGCCTTTCAATTTCACTTACTTGCTTCACCTGCTGGAGCTCTTAGCAATTTCAGCACAGCAACAGTGAATCAATCCCATCCTCGTCGCCACTGTGATGTCTGTGGGTCCAGCTAAGGACTCAAGACGTAGATACAGACCAAGGGTAAGTAATACTTTATTAAGCAGACACGTGGCTGGCTGGCTGGCTGGGCTGGAACTAACTTAGAACACAGAAACAGAGTGGAGCCTTCTAGAAGGCTGACCATGGAACAACATACATAACAAATTCCCTGCCTGTGCTGTAGCTATTTCTGGGAGAAGTGGGAGTACACATATATTATGGCCTCTGCAACCCCAAAATGGCTACTGCTCTAGCAGAGAACAAATTGCCTGTTTTTCTATAACTGTAGACTGCTTGCCATGGCTTTATGGACTACCAATGAGGGACTCACTAGTCTATGGAGTTGTTCTCCTCTGTTTATACATGACTAACAACACACAATGAACACAGATTCCTATTTCCATGGGGGGAAAGACCCTTTCAGTTAGATCAGAGGTGAAAAACAAAAAGAAAAACAAAAAATGCTCTTTAGTTTAAAGTACTATACATTCTATAGTATAAAAAATAGTATGCAGTTCTGACTTTTTACTAGTGCTAAAACTCAGTCCTCATTTTTTTCCCCCCAGAAAAGACCGTGGACTGGGGCATTCAAACTCAATTTACCGAGTTCTGAAGTTTTGAGGAATAGCGAAACTTTGGAACTCAGAAACACTTGAGTCCGAGTGCAGGGAAGGAGGGTGGAGGCCAGCATTAGGCTCCTGCTCCCCCTTCCCTGGCCCATGCTGGCTGGGGAGGGAATAGGTCAGCAGGGGCCAGGGAAGGGAGAGTGAGGACCTTGCAGGGAGTCAGGGGTGGGGTGCTTACGTGGGGTGGGGAGCCTAGTAGGAGGGTTGGGGTGGTTAACTTACCTTCCAGAGGGTTCCCACATTGATGCAGGTAACTGCACATACCTCTTCCTGGCAGGTAACTTTGAAAATTAAAACAAAAAAACAAAAAATAATCACTGAGCATGCTCAGAAGGGCCTGAATGGCCCTTTCTGAGCATGCTCGGCCCTTTTTAAAGATGGCGCTGGCAGCATTAGCAGGACAGCACCATCTTTGAAAAGGGCCAAGCATGCTCAGAAAGGGCCATTCAGGTCCTTTTGAATATGCTTTGTGGGATTCCTTTTTTTTTTTCAAAGTTACCTGCCATGAAGAGGCCACGCATTGGCGTGGGACCCCTGTGGAAGGTAAGTAACCCACCCTGATTCCTCCTGCTAGACCCCCTGCTCCCACTAAGCACCCCCAACTCACCCCTGGCCCCCATGCTAGGCCCTCCACTTCCCATTGAGGACCCCAATCCTGACACACACACACATACCGGCCTCAGTTCTCGGAAGGTATTTGCCGAGGGTCTGTGGAGCGGCCCAAACACTCTGACTGCTCCTTGGATCCCCAGAAAATACTTGTGAGGGTTTTTTATTATTTGGAGCAGCTCTACTTTTTACTTGTCTGAGGAAGGCCCTGAGTGGATACAAAATTTGCAGACTCTCACCAACAGAAGTTGGTCCAATGAAGGATAGTCTGAACCACTTTGACACTAGCCAATGCCAAGTGTTCTAGAAATAAAGACAGAATCCTGGGCTTTGATCAGGGGTGAGGAAATCTCTGGCCTGTGGTCCGGTTGCAGCTCTGCCCTCCCCACCAAGCTTCCGCACACCTCAGTTTACTGTGGAATACCATCCATACTCTATAGGTCACCAGCAACTCACTGGGCAGCTGCGGAGAACATTCAGGGTGCTGCTCTGCCCTCTATATAGGTGGGTCATACCCCCTATTTTGGAGTCCATGCCCCCACCGGACATTGTGACCCATGGAGTCCTGTACAGGCATGGATCCAGCTTCTGGTTTAGATGGACCATTGGTCTGACTCAGTCTGGCACTTCTCAAGTTATTTTACTTCCACCAGCATAGACATCAGCACTTCCTAGGTGGCATACGTGTTTTTGACAATGTAGATTTAACAGTGTCAGAAACCACTGTAAAACCACATGGTAAATGATGACTCATTACCATACTACCAAAGGCCAGTAGTATAACCAAGTTAAAAAAATAACTAAATATGTAAATGGAGGATGTGTGACCATCAACAGCTATTAGTAGAGGTGAAATGAGTACTCTCCGAAACTGGGTAAACCCATTGACTATACTCTACCAAAAATGACAGTTCAAGTAATAACCAATCATATCCATTTATTGTCAGGTATCTGTCAAGCATTTTTAAAATATTTTTTTAAGTATCTCCTTTGGTTATTTTGGGTTGGTTTTTCTTTTTTCTTTTTCATCCCCCCCCCCGTTAGTTAGTTATTTACATGAGTTTTGGGGTGGGGAGGGTTGATGATTTTGGTTATGTCATTTGGGAAATATTATCACTATTGTACATGTATAATTGTCAAAAATGACATAGCCAAAATGACCTAAAATGCAAAATAACCAAACTGAACCCCACCCCAAAGTGAAAAAAAATCAACTAAATTAAATACTCCCAAATGAATATGCAAAATCTTGTTTTGGTTGTGGATATTATGCAGGTACTTGTAGGACTACCCAAAATTATGAATAATACCTCCAAATAAGATGTCACTACCCAATTCATCTCTATTAGCTGAATTGATCAGTGGGTGTAACCTTTCACTGCCAAAAGCTGGGGGAGAACAACAGGGAATGGCTCATTCTAGCTGTGCCCTGATTTAATATCTTCAGGTGTATGGCCCTTTTCACACAGACACTCTAACACTGACATAGATGTGTTACATTTTATTATACATGTTGCAGGCCACCTGTGGAGCACACCTGCAGCCCTGCAACATGTATAATAAAATGTAACACCTATTTTATCAGTGTTCGAGTGTCTGTGTGAAAAGGGCCTATGTGGTGCTGGCCAAAGAAGGAGATGTGGCTAGATGGTCCATTGGTTTGACCCAGGATAGCATTCTCATGTTCTTACCATCTCTGAAATAAGAAGAGCAAAAGTAAAGAAAAAAGGATACAAAAACATTCAAACCTATAAACTGCCAAAGAGTAATACTGAAAATTTACATTTTTCCTCTTTTCAAGCAGCCCAGTCAAGTTTAGCTCAATAAGTACACCTTTGCAAACCTCCTAGATATTAGAGAACAGAGATAAAATGTTCTCCTCCCTCCTGAATAATGATCTTCCTGCTTTCTTTGAAATTTTTAATGCTTGTTAACTTCAGTCTTTACTACACAGCATGTCACAGGAACAGGATGAGTTTAGAGGATTGTCTAATTTGGCAGGCATCATTTTTCAAGATGCAGATGACAGGCATTGGTATTAATTTATACTTCATAAATTGCTCATGGTGCTTCAGTAATCTTGGCACTTAACAGAGCCAAGGTGAAGCCACTAAATGTAATAAAACTCAAAGAGGGTTTCATAAATTTAAACCTAGCTCTGGAACAATGGCCAACTGATGAACAAATAGATTTAATCCATTTTTGAAGCTTTTTAATATGCTATCGGCATTTAAAATATGCATTGGGAGCATTCTTGTGCAGTTAATAACTATGTCTGACCTTCTTGTGATGCAACACTACACAAAACTTTAAATTTGCAAAAGAATCTCAAAGTGCCAAGCGAGAAAAGGGACAAAGGAAAATCTAAGGCCCTTTTTACATAAAATGCACCCAATCATGCCCACACAGGTCCGCTGCATGGACATGAGTGGGTGCCGCCCATGTGACTGCTGTGGCAGGTGGCCGTGCGTGCTCCTGCTAAACACACATGCACACCCACCTCCACCCATCACCCACTCATGGAACAATTGGCCAAAATGGCAATTGCTCCATGAGTGGGGATGTGTGGGGATGCAAGGGGGGATTGATGTGCATCAGTGTACACAGCCCCCCCCCCCCCCCCCGCACTGCCCACACAGCCACGCACACACCCATCCCCCTGCAGTCACAGTCCATTTTAAAAGCTCCTAAGTGAGACTGGCAATGTTCTGGACTAATATGTTTGAGGTTCCATATATTTAGACTAAACCAAAAATAGAAAGAAAGCAAATTAATACACTTAACTTCAGCACTATTGTGAGAAAATAAACAATACAATGAGATCATTGGGATCTGCATTCGTTATTCTTTATGCCTGGGGTTTCCAGAATAGCAATCTTCTTGCTGGTCAGTTTAGTCTTTATTCCAGCTGCAACAGGATTACTGTCTCCCAGAGCTGAAACAGGAGGGGTGTGTCCATAAAATATGTCACAAAGGAGGTAGGGAGCAGGCAAAGTTGAGACAATTTGTGACAAGGGTGAGAATGGGTAAAAGCAGACGTAACGTTGGGCCACCATGACCCACTTTGCATCAGACCCCACTTGCACATTTGTGCAGGTGCCGCCAGATGTTGGCCTGGGATTACCCCATGCCTTATCAACGACCAGCCTGGCTTTTACCCCCCGACTATGTGCAGGTCACAGCCAGGGTAAGGTCTACCCAATCGGGCCAAAGCAGATCACAGCAGGCTATCATGTCTGCTATGACATGGCAGACATGGCTCAGATTGGGTCCACCATGGCCAGCCACAATGGCTGGCCATCATTGGCCACCATGGCTGCCCACCATGGCAGGGATGGGGTGCTGGATACAATGCAGGGGCGGGGTCAGCTGGCCACATATTTGTGCATCTCCCCACCCTCCCAGGCAGTCCAGCCATGGGCATGCTTGTTGTGGGGTCCAGCATGGTCTTAATCCCATCCCCCATGGCTTCCCAACCCACAGGCCACTGTCACATGGCCATCACTTCTGTTTCCAACCAATGTGATATCACTACTATAGTTTTGCTTGTCTAGCATAATCATTTAGTATGTGGGTATATAGTTAGGTACAGGTATATTTACATCGATGGAAGAGAAGATGAGTTACCCATGAGAAGAAAATTGTGGGAAATGAAAATATGACAAATAGGTGACAGGCCGTTTTGAAAAGAATTTCTTGTTATTTTTCTTTTTTTTTCAGTTGCATTCCTATGTTTGAAAACTTTAAAAAGATTATTCCTTACATATAATAAATGGGTTTCTACGAGGGCTGAAACGAAGTCTTCGGAAAACTTTGGAATGTGCGAATATTAAGGTATTTGGTTCAGAAAGGCCAAATTCCAAAGTTCTGAGGACCAAGGCTGATATTCGGAAAACTTCTGAAACCTCTGAATGCATGGGGGGCTGGTGGACAGTTGAGCTTCTTCTTGAAATGAAACTTAGTGCCATATTTGGTAGGAGACGGGTATGGGAGGGGACAATTGAGTAATGATAAGCTAGATGGCAAATTTTGATTGGCTGGCCAAGTCAGATGGTCAGCTTTTGAATTCGCTGGCAGGGCAGAGTCTGCACTGCAGCCATTTGTCGATGCACCCCAATGAGACACAGAGACAGTATTTGGTTTCAAATCTGTCCACACTCATTTATTGAAATAACTGAACTTGATGGTCGGTGGGCAAATTGCCTCAAGCAATTCCGGTCCAGTATGCCAACTCTAATATAACTTATTAACAGTTCTTAACACGGTCCTGCCCGAATGTGCCCTCCATTGGCAGTCCCCATAATCAAGAAACATCCCCTCCTTCGACTGGGCGTAGCCGAAGGGGGGTGTCTAGCCCAACTGTGGGCCGAGTAAGGAGTTAAGTGCCCGCAAGGCCCGAAGACAGTGCATGTCTTTACAGAGCCTGCTAAGACCTCGCTCCCAGGGAAGTGACCCCAGTGCATGCTGTGCCCCGCATTACACTGTATGTCCTTTCCCCATCTCTTAGGGAGATGACTCTTAATTATCTTACTACCTTACCTATTAATCCTATGATGGCATACTGGACCCTTGCCACACAGGGGGTGAATCCTCAAAAAACACCCCGCCCCCACTGCCTACTTATCCAATAAACTTCCTAAGTGACCTGCCAGTGCTGCCAAGTAAATTTAATTCCCCTTACTTGATAGGTGGATCCCATCTTCCCTATATAATTCAGGTCTGGTGTATATTATCTCTGATTGCTTAATACTGGTCCCCCCTAGCCCTTTTATCCACTTGGATACTTCCTGATTAACATTTTTCCTTGTCTTATCCACCCTTCCAGGATGGTGCGCCCTATCCCAACGAATCCTGGGTATCCATTCAAACCAAACTATGTGAACTCCCTTAAACCAATCCCTAACTACCAACAAATCCTTTTTAATATTTATCACTAGGCTAATCCCTTTTCTAGCCGGCAGATCGTTCTCACCTAAGTGTATTACCAATACGTTGGGAGGGGGATATACCATCATCCTACGGAGCGTTGGTAGGAGTTGTGTCCAACGCATCCTGCTCTTTCCCATCCATTTTATTTGTGCTTTGTTATGCAGGCCCAGTTGCACCCCCCATGAGGACCCTGCAGCCGTGAAGCCTGCCCAGCACACAAGGCTGTGCCCAATGATCCATATCGCTTGATGCGATCTCCTAGCCGGTCCACGGTCTAACAGGAAAACAAGAGAGAGTTGGGTTAGGTAGGAGTTGGCCTAACATATTTCTTGTAGGCCGCCGACCGCCATCTTCCTACAGCCATGACTGCCGTTTCAGGCAGGCCCGCTGCTGCAGCCATAGTAGCTGCTCCTATCTGAAATGAATGGGACCCAAATTCTAATGGGGGGAGCCCCACATTCCTCAAATCATCTCGTAGTACAGCCGTCAACGGATGACTCATGACCACTGCCCCATTTTGGTGAATAAATCATTCTCCTTGCCCCGTAGGCCTTACCCTCAAATAACGTTTTCCTTGTTCATATGGGCATATATCCACCGGGCTGGCTCTCAAAAGCTGGATTACGACTCCCCTATGTTTTTGATCTGTTTTTGAACACCGAAGCCGTATCCTGAGCCTGTCTTCGTCAACCTGCAAATCTAACACTCCTAATGCTCGGGCGGTAGTATCCCTTGCAGAACTGCACACTAGTTCGCTAATTCTAAAAACCCCAAAGTACATAATAACAAATATTGTTGTGAACAATTGCACTTCATAAACATCATAACAAACTGTTGGAAGGGACCCCACTATTCGAATCAGGATCGGGGTTGTTATTGGGGCCCGGGTCCTGTGTTGTACTGTGGAAGACCTAGCCCAGGCCTCCAACATGCATTTTATATAAAAAACATTGTCAGGAGGCGGAAAACCTTTCAGCCTACGAACAAAGGTCAGGGTCGCAAGTTTCCCAGCTATGGTACCGTTTACTAACCCTTTTTGCCTCAAGGCCTGTGTGAACTGTATGACTTCTGACTCAGCTATGGGAAAACCTGTACCCCATCCCTTACCCGCCTGGAATTCCTGGAATTCACAGTAAGCCCTACCATAGGCAGCCTGTGTTCTAGGAGCCAGGGATCCCTGGACAGTGGCTTCAAGCTCTACTTGCCAAGGCTCCATATGTCCAGTGGCAAAGGATCCGGGTCTGTTTTGGTGCCCGGTACAAGTTGCCGGAAACGCCCCATCTGGAACCGAGACAACCGAGCTATGCAATTGTCAACTCCAGGGACATGTCTTGCCATAAACATAATGTTGTTACGTAAACATTCTAGGACTAATGGTCGAACCAATCCCATAACCCTTAGCAACCTTGATGAAAGCCTGTTTACTACGTGGACAACTGCAGAGTTGTCGCACCAGAAAACCACCGTCCAGTTAGCAAAGTTTCTACCCCAAAGCCGTACTGCTACCACGATGGGAAAAAGTTCTAGGAAGGTAAGATCCCTGGTGATTCCGGATGTGTCCCATTCACTTGGCCATGGTGCAGCACATTGTATCCTTCCAAGAAAGCTAGCCACACCTGTAAGTCTTGCCGCATTTTGTTGGTGACTCTTATGCGATAATGTGGAGGCAAATCCCCTCTCAGTTTTTCATATAACTGAGACAAAAATGCCCGCCCCGGGGCAACCACTCTACAGGCAAAATTTAGTGACCCCACCAATGATTGCAACCCCTTAACCGTAATCTTATGGACCCCTATGCACTCTTTGATCTTGTTTCTAATCCCTTCTAATTTCTCCTCTGGTAACCTCGATGTCATTTGTTCCATGTCGAGCTCAATTCCCAGATACGTGATCTTAGTTGTTGGTCCTTCCATTTTTTCCGGTGCCAGGGGAACCCGTACCTCCTCGGCTACATCCTGAAATAATTCCAGGGTGGCTTTACATTCGTCAGACTGGGGGCGGCCTATTATCAAAAAATCATCCAAATATTTTGATACCGCTCCCCCTTTTAGCCTTTTTGTAAATATCCACGTGATCAGGGTACTGAATCATTCAAACACGGAACACAAGATCGAGCAACGCATCGGCATGGCTCTAACATAGTAGTACTTTCCCCGGAATTGAAAACCCAATAGATGGAAACCCTTGGGATGCACCGGCAGCAAATGAAATGCTGATTTTACGTCGCATTTTGCTACGAGGGTTCCCCTAGTTCTCGCCCTTACTTTGTCTACCGCCTCATCAAAGGGTGCATATTTGATTGTCGTCAATTCCCGGGGAATAGCATCATTCACTGATCCCCCCCTAGGGTGGGACAAGTGATGAATGAGCCGAAATTCCCCTGGTGCTTTTTTGGGTACGATTCCTAACGGTGACAATACCAAATTGTCCATAGGGGTGTGTTCAAATGGGCCTGCTATCCTTCCTTCCGAGAGCCCTTTCTATAATTTTGCCTGTACTACCCCTTCCATACCAGTTATTGATTTCAAATTGCGCACTGTCCCTTGCTGCCGTACTGGCCCGGTCGGTATAACAAACCCAACTTTAAAACCTTTAACGATATAACCCACTTCCTGTCTATTGGGGTGACCCCTGAGTGCCCATTCTAAACATTCAGTTTTGACCGGGGTCGGCCCCCTTTGAAGCACGTAATCCCACTTGGGGGCCTTGCCCGCCTTTTCCTGATCCTCCCCCATAGTTATACCCCATTTTTCTGCTCTTTTGCCTGGGCTGGGGGCAGTTAATGTTCGGGTGACCTCCCCCACAGCTCGAGCAGGTATGCCGAAACTTACACACTGTCCTATTGCATCTGCCCCCTTTATTAAAGTCCCAACAGGTGCCGGCATTCCCTTGACCTCCTCTTCTGTAGTCTCCACAAAAGGACTCACTCCCCCATGAGACTCCTCCCCTGACTAAGGGGTGTCCACTATCTGCCCTCAATGCCCTTGTGACATCCACCATACACTCCAACCAAAGGTCCAGAGCGTGGATGTCCCAGCGTAACCCTGGAGTAGTTGCTGCTCTATGAAGGAACCCTTCATCATATCTTAACCACGCTCCGACCGGGCCCGTCCCATAAGCACGCCTGATTATATCGGCATACTTATGTAGCTCTAGGCCTCTACTAGGGTCTGCCTGTAGCATGACGCCCATATAAACTGCAAAGGCGGCTGTCCAATTTGCCCAATTTCTATCTGCTTTTGGGCGTTTAAATTTTTCCTTCTCTTTTCCTTCCTCCGGTTCAGAGTGATCCAAAATCGGATCACTAAAAAGGAGGGCGAAAATATCTACATATTCACCTTTTATGATCTCCTTTACAGCAGGGAGTAGGTGCGATCCAAAGGGGGCGGCCACAGAAGGGATGGCGCCCCCAGGTGGTGGGGGAGGGAAGCTTATAGGTTGTGCTACACCACTGGCAGCCCCTGTGGGTTGCTCCCCTGTCTTCCTTCTTTGACTGCTCCCTCCTTCTCCTCCTTGATTGCTGTTTCCAGCTCCACCATCCCCTTGGTGTTGTCCTTGCAGGCCCATGGTTGGTGGAACGGCTGGGGTCATCCATACCCATGTCCCGTTCCAGCAAGTCAATTGTGGCCCTAGATTCCTTGAGGGCATTTCCTCTGTTATCCCTATGACTCCCCCCTGTATGCTCCCGCTCGGGGCACCTGGAGGTGGCCTAGCCTGCTCTCTTGCTACACCCAACCCCTCCTCACCTTGTGCTCCCTCCGTTGGCAGTACAGTGGGGTTCTGATGCCAGTACGTCGGTCCTTCCCTGGGCGCTGGAGGCTGTCCTCTTAATTCCCTTTCAATGGCCAGTATTCTCCTCCACAGCTCTTCATCCATCACTTCCCATTCGCTGCTTGTCTCATCAGTCCTTCTCCTGCTATCTGGGGGGCCGTCATCGTTCTGAAAAGACGTTGACTGCCCTGGCCCTGTGGGCCTCGAGGCCTGCCTTGTGAGGTTGGGCCTCTTGCCTTGTTGTACTACCACTGGCCAGCAGGGGGCTTGCTGGTAATGTTGCATCAGCCCTGGGACCCCTATGGGGTCTGCTGGCAGGGGCAGGTGCTGTGCTATTCTTCCTTGACCCCCTCTGCCCCCCTGGTATCCTGGCAACGTCGGGCCGGCTCCTTGATCTGGCCCCCCCTTGATCAGTTATCTGACCCATCAGAGGGCCTTTGCTCCTCCACTTGCACAGCCCCCGCTGCATGTGAGGGCCTCTGTGGCCTGTTCCCTGTAACCCCTTCTTCAAATCTATACCAAGCAGGAGGGACAACCACCCTCCTGCCCCTCCCCTGCTCTACATTCAATGGGGACCTGGCCTGCCCTGCATACCCCCCGCAGAGGGGGTCAGTCTCAGGCCTAAAACCCTGGCTCTGGGAACTCCTCTCCTGTTCCACCATGATGTCTCTCCCCCTGTCCCCTTCAATACCCCTTCCGGAGGGAGATTGGGCCCGTGCCCTCATTAGGGCCTCACATTGCTCCAACCGGGCAATCATCATTCCTCGGGTTGGAAGAGGGGTTCCTCCCTCTATCCCCTCGGTGGCTGCGATCCTGCTCTCACCTTCTGCCCTCTGCTCCACCCGTGAGGCTTCCTTTGGGAGTCCCCTAGTCTCCCTCTTCTTTTTTGTACACCCCATTTCAGTGCTCAATTCGTCCTCTTCTTGTGAAGGCCCCTCGTTCAGCAGCACGGGAATGTGCTGCTGCTTCACCGCCTCACATATCAGAATGCCGCTCCATGTGACTACAGGTGACACGCCCCTTCTATCAGGGGCGGGCTCCCAGTCCACTGAGGCGCACTTGCGCAGTCTCATCTCAGGACAGTTACCATGGCAACTTACCTCACACAGCGGGGAGGCTTTCTAGCAAGCCTCCCCACAGTGGCCCTTTTCCCGCCTCTCTGCGTCTCCTCCTATTCAGGGGGGGGATGCAACAAATGCCCCATCACTGCCATTTAGGTGGCGAAGGGACTTTGTCCATTCTCTTTGGTGAATTTGGCTGCACTGCATGCTACAGTGCTGCTGGATCTGTAAGTAATTGGCTGGGGGGGAGAGGGGTGCCTGTCCTGACATAGTATGGCCTATCCTGGCCTGTCCATAGGGCCAATACTGGGGAATGGAGGTTACGTTACCCTTTGCCATGCCACACAGTTTAAAAAATAATAATAATAATTGGGTGCCACATTGCTGCCTGCTGCTTGGATGCAACATTGCTGCCAGAGATCTCTCTGCCTGGCTCCACTTCCCAAGTTTGCTTGTTCTGTTCAAGTTACTATTGCCACAATGCCATGCCAAGGAAGAAGTTGCCCCTGGGGGGCGTGCATGTGTGTGTGTGTGTGTGTGTGTGTGTCTGGTTTCTTAATTTTGTGACTGCTGTTGGGGCCTGTGGTTCCTGGCCTTTTTTTGATGGGATTTATTTCTCCATGCAGTTGCAGATTATTTTGCAGGGTTGTGTGTGTTGTCTAAGCTGTGGCATGGCACACAATAGAGCCTAATTGATTCATTGTAAAATGTAATTTCTACTGTTCTGCCAGTTGCTTGGCACCATGAGGCCAGAGTCAGACTGAGATCTCTCTGCCTAGCTTCACTTCCCAAGTTTGCTTGGTCAGTTCATGTTACCATTGCCCAATGCCATGCCAAGGAAGAGGGTGCCCCTTGAGGGGAGGGGTGTGAATGTCTGGTTTCTTAATTTTGTGACTGCTTCTGGGGCCTGCGCTTGCTGGCTTTTTTTTGTGGGATATATTTCTCCATGCAGTTGCAGATTGTTTTGCGTGGGTTGTTGTATTCTTTTTGAGCAAATGTCCCTTACTAGCCTGCATTTTTTTTGCACTGCTTGGTTGGCATATGATAAAGTGGGTGCACTCACTGCTGATGGTGGGCCATGCTGTGGATACACTACTGTTGGGTTGTTTTTTTACTTTTGCATGCAGTTGCACTTTTTTGAGGTTGTCTTCTGGAGCAATTGCCACATTCTTACTAACCTGCTTTTCTGAGTAGTGTTTCTCTGGGTAGTGCTTTGGCTGTGAGTTCAAGAACTTTGCAACTACTTTCCTAAGTTTCCAAAGTTTTCCAATGTTCTGTGCTTCAGTCTCCAAAGTCTGAAGTTTTAGCAAGAACACCAAATTGCCTCCAAGTACTCGGACCGACAATTTAGAACATCAAAAATCAATCTGAATTACTATACAGTCAGAAGTACTATTCAGTTCAGTCCTAGTTTCTACATTAATAGGATTAAAATATATGCAGTGGGGTAATGCTTTGTGTGATACACTTTTTGGAGAGGGTCTGTACTAAAGTGAAGAACTGTAACAAGGAGGAAGGGGGATTCGAAAATGGCCAAAAAAAAAAGTGTGACATTTAATGGACAACTCCTAGTGAGTAACTTCTTATAAGTATTTTTAGGTAGCACTTGGTGTACCCGAATAATACCTCTTCCTGAAACAAGTGTTTGCATACTGTAAGCTTGGCTTATTTGTCTGTCCCTGGTTTTGTCACCAGTCTGCCTGCTCCTGGACCCGATCCTTTTCTACTCCTGCCCTTGGACCTGATCCTGCAAGTCCACCCATATCCTGGAAAACTCAGCCCTAACTGCAACATTTTTTATTCAGTAGTAGCTCCTAGATTTTTACTCTTGTCCTCTGCCTCAATCATTTTCTTTGCACACTTAACATTTGCCATCATTTTCATTCTCTTTTCATGCTAGCTAAAGAAGTTTTAAATTATCCAATGACGTTTTAAATTATCCAGTCACTGTCTGTGCCTATGTATAATAGAGGAGGAGGAGGAGGAGGAGGAGGTGATGCAGGATGTATGAGATGAAAATTACATGTTTCTCTATTTTCACATTGTTCTCCACAGCAATGTCAACGGTTGGTGGAAATGCTGAAGGAGCTCCATGCGTATTTCCTTTCACCTTCCTTGGCAATAAATATGAATCCTGTACAAGCGCCGGACGTAGCGATGGCAAGATGTGGTGTGCTGCCACCAGTAGCTACGATGATGACCGCAAATGGGGATTTTGTCCAGATCAAGGTAGTTCACTTTCCCATATGCATCCTCGTTCCAATATCTAATTATTCCAGATCACCTGTTGGACAAGATAGATACCCTGTTCAGAGCTGTGGCTTCCTATGGCAGCATCAAGAGATTTGTACATCTTTCATCACTGGGGATCACAGGCTCATGGGATGCTCTGAGAGTCATTCTCACATCTCGGTGCCACCCGCTGTAGGCCAGTACAGTAGCTGAAAAACTCCAAGAGCTAAGTGCTTATCAACCACCATCTCAGGAGCAGCTCCAGCATGCATGTGTTGGCTTTGACTTCCCTACAGCTACCTATATACATATTAACGCCTTCTCCAGACTGGCACACCGAGAAGGGACCTTCTCAGCCACCAGACCAGGGATGGCTTAATGAGGTAGGATGTTTTTAAAAGGGATGCTACCATGTATGGCCACCCAGGAGCCACTCATCCAAACGTCTATCTGAAGGTTTAGCTGGTGAATGCATGCTCCCATGAAAGCCATGCAGTAACCACTCATGGTCACTCACGGAGCACAGCCAAGAAATATGGAGTGCACCATGCTGGGCAAGCTAAAAAGGTCCATGACAACAGGCAACCATGCAGCCCCTGCCCATATGAACTGGGGCAGCCAACCGCACCAGCAGACTGGTGCACCGCTCATAAGAACGGTTTCTGCATTGCTCATGCTGGGAACATGTCAATTGCAAAGGACAGTCCAGCACACTACCCTCCCTGTCCCCCATGGTCTGTGGCAAAGGAAGTACATGGTGGCTGCTGTGGTACCCACATGGGGACGAGAGCCACCGATTAGAATTCCTCCACACACACTGCACCTGAGTGAGCGTGCCATGGCAGTCCCACTCATCAGTCATGGACACATACATCCCCAAGCCTTGCTCATTTAAAAACACCCACAGTCATATGCACATTAATGTCTGTGAGTGTGTCAATCTGGGCATGTTGTGTCATTTTATCCGAGACAACCAATGCCATTTGATATAGAGGAAGGGGGGACAGAGCATATAATAGCAGACGATTTGTGGGCAGATTATCACATGTTGTCAATTGGTGTTTCAATGAGAAGAGGAGGAAGAAGCAATTTTGTCCAGGGCAGCAATATAGCTAGGGTCATTCTTGCCTTAGGCTAAACCACAATTAAATTCCTGCTATAAGTATATTTGCTGAAAGCAGTTTACATCAGGAATGGATTTGCTCCAGTATTTATTATTAGTTATCATTTATGTAACATTTGCAGTGCTTTACAGTCCTTATCTAGTTCATCCTCACAAGAACCCTGTGAGGTAGGTAATTTTTATTCCCATTTTACAGATGGGGAACTGAGGCTGAGAGACAGCAACTTGCCCAAGGCCATCCAATGAGCCCATGGCTGAATCCTAAAATGGGATTTACTCTGGTCTCCCAAGTCCAAGACCAACATCTTAGTCACTCGTTGCTTTGTGCTTAAGCAAAAAGTACTTTTCATAAAAACTGTGAGTGAATTAGTTGTGCTCCCCCATGAAAACATAGAGATTGTGTTTGCTCCCAAAGTTTAGTCATAAAAGGTTTTCCAGAGTTCAAGAACCATAGCAAATATGACAATAAATTTGCCTTGTTTTGAAGAAAAACAGTAGATCTATATGCCTCTCCTCCCCCCTTTCTGGAAAACTTACAAGCAAGAAGAATCAAGGTCTAGATTGTGGTTAAAATTTTCCTTGCTTAATAAATAAAACATTTCACTTAGCCATTTCCTCCTTTCTCAGAAGTACTAAAGTAGGAGTTCAAGGACTTCCTCTGAAAGGAGACAGTAAAAACACATGCATGAGTCAATTGTACAAAAAGGATTTAGAAGAAATCTTTCTGCCTAATGAAATTTCCTAAGAGTTCATAATTTGTATGTGGTATGTGAATGAAGGCCGTTAAAATGTTAAGTAGATGAAAACCCATCTCTTCCCACCTGGCAAAAATGTGTATTCTGAGGATGCTTGGTATTGGGAAAGGAGAAGAAAATGGTGAATGTGTGGGTCTGAGATAATACATTTATATCTTATTCAAGCCCAGTGGATAGTTTTGGACTCTGAATTGGAAATATTGAGTTTAAATCCTGACCTCGTGGGCTGGTCTTGGGTAAGTAAGCCACATTATCCCAGCTTGCCTAAAAGTCATTGGGCTACCTTAGACTGCTGAAATGGCCTGAATCTCGAATTCAGCTCCATCTTTGTCACTGAGATGATGAAGGGTTCAGGCACTGATGCAAGCAACCAATGCTGATGTTTTGTTTCATTCAGGTTACAGTCTTTTCTTGGTTGCGGCTCATGAATTTGGCCATGCCATGGGACTAGAGCATTCTGAAGATCCAGGAGCCCTTATGGCCCCAATCTACACCTTTACTAAGAACTTTAGACTGTCCCAAGATGACGTTCAAGGAATCCAGGAGCTTTATGGTAAAGTTTTCAAATTCCCTCATTTATCAAGACATAGATACTATAAGCTTAACCGTATATGACCTATGATTTGAAATTCTGTTATGTACACTTCATAGTGATCAGAGATGTGTCAGCAAATACCCCATTGATTTGCTTGCCTCATTCAGTATATTAAAAGGGTTGGCACATACTACCCTTTCCCGGTTCAAATTGATAATAAATCGGCTCTGAAGCTGCTGAAGTTATATGAGCTTTGGAATTTCACAGGTTAATCACAAATCTTTAAGTAAAATGTCTTTCCTATCTTTGGCTGTGTGGGGATGGAGACCTGTCCTTAAGATTGCAAGCAGGTGACTTGGGGTCATAACCACCTTGACTTCCTATTTTGTTTTAATGACAACCGTTTCTTGTTGAGATCTCGACTAAAAAGGTGAGAATTGTGGAGGAAAATCTGTATGGAAGATGTTGACAATGCTTGCCCTAATTCAGCCTAATTAGGTTTCAGGGTCTAAGACATGAGTAAACTTTGCAGGATCAGGTCACAGGCAGGTCCAGATCTAGATAGAGTCATGCAAAACTCAGAACAGGCAAGGTTCAGAGCAGAACAGCAAGCACAGGGTGGACATACAATCCTAAATTTCATTCTGCCCACCTTCCTTTGTCTGTTGGGTGGTCCTTTATATAGGCAGGCAGCAAGTCAGAGGGGGTGTGACATAGGCTGGAACAAAAAGGTCTGCAACATAGATTCAAGGCCAGAGGCACAGCATGGCTGTGGAGCCAGCTACTAGCCAGGGACTCCGGAGGAGCCAGGTACAGGTAAAGCATTTTCTACCCATGGATAATAACTGCATTTTGGGGGCACAGGGAGCACCTGACAGGTTTACCCCACCCCCATTGGGTGCCTGGATACCTGAAAATGTGTGTGTGTTGGGGGGGGGGGGTCAGGACTTTCCAGGATGCCTCGAGAAGCTCCTGTCCCCGCATACTCCTAGGGCTGACACACCCGCCCCGCTGCACTGCTGCTCCCTCTGCTCCTCCAACCACTGCTCCTACTGCTCCTCCTCGGCCAGCCCACTGCTCATCTGAGCCAGGCAGCATGCAACAGTGGAGGTGCACACGGGGCCAGAGAAGCATCAGGAGCAGTGGCACAGCTGGGCAGGTGTGTCAGCCCAGGGAGCTCCTTGGGAAGCCCCTGCATGCTGCCCGGGATGACTCACCTGCCTGGCTGCAACACTGCCCCACTGCTCCCCTGGCCGCACACGCACCCCTGCTATGGGGACTGTGGTGCACTGCCCAGCTTAGTTGAACAGCAGGCCTGGCTGGGAGGACAAGCGGGAGCAGTGGTGCAGGCAGGCAGGCAGGTGAGTCAGCCTGGCAGGAGCTTCCCTGGACACTCCCCAGGCTGACTTACCCACTCAGCTGTTCCACCACTCCTGCTGCTCCTCCAGTCCCAGACAAACCCCTGCTATGGAGACTGTGGCACATCACCTGGCTCAGTTGAGCAGTGGTCCGAGAAGAGCAGTGGGAGCAGTGGCCGGAGGATCAGCAGCGTAACTGGGTAGGTGAGTCGGCCTAGGGAAAGCATGGTTAGCCCATCAGGTTGCATTCGGGCAATGATTAGTGGGCACCCCAATTCAATGGGGTGCCCATTTTTCCAGGTAACCTCTTTCAGCTCTAGTGCCAGTTGAAGGACCATGTTCTTCATACAAAGCTTTTTAACAAACATAAATGATTCTACTCAAAGAAACAGAGGCCAGCTTGGACATTCTAACTAATGGACAAATTCTATCCTTGCATCATGCCACAGAACTCTTAGGGCTTCTTCAGTTACTTATTCTGAAATATAATCTCTTAATTCACTTTAACATTGTTATTGTAATGTTCACACAATAAGCAAGGTCAACACCACTGAAATAAACTAGCTGGAGCTAAGGCAAAGTAGATTTTTCCCCTTCTGGAGTAACTGTGAGCAAAAGCAAGTCAAGCAGTAACCAGTGTAGTCTTCCTGACCCATAGGTC
Organism: Sphenodon punctatus; assembly: GCA_003113815.1. Classification (NCBI taxonomy): domain Eukaryota; kingdom Metazoa; phylum Chordata; class Lepidosauria; order Sphenodontia; family Sphenodontidae; genus Sphenodon; species Sphenodon punctatus. The sequence goes on from QEPC01002449.1 coordinate 139,028, forward strand.
ACTTTCCCACGAAAAACTCCAGGAGGCAAATGCTGTGCAGCTTCAAGTCTTGTGGGAAAGCAAAGCTACGCAGCTTTGCCTCCAATCATTCAGAGGATGCAGAGCTTGATTTTCCAGCGCTGCATGCTCTGCATGATTGGAGGCAAAGCTTTGCGGCTTTGCTTTCCCACGAAAGTTGAAGCTTCACAACATTTGCCTCCCAGAGTTTTTCCCGGAGGCAAACACTGCACATATCACCTTGTGCAAAAGCGCCCTCAGACCCCTTCCCAGAATACACAACCATTTAATCCTGGGACAGTCTTATCACTCCATCTTTGGGTGAACGTTTGAAACATGAGGTCATTACTCTGCAGTAATTACCCTGGAGGTTGGTTTAGCCTGATGATGTGAACACGGTTTTAGTGATCTCTTGTAATAGCATCAAATAGCACCATGTGGTTGGTTGGAAATTAAAATGTAAAAAACATCTTTTGAAATACTATGCTCATTTTGTGATTCCACGTTTCGAGAAGGTTGTTGACAGCCTGAAAAGGATACAGAGGAAAGCAACAAAGATGATCAAGGGTCTAGAATACAAATTATATGATAAAAGGATGGTGACACTAAGCATGTTTAGCACAGAAAAGAAGATTGGAATGAGAGGACATGTTGACAATTTTCAATTATTTGAAAGGATGCCATAATGAAGATGGAAAAGTTCTTCTTTGTCACTGAAGATAGGACAGGAAACAAGTAGTTTAAATTACAGGGAAACTTGCTAACTTCTAGAACACTTCAATAGTATAACAAACTACCTAGGAAGGTGATAAAGTATTTTTCCTTGGAGGTTTTCAAGGAAAAAAAGATTTTGTAGGCATTTGACAGGGAAGCTTTGATTCTATAGCCCAGTGTTCTCCAACAGTATCCAATATTGTTTCACAGGAAGATGCTAAGAACAAAATGCATAGAAGTTGCAATACTATATTCATTGATCCGGATTTGCTGGAATACAACTCTTAGGACATAGAACCTTTGCAAGCAACATGTAGGAGGATGTTTCCTGCAATTGTTGTCGACAAGAAAATGGTATCAGGCATTTCAATTCTGGTACATTTTCAACATACACTTATTCTTCTTCAGGGAATGGTTTAGTAAATATCATGACAATTGTTATATGATCTGAATCAATTAACACTGAGAATTTGGCTTGTTTTAGAGATTTGCTGCTAAGCAGCCTGGAACAATCAGTACTTTCCTATCTGTCACTTCTTAAGTATTGGTGCTGAGATCCTACAGCTGAAGTGGGAAGCCATTATTTGTCTGGAGGCCACATTGACAATTTAAAAGTGGCCAGTGGACCTCACCAAAATTCTCATATTTCACATTTGTTCTCCTAATCCATGGATTTCGACTCACTTCAGTGCCCAAACAGAAACGTTCTCTGAGACAGCAATGAGGAGAAGTTTGCATTAACAGAATTATTTACTTTAAGAGGGCAGGGGATGAGAGAGCCCCTCTGCCATGGACCCTTTCCAACATGAGCCTCTTTCCAGATAACACAATTTCCACAGCACACAATTATTTATTTATTAAATTTATACCCCGCCCTTCCTGAATACAGCTCGGAGCAGCTCTTATGCCCTCTTTCTGAGCATAGTGACTAGGAATGTGCGATCGCGGTTCGGAGTTTGAGCTGAACTCAGCCTGTTCGGATGACCAAACCGAACAGCCGAACAGTTCGGAAAAGTTTGGATGAGTTCCGGAGTGGGAAAAACATGACTTTGGGTGGGAAAAATGTGTCTGGAAGGGGGAGGCAGCTGAGGAGCAGACTTCCTGGTACCAGGGGTGGTTTCAGGGCCAAATGATACCGATACTGAAAAAAAAATTCCATTTCGGTATTGGTATCGATAGCGCTATTTTCAGATATGACATTACAGAACCCAAAAATGAGGTGTAGTCATGTTGGAAAGGGATGGAAAGGGATGGGGAACCACTTTTTAACTCACCTTTTTCTGATGTGATCCTATATCCTGCCCAAAGGGCTTGGATGGGGAGGAAGCCAGGGAGATGCAATCATGCCCATCGACAGCAACCAAATAAAAACAAGTTGCTGATCAGATCTGGTCTGTAGGTCAGGAGTTTCCTACTAGGGCTTAAATGAGAATCAGTTTATTTCTTGCGAAAATCTTGTGAGACTCGAGACCCATTACTGAGATCTCAGGACGATCTCGATAATGGTTCAGGATCTCAGTTGAGAATTTTCCCGATATACCATTTACCATTACCATTAACCTTTATATTTACCATGTACCATGGCCTTCCTGGAAATGTGCATGCACAAAATGACATTCTGGAAAAGGACAGCCATTTTGTGCATGCACATTACCAGGATGAACGTTAGACATGGTGAACAGTAATGGTAAATGGTATATCAAAAAAAATTCTCAACTGAGAAAGTGTCGAGAACTGGAATTTTCTCGATTATTGATTCTCAGAAAAAAACAGTTGAGAACCATGACTCTCAGTGAGAATCGCAAGAAAATTGAGATTGAGTTTCAGCCCTACCAATCTCCTACAGTGATGAGCACATTCATAGTGCTGCTAAACATACTGGCAAACAGTTGCTGGCAAAATGTCAGTAACAATAACTATTTTCTACCACTCTAGGGCATAAATTGCTATTACAGAGTTGCCTAGATATTCCAAACAAGATCCGGGCCCCAGCACTCTAACCATTGCTGAAATAAATACTTAGACAACTTTTTAGAAAAGAGTTTTTCAGATGAGTTAAATTTGGATTTTGCTTTGGGGGCTAGTTTTGCTTCCCACTTTTTTAGCATTATTCAGAGCTACAGCAAATCATCTGGTCCCATATTGTTTAATGATGTAAAACAAACTGATGGCTAAGGAGCCTCCAGACACATCACAAGGCCACACAACAGCAGGCAAATAACAAAATAAAATGTAACAGATGGCGACGTGCATGTTTGGGAAGAGGGTTTTGATTCAGAGCACATGGGGGAAAGGCTAAAAATGAAAATGGAGAGTTTGCAAACTGTTAGCAGGCTGGGGAAAGTTGGTGTGTCTATAATTCCTTAGTCAGAATTATGATTCTGATCCTCAAAGCATGAAACCAGTGAACGCTCATTTGGTGGGTAAGCAAGAGAGAAAGTTGCTCACTTTAGATAGCATGGACATAATTATAGTGGGGAGCAAGGTAGACATCCTTTGCCCATATCTAAGGAACCAGCAAAATTAAATTCAATAAGTGGAGAGAGTGGGAGTACCTCATCACCTCCCCTCCCCCTTTCCAATGTGACCACACCCCTTTCTGAACATCATGACAACATGGCGCTTTGCACATCAATTTGCAGGACAAAAGGTTCTTGGGCAATGGGAGGTTTTCTCACTGAGACTTCAGGGAGTGGAGAAGACATGTTTTCAGAGCAGACCTCGCTGGGGTGTGTCTCTCTGCTGACAGAGACAATGCAAATGGAATAGATGGGAAACATGGAAACTCTGGAATAGTGTCTTACCACGGAAATAAACTTCTTTTAGTTTCAAACGTTTGTATTTCTGAGCCTGGGAGTGAGACATTTGCTTGTTGGGGACAAGGTTTCTCTGGGTCAGGGGCAGATCCAGCATTCCTTCACCCCTCTAACATTTAGCCAAAAGTTATGTCAATGTTAAATAATTTTAGTCTGTCATATTTTTTATTTCACTGTAAATAAGGAAAAACCTTAGGAGGACTGTCAATGGAAATGTTCATGTCAAAGTTTGAATTCAACAGGTTTCAAAAGTGAGAAATTATTTCTGCACATTTGCACAATCCACAAATGATTTTAAGTATTTGATCATTTGTAACATCCTGTAGCATAATAACTTCTGCTGTCAGTGGGGCTGATCCCATGCCCCATGGAGTGCTGTGCGGAGCACACATGCACAAACCATGCACACCCCCAGCACAGGGCCCATGGCGCCCATGCAAACTGCGCAGTTGTGCGTGCGTGCGTGCGTGTGTGCATGCGGCTGTGACACAGGGCACTGGATCGGCCTCACTGGCTTTAGGTCAAAACACAACCAAACAAAATAATTAACACGGTTTGGTTTTGATCAAAGCCAATCAAAATAAAATAAAGGCATTACCTTTCCCTTTCACCTGGTGTCCAGGAGGTGTGGAGCTGTGGCAAGGCAGCTGCAGTCATAATGAGGCAGGCAGTGGCTGCACCACAGGACGACTGGGGTGACTGCCCTGGGCCCTGCTCTTCTGGGGACCACACAGTGGCCCCCGATTTCACCAGGGCAGGGTGAATGGGGGTGAGGTCACCAGGGGCCCTACATTTTATCTTGGCCATGAGTCCCGCAAATTCTAAGGCTGACCCTGATCTATGGGTTTGAGGCATCCTGAGGCTTCTTGGCGTGACCTGTGGCTAGGATTGTCACCTATGTATATTTTTCCAGATGACTTATGAAAAATACATGTTGCAGGGCCTGCATTGGTGTCAGGTGCCAATGCAGGCCCTGCAACATGTATTTTTCATAAGCAGCCTGGAAAAATATACATAGGTGGCAACCCTACCTGTGACCTAGTTCAGCCAGGCAGCACACGAGCAGGCTGGCCAAGGGTACATGCACATGTGCAGACAATAAAGGGGATGGGGAAACAAATGAGTTTTACCATTTGTACTGGTACCCACTTCAGCCTAAACAGGCCATTGGGGCAAGTGAAACATGGAGTCCGGAACATGTGAGGCAAAACCAGGAGATTAGAAGCTGAAGGACTGAGTCTACAGCTGAAACAAGATTTCACCAAAATGGGAAATTTTATCGAAATCCCAATTCCTGATACTGTCTTGATCAAATTGAGAACCTCTCAATGATCAATTTGATCTAACCCAAAATTATCTTGACACGATGGAAAACTGGACTGAAGTTCAACAGAGATAAATGTAAAGTTCTGCATTTAGGTAAGAAAAATCAAATGTACAAATACAGGATGATGGGGTATCTGGCTTGGCATCAATGCATGTGAAAAGGATCTGGGAATTGTAGTTGATCACAAACTGAACATGAGTCAGCAGTGTGATGCAGCCACAAAAAGACTAATGCAATTTTAGGTTGTATTAACAGAAGCATCGTTTCCAGGTCATGAGAAGTAATAGTTCCACTCTGTTCTGCACTGGTCAGACCTCATCTGGAGTACTGTGTAGGGGTGTGCATGTTGTTTTGTTATAACAATAACGATAACAACAATTGATAACGACAGCGATAACAAAAACGACAATGTCATTATCATTGTCATTATTAGTGCTGTGGCAGTTGGGTTTTGGAGGGAAAATTTGGAGACGGGAGAAGGGAGCAGACATCTTGGAGCCTTAAACAGGGTTGAACTCTTGAACTGTGCCTGTGTTGGGAGGGGCGATCAGCTCAGCAGTATCTGATGGATGTATCGCTGGCCAATGAACAATGCAAGCAGACCCCAGCAGTCTCATGACACTCTGTGATTGCTCAATGCCTGCTGCTTCCCACAACCAATCAGGGGGGCTGTGGGGGAGGGCACTGCAACCCTTTATAATGGGAGGGACAGGCTTTTTCTCTCTGTTTTGTGAGAGCTCTGCTTGTCAGGTTGTGTTTACAGAATGGTGGTGCTTGCACACAAAAAACCCTCCCTAGCCCTCATTGTATTACCACCAATATCTTTTCTTCCTCATACCCTACATTTTACTTTCTCCCTTTCCCTGCCCTTCTCCCCCCTGTACATTATATATAGATAGGTAGTACAGATAAGATACAGATTTATATTATAGACATATAGATTAGATTAGAATAGTTATATAGATAATTAATTAGATAATACGTAGTTTTCCTTTTCCCTTCCCGTCTCCCTTAGATTTAGATAGATATTACTTGTGTACATATATAGAGAGATTAGATATATAATGTTATTGGAATCGATACCAATACCAATAATGACAATAATAATGAAAATGACATTTTTTAATAATGAAAACAATAACAAAAAATGAAAACGAAATGGGGGCCTGGTGCACATCCCTACTGTGTCCAGTTCTGGGCACCATACTTTAAGAAGGACATTGCCAAATTGGAACAGGTTCAGAGAAGGGCGACAAAGATGGACAGGCGTCTGGAAATGAAGTCCTATGAGTAGGTTGAAGGAGCTGGGTATGTTTAGTCTAGAGAAGAGAAGACTAAGGGTAGATATGATAATGGTCTTCCACTATTTGACAGGCTGTCACAGAGAGAATGGCAAAGACTTTTTCTCTCTTGCCCCTGCAGGCAAGACTAGAATAATGGGCTCAAATTACAAAGAAAACAGTTTTCAGTTAAACATTAGGAAGAACGCCCTAATGGTAAAAGCGTTCGACATTGGTAGCTAGCTTGTGGTATTGCAAGAATTGAGAAATTGCATTGGTATTGGGAAACGGTCGGGAAATTGATCCCAGTTCCTGATATGGTGAAATTGTTTAATAGCTGCAATTTAACTACTCGTTTCAGTCCTAAGAAGTTCAACTGGGTACTAAAGATCAGTCATCAAAGGCCAAAACCAGACTGGCTGTGTCAGAGTCAGGTGGTTTGGGTGGGTGAGGCGAGGTGATGGTCCATGAATGTAATAACCAGGTAACTGCCCAGTTGCTCTAGGCAAAGGCCTGTGGGAAGGGGTGTCAGAGGAGTCTTGGGTCAATCAACACAGAGGTCCAGTCCTCCAATCAGAGAGATTTCTAGCTGGCAAAACGCTGGGTATTCTGTAGTTCTCCTCGGCAGCTGTGGCAATGTGGCACGCTCATTGCCTGGGAATGCTGTTGGTGCTGCCTCAATTCACAGTGAGGCTTCAGTTCTTGACATGAAGTTCAAGTCTCTTCAGTCCCACACCAGTGCTCTAGTCAGTACATTTGGTTCCACAGGTGGTTTATAGTCACATTTTAAAAAATCTCTAGGCAGGATCTGGGATGGCTCCCCCCACTACCTCTCTCCTTTAGCCATTGCAGTCTCTTCATTTGACTGGCTGTTATGTCCTCCATTGGGAGGAAAATTGGGAATAGAAAGTAGAGCTGGACTTCCTAGTGTTCTTGCCAATCAATGTTTAGGAGACGGAGAGGCCAGCTCTTCCAGTCTTATCATTCCTAACTGTGACAGGGCACGTGGGCCTGGGTAAGTAGTGTCAGGATTAGAGTTCAACAGAGGCCAGCCATGTGGGGTCATCTCACAAAACACCTTTATTCACCCAGTTCCAATGGGCTCTCCCTCCAGCCAGGCACTGTCCCTCCTGTAGCCAGGTCAGGCAGCCCCCCATGCAACACACACACACACCCCCGAGTCCCTTTCGTACCTCAGGCCTCCCTTCCAGGTGACACTATCCCTCCTGCAACCAAGTATCCATTCCCAGTCTCTCCTCTAGAGCTACCATGAAGCTCTGTTCCCCAAATTTTCAGGCTGCTTTTAGACAATCATTAAAAATGTTTTAGTCTGATTTATGACATTTTAACTGTGATCATGTAAACAGTTAAAATATTTCATTTTAAAACATTTCCTGGTTTTAATCTGTTTTTGTAAAATACCTTTTTTCCTGTTTTACAGAAATGTTTCAATTTGGAAACGTTTCAGGGTGATCTTTTTACTTGTGTAAACAATTATAACATTTTGTGAAGGGGACCCTGGATTGCGCAGGCAGATACTGTTCCTTTAAGAAATGGGTTGCAGAGTCCTTTAAATTTTAAGGCAGATCCCCTGAGTCCTCCAGCATAATACTACAACATTTTAGGCTGTTTTTAGAAAAATCTGTTTACACAAACAATTAATAGAACATTTTAGTAAAGATCTAAAATGTTTTTGTTATGATTCCTTAAGAACTTCTTTGTGTGATCATCTAAAAACAGCCTCAGTTTCTCTGAGCAGAGCCCTCCTGGTTCCTGCCTCTCCCCCCTGTCCAGCCCCACCCTTGGCTGCTTAAGATTTAGGGTGATTTCAGACGTGACGAGATCACGCTGAACCACACTGAACCACGGTGAACCCTGCGGCGGGGCGAAAGGCCCCTGAACGTCTGCACAGCGTGCGCCAGATGTTGGCCACGCTGAATCTGCAGATGGGGTCAATTTGAACCACGCTTCCCGGGCTAGCCGGGGGAAGGTCCCGGGAAGCGTGGTCAAATGGACCGCGGGCCGTGGCCAACAAAAAGTAACGTCTGGCCGCGTGCCACGGGCCGGGATCCCCGGCGGGATCCCGGGCCGTGGCACGATCGGCCAGACGCGGCGGCCGCATTGGCCCCGCCGCCCGCCCGTCTCCTCGGAGGGCGGGCGGCGGGGTGCGTGGAGGGGGCGGGGCCGTGCGGCCGCACGTTGCGCCGCGCGGCCCCGGCCCCTCCCACTTTCCCCGCCGGGATCCCCCCGGCACGTCTGTTGGGCCGTGCAGGGGTGACCCCGGCGGGGAACGAAGACGTTCGTTACGGTACGGGGCCAAAGGGCCCCGTAACGTCTGAAAATACCCTTAAGCAGAGCTCCCTCTAAATTCCTGCTTCTCCTGCATGTCCCTCTCCCTGAGCTCCCAGCTCAGTCTGCTCAGCTCTCAGCCTGGCCACACCCCACCCCTCAGTTAGACCAACTTGAGAGCTACCCCAGCTGTGGCCCATTAAGAAACCTTCCTGCATCCACACAGCACCTATGCTAGCCCAGCTGGCACTAACTCTGGCTGGTGCTACCTTTCTTTATAGAGCCAGACTTCCTCACTAGCCTGTCCGACTACACTAACCAATCAGAGTTCCAGGTGCCAGGCTGGCCTTCACGATATGACTATTGTTATGGATAGGAGGGCTCTTCTTTTGCTGGTCTTATGGGTGAAATGATGGAATACCATTGCATACATCCATTAATATCTGTATTCCACCCCACCTCTCCGAAATTATTCTTCCTATCAAATGTAATCTTTAAATAACAGAGAAAGTTCTTTCCCATAAGAATTTTCTTGTAGTTAGGTGTCTTAGTGTTACTACTATAGCTTGTATGTTACAATATAAATCTGTTCTTCATCCTAGGGGGATCGACAGATGTTGGGCCAGGGCCAAAACCAACACTAGGACCTGTTACTCCAGAGTTATGTAGACAGGACCTTGTATTTGATGCAGTCTCAGAGATTAGAGGAGAAACATTTTTCTTCAAAGACAGGTGAGAGAAATTGCCTAATATTATTTTTGGAGCTGAAAGGAAAAGTTTATTCTATGCTGTCAATGCAGTCTCACAAAACCTAAGGCATTATCATGAAATATATTTCTGTCTTACCTTGTATATGCTTAGGCCGTTTTTAGACGAACGAGTCGCACTTGTATGACCCGTTCATGTGACTTTTGAAAATCCCACAAGCTGAGATTAGATGAGACGTTTCGTGCGTTAAAGTCAGTTGTGCATTCTTTTAAAACCGTGAACTAAATACCTCGACGTCAAGGTATTTCGTTCACGGTTTTAAAAGAACGCACAACTGGCTTTAACATGCAAAACATCTTGTCTAATCCCAGCCTGCGGGATTTTCAAAAGTCACGTAAATGGGTCGCGCTCGTCTAAAAGCAGCCTTACAGAGGGATAGTGTCCTAAAGAGCAAAGAAGCTGACAGTTTGCATGTTTGAAAACATAACTAAGTTTTATCATTTGGGATGGATAACAAAAAGTAAAAATCAGTCTCCAAAACTTCACCTCATCCCTTAGCAAAATTCACATGCATGGTGAAAGATGAGTGGTTAATGTACTATTTTCATTTCTGGTTTAAGGCCTGAGGTCAGAAGTTCCATAGTTCTGTGGTAAAGACAGAGCTTGTGGTAATTCCAGCCACAATAGGAGCTGGGAAATGCCAGAAACCTCATGACTCCCTCATGACACTTCCAGCCTAGTGGGGGCCAGAATCGTCTTTGAGGTCACTCCACTGGCTTTTATGGAATGACACCATGGATGAAATAGTCTCAGGATGGGTGAAATAGTTCAGAAAAGCATACAAACATTTGAGTGTTTTATCCAAACCAGACCTAACCTCCTGAATCCTTGGAGACCCACCCATCCACATTGACTGTTTTTAAACAGGCACAGCTGTGGGGCGGGTCTGTGTGCACTGCGTAGAGCACCAACACATGGCTGGGGAGTGGAGTGAAGTTAAACCAGCTAGAATGGGTGTGTGCTGAGTGTGCGCCTCTACCCACGCACCGCTCCATCCTGCCCCCATACAGAGCATCCCGAATTTTTCTCCAATGCTCTGTGGGTGAGCATGAGTGTGCGGTGTGTGGGTCATGTGAGTGAGCTCACCCACACCGCCTTCAGATGGGCACATGGGTGGATGGAGGTATGAGTGAATCTCCATGGGCATATCTTGTTTAAAAACGGCCAGTGCTAGTCACAATAAATAATGCACTAAATAACATAACGCTTCCTTTGCCAATGCAAAGTTCATTCCTTCTAAGCATGTATTCCTTTGATCAGTTCTTCCAGATTAACCATCCATTCATGCTCTTCCACCTCACACCTATTGTTCTCACAATCTGGGTGTTTAAAGTGTCGTTAAATGGATGCTTTGTGCTACTCATCAGAAGAGTGTTTCAAGGATGTTAGTTATTTTGTAATACCCAACACAAGTGGCCACACACTAGAGTACCTTGTATGGCATGATTCCAATCATGGACATTCTAATCAATTTCTATTTATATGGGGCGAGGAACCTTTACTCCATGGTTCCCTTTTGGCTCACAGCACCCCTCTATCCAGCCCCTGGAGTCTCCTCCAGACTCACATTGCTTTCAGTTCCTGATGGCCTGGCAGACAGAATTCGGGGAAGGATGCAGAGGCCTCTGGGTGCTGGAAAGTTCTCCCAGCCAGGACCAAGGCAAGCCACCTCAGACTACGCCCCCCCCCCCCACTACACACACACACACACACACACACACACACACACACACACATACTGCACAGCATGCTACCCATCTCCACCCCTCACTCCCACCATGGAACAATCCAGCCCACAGAGCTTTGGATGGGTGGGTGATTTGGTGTTAATGGCACAGTGGTCATCAGGTCATATTGCACTAAATACATGGTGACAAGTATGGCTGTAACTCAGAACTCAGATTTTACTCAATTTTATCGAGTACCTCCTTATTTGGCCTGCTTTTTCCAACTTCCATATGACTCAGGAAAAGCCCTGTCATTTGGAACTTAGAAAACCCCTCAGCCAAATGATGGAAGGGGGAGAGAGGGCAGTGTGGCCAGCAGTGCGGACCAGGAAAAGGGGGGTCCAGGAATAGAGCACTGAGGAGGTGAGCATTTTTTCAGCTGAGAACTCATTCTGGGCAAGAAAAAAGTCATGCACATTTGCAAAATGGCCAGACTGTTTTGTGCATGCACAAAATGGCTGCTGCTCTGAACAAAAACAGTGGTGATTTTATTGCCACCATTTTGATTAGTGGCCCTGGCCATTTTTGTGTATGTGCAAACAGTCCAGTGGCCATTTCATGCATGCACAATGTTTTGGGTTTTTCCTCCTCTCCGAGAACTTGACAAAAAAGTTCTGGGTCTGAGTTCGTCTCAGGTGAGCCAAGATCTGGGAATTTGACATGGATCAAGAGAAACTCAATGACGGGTTTCAGCCCTAATTAAGGACCCTGCGGGGGTAACTGAACCTTTTGGATTGTTGTATCCCTGGTAGGATTGGATTATTTCTGATCAATACAATTTGTCCAAAATTCGATTAATAGAATTGATCTAATTCTGATCTTCCCATACCTAGTTAAGAGTAATGATGGTGGGTTAAGGTCTAAAACAACTTTCAGGGCTAAGGGCTCTAGTGCTGGGTGAACATAAAAAAACACTTCTGTGCACCCTTATCACCTTTTCTGAAGGCATAATCCTCCATCATTAAAGCCAATGGGAGGTTTGAGTTTTCTTTGTTTTCAGATGCAGACGTGACTTTATTGTACCCTCCATACAGCTAGGTGAGGTCCTGGGAGGCAGAGTTGGTTGTGGGGGTAGTTGATTAACTTACCTTTTTTCCTAGGCTCTGGAGTGTGGGCCACGCTGAACAGAAATACTAGAGAAAATTACTGTGCATGTGGGAAAATGGCACCCAGGACCATTCTGCACATACATGGCCAGCAGCGCAGATCAGGGAATAGTTAGGGGGACCGGGGAGCAGTTAGGAGAGTAGGGGAGCAGTTAGGGGGTGCAGGAAGGGCAGCAACAGGCTGGGAAGAGATGAAGGGGAGGTACCACTCACCTAAAAGCCACCAAGAGCCAGGTGCACTTCTGTCTTCTGCCATGGACTCTGCCAAACCATAGGAGCCCGTTGAGCTGCTCTGCACAACTACTTTTGTTTTGTTTTAGTTTGTTTTTTTATCTTGAAACTCATTTGTCTGTCTCGGCTCTTTTTTTCTGGATGTCCGAGTTCTGAGGAAAGAGGCAGAAGCTGTTCCTGTAATTTGTTGTTGGAATGAATAACTTTTATTCCTAGAGTACTGGGCATAAACAGAATAATCTCAGAATAAAATGTATGCCACCTTTACTTCCAGTGCCAACTGGACATTGTGGTTCTTGGACTTGGACACTGCCAATGCCATTTTGGAATATGGCTGTGCATGCGCAGAATGACCATGGGGGCCATTTTTGCACATACACCATTATTGTCTCTAGTATTTCTGCTCAGCGTAGCCCTGAGAAGGTCACGCTGGGCAACGTGGGTTGCCGGATTCCTGAGTCCAGGGGAAAAGTTACGTTAATCAACTACCCTCTCCCTTCCCAACAAACTCTGCCTCCCAGAACCCCTCCCAGTTCATGCCTCTCCCAGACTCCTGCCTGGCTGGCCACCCCACCACTGCTGCAGCAGGTGTTGGGGCAGGTAGGCATGGGCAGGAATCTGAGGGATGTGAGTGCAAGGCAGGGGTACTAGGAGGCAACTATCCCCCTCCCCACCCTTACGCAGCCCCTCTACCCACAGTGTCCAGGCTGGACAAGGACACAGGGGAGGCAGAGCTGGGGGCAGTTTGGCACACATATAAGGACCGGAAGGCTCCTTGCAGCAGTGCCAGCACCGCTCCAAGGAGCTTTGATAGGGTAACTGAACCTTTTGGATTGTATCCCCCGGTAGGTTCAGATTGCTTCTGATCAATACAGTTTGTCCAAAATCAGACGAATCGTATTGATCTGATTCTGATCTTCCCATCCCTAGTTAAAAGTAATTATGGTGGGTCACGGACTAGAACAATTTTTAAAGCTAAGGACTCTAGTGCTGGGGGAACATAAAGAACACTTCTGTACACCCTTATCACCTATTCTGAAGGCACAATCCTCCATCATTAAAGCCAATGGGAGTTTTGAGAGCTTTTTGTTTACAGATGCAGATGTGGCTTTATTGTGCCCCCTGTACACCCACCTAGGGGAGGACATGAAAGTGAAATTCATTAAAAAATCTTGAATAAAACTGACCAGACCATGATTTGCAAAATGAATAAAATGAACACAAGATGAAAAGTTAATACAATATAAAAGAAGAAAAATCCTTCCAACAGTTCATTAGTTACACAAGTAAAGGGCATGTTATGCCTGAGGTCTGACTAAATGTTCATAATAGTCTTTCCTGGCTTTAAAATTTATTACTTTACTTTATGGGTATGAGTCTCACTCCACTGAAAATCAGTGGTATTTTATTTATTCATTTATTTATATCAGTATTTTTATACTGCCCCCCTCCTGCCCAATGGCAGGTTGGAGCAGTGAACAATAATATAAAAATATAAAATATAAAACAATATATTATAAAATCTCTGTCAAAACCACAATGACAGAGACCCCAGGGAATAACTAAAGAAACCCTTACCCCCCAAAAGAAAAAGACACACACACCCCTCACCTACTACCCATCCCCCTCACCAAATGCCTGGCAAAGCAGCCAGGTCTTACACTGTCTACGGAAGGAGGGCAGATCTGGGGACAGGTGAATCTCCACCGGAAGGGAGTTCCATAGCCACAGCACAGCCACCGAGAACGCCTCCCTGAACGTCATCACCCGGGGGACCTCCAGGAAGGTGCCCCTGGCCGACCACAGGAGCCAATCTAAGACACGGGGGATGCGTTTACTCTTGACTTCAATGGATTTGGGATTGCACCTGACTATATGTTTAAAAACAGCATACATTTTTATTTGAGTAAATCTCATTTTAGAGCTGCTGTTTTAAACAGGTTCCAAAAATGTTAAACATATCATCTTTAACCTTTGGTTGGGGTGCTGGGGGGAGCAGTATCCGTTGTTTAAACTGCTTATGCAGTGGAATACAGTATGAAATTGGCAATAATAAAAATGTTGATAGCTATTCTATTGTTCCAAAAAATATGTTCCACAACCATTTTTAAAACTTGCAGATTTATTCCAACGAGGTTGGAAACCACCACAATTATGTGCGCTCTGCTGAAACATGAGAGACTTGGATGCATTGACTAAAACAAAATCACTCAGCTAGGCAAGCTCACAAAAGAAATCTGCCATGGAGTTTCCAAACCCAGGCAACTTAATAGTCCTTTGTGTCTGCTTCATGCCCAGAAAAGTTTCTCTCCTGTGTTTCAATTTCAGCTGAAACTTGCTTGATTTTTCTCTGAAAGTAATAAGATTCCCTTAGCTTTTTCTTCTTTTCATTCTCCTTAAAACATCCTTTTGGAGAAAGAGTTAGGAGTTAGTAGAAAGAGGCAAATCCATTGTGCCTTATTCACTTCTACCTTACTTCCGATTTATATGGCAGTAATTCTACATGTCTTCAGCAGATATACTCTGATTTCAAAATCAGAGACTACAGATTTAAAGCTTTGACCTGACCATCTGTTATGGAGCCACAACACAGTCCTGTAAACACTTACCCACATGCTTTTCTTCCCTACCATGTGTAAATTCTAATGAATGGAACTAAACATGGTAGTAAAGTTTTTAAGGGCCTTTTTAAAAGAGCGGGATTTCTCCTGCAGTTTAAAGCGACGGCACTGGAAAACCTCCACAGGAAGATTTGAGATGTACCTCTGTTAATCGGAAGTCGCCCAGGCACCATTCGTAACAGCGGCACCACGTGACTCCTGGGTGCTTTGAGACATGACATAGATAGGACATTGATAATCGAGGCCATATCTACGCCATGTCTCAAAACACCCAGGATTCACACGGTGTCACTGTTTCTAATGGTGCCTGGGTGACTTCCGGTTTACAGAGGCGCATCTAAAGCCTCCCTGTGGGGGTTTCCTAGTGCCGCAGCTTTAAACTGCAAGAGAAATCCAGCTAATTTAAAAAGGCCCTAACACAGCACAGACATTGGCAAGGTTGGAGCATTAGTTTGTCAAAGCAAATATAAAGAGGGAGAAAAGACCTTTATTAAATCAAGGCCACAGTGCTTCCTTGAAAAAAAATAAAAACAAATTTAAAAACAAACAAAAAACCCCCAAACTATTCATTGTTCCTTGGAAGAGACAGAAGGGTCAGGATGGAAAGTTGGCTGCTCTGAAGACAGTGGGATTTTTGATAGGCTTTTAGCTTAAGTGTATCCAATATCCTGCCTTGCCAATGCAGACTACATCTCTCAAGTCTAGCAAACGGCTATTACAACTCAGCCCATCTTCCTCCTCCTTTTCTTTTGATAGTCAGCAGCAGTAATGTAAGTGCTTGTCAAAAGTCAAACACAGACAAAAGTTGACTTGTTTTAGCCAACTCTGGGTGGAAACAAATGTGACGCCGCCTGAGTGTTGTCACGAACTGACCCGGTCTGGTGTTGAACCGTCACCACAGTCAGTATTGGGCTAGCTAGCCTCCTGAACTGACATGATGGGGGCCTGGCTGCTGTGGAGCGGGGAGCCGGGCAGACACCTTGCTCCCACACAGTGTGCAGTAGCCCTCCCCACTCCCTGACAGGCAGCCATGGCAGCCATGATGACCATCATGACACACACACACACACGCCACTCTTACCAGTTTTATGAGTAAAGCGGGTTTTACTCCAGGTCCGGTGGACAAATCCTGACCATGGAGGGGGCTGGCCCATGCTGGACTAGCCCCCACCATGGTCAGGAGTCAGCCTGGGAAACATCTGACGGTCACTTTTCCACATGATGGTGGCCCTCGGTTTAATCCACACTAAGGTGGGTTAAACTCTGTTTTTCATGAATACTTTCCATTAGTGAGCCTTTCCAACTGAGCCTTGCAAACAAATACAATGAATGTGTATTCACAAGACCATTGTATGTCAACATTGTATAATGCTATCCATGACTTCCTAACAAATACACAATTCAGACTTCTGTTTGGATAACTTTCCTGGTCCAAGAATAACAAGACTGAATAGAGTTCTTCCATGACACATCTCTTTATCTCAAATTCAGTAAAGAGAGAGAAAACCAATGCTTTTGTGTTTTGTTTTTTTATCTTGAAACAAATTTTTCTGCCTCAACTCTTTGTCCTGGATATCCTAATTCTGAGGGAAGAGGCAGAAGCTGTTCCTGTAATCTGTTGTTGGAATTAAGAACTCCTATTGCTGGAGTTTACAATTGTGATGATTCACCTGCCTTAATGTCTAGATCATCAAATTGGTTCTTCACTATGGTCCAAAAACTGGACTATTCTCTCCAGAAGAAGATGGTTCAGTAAAATATGATATCCAAACTACTTTAGTTTCTACTACGGCTGAAACAAACTCTTTGGGAAATTTGGGAATTTGCTGAATATTAAGGTATTAGGTTCAAAAAGACCGAATTCCAAGTTCTGATGACCAATGCCATTATTCGGAAAACTCTGGAAACCTCTATGTGTGGGGCGGGGGTATGTGGACAATTGAGCTTCCTCTGGAAATGAAACTTAGTACCATATTTGCTAAGAGCAGGGTATGGGTGGGGACAATTGAGTGATGGTAAGCCTAACGGCAAGTTGGCTGCCCAAGTCGGATGGTCAGCTTTTGTCCATTCTCTTTGGTGAATTTGGCTGCAGTGCACTGCATGCTACAGTGCTACTGAATCTGTAAGTAATCAGCTGGAGGGGGGAGAGGGGTGCCTGGCCTGGTCTGGTCTGGTATAGTTTGGTCTGTCCTGTCCTGTCCATGCCATGCAGTTTTTAAAAATAAAATAAAATGGGGTGCCACATTGCTGCCTACTGCTTGGTTGGCACTTTGCACCATCAGAAGGAATCTCTCTGCCTGGCCCCACTTTCCAAGTTTGTTTGGTCTGTTCAAGTTACCATTGCCACAATGCCATGCCAAGGAAGACGGTGCCCCTGGAGGGGGAGGGTTGTGAATGTCTGGTTTCTTAATTTTCTGACTGCTGCTGAAGCCTGTGCTTGCTGGCTTTTTTGGTGGGATTTATTTCTCCATGCAGTTGCTGATTATATTGCAGGTTGTGTGTGTTGTCTAGGCTGTGGCATGGCACACAACAGAGCCTAATTGATTCATTCTAAAGTGTAATTTCTACTGTTCTGCCAACTGTTTGGCACCATGAGGCCAGAGTCAAACTGGGATCTCTCTGCCTGGCTTCACTTCCCAAGTTTGCTTGGTCGGTTCAAGGTACCATTGCCATAATGCCATGCCAAGGAAGAGGGTGCCCCTGGGGGGGAGGGGTGTGAATGTCTGGTTTCTTAATTTTGTCACTGCTTCTGGGGCCTGTGCTTGCTGGCTTTTTTTGGCGGGATATATTTCTCCATGCAGTTACAGATTGTTTTGCGGGGGTTGTTGTATTCTTCTTGAGTGAATTTCCCATGCTAGCCTGCTTGGTTGGCATAATGATAAAGTGGGTGCAATCACTGCTGATGGTGTACCATGCTGTGGGTATACTACTGTTGGTTTTTTAAAAAAAGTTCTGCATGCAGTTTGCACTTTTGGGGGGTTGTCTTCTGGAATGATTGTTCCACTCTTGCTAGCCTGCTTTTCTGAGTAATACTTTTCTCAGTAGTGCTTTGGCTGTGGGTTCAAGAACTTTGCACCAACATTCCAAAGTTTTCCAACATTCTGTGCTTTGGTCTCTGAAGTCTGAAGCTTCAGCAAGAACACCGAATTGCCTCCGAGTTCTCGAAGACTGACTATTCGGAAGTTTGAAAATTGGTCCAAATACCCAGAAGTAGTATTCGGTTCAGCAAGTTTCCACCTCTTAAAAATAAGAGCAAAGCAAGCAACTACTATCTCACTGATAGCTCTGAGATTGCTCAGATATTACCGTTTATAACTGCTTACATTTGGCAGTGAAGAAGAAATTGTCATGCCTGCAGTTACATGTTAAAATGCATTAAATATTTGTCCTTATTTAGCTCTGTCCATACTCAGCTTTTTCTTCACTTAGCAGAGCAATCTGTCCTAAGCAATTTAAAGCTTGATCCTCCAGTTGTCTTTTTTGTTTTTAACAACATTGATTTGAGATCTTAGAGGTCTCATGGAACTAAGGATTAAAGTTAGAGATTTGAAAGACAGATATATCCTCCCCCTCCCCCCTTACTCCTTAAAACCCAGCTGTAATCTGTAACATTTTATAATTTTACAGATTATAAATTTGTAGTGTTAAGTGAAGCCAATAATTTGAGTTGGCATATTTGTCTAACATCTCCGAAGCACAATGTGTTGCAACCAGGGATTCAATTCACTTGTTGATTTTTTTATTATTATAATTTTATAAAATGTGCAAACTTGTGCAAGCTTTTGTTCTGGGAGGTGGGGGGATGGATTGTTGGTTCAATAGGGGCAGACAAAATCCTCTACACAGTAGTGTCTTTGTTAACAGCAAATGCTTTCTACACAAACCATGCTACCATTTAAAGATAATTACAGCTTTTTAAAGCTTAAATCAAAAGATGATACTGGCAAAACATAAAATCACTAATAAATTACCTTTTAGTTCCACAAATGAGCATTTTTAATGCTTCAGGTTTCTTTTACTGCCAAGCTGCTTGATGTATAGTTATTTGATTTGATCTTTTAGTCACTACAGTAGTAATTGCAAGAGTAATTCGCCTAATTCAAATCTCAGGTCTTGTCAAATGCTTGTCCATCTACTCTGCACAAAGCAGCCTGGACATCTGTAGGAATTTAACTGTCTTGTAAATGGGTTTATTTGTATTGCTGAAGTCCAAATTACATTTTACTCCATTATGGGAAGCAACGCATGGACTGAAGCTAATCTACCTAAGCAATTTCAGCAAGCGGCATATTATGCAACCATTTAATTAAAACCTTGCTAAGTGAATCATTGCCACTCTCAGGCACCATTTTCAGATGTATAGCAGAGTAATTATAAGCTTGTGCTGATGGAGAGTGTGTGTGTGTGCATGGCCATTGCCAGAAATGATGAGAAACAGATGTGCCAATGAATCAACTCATTGTAAATCCTGTGCAATTTTTTGTTCTGTTCAGATTCATGTGGAGGACTGCAAACCAGAGAGGTAGACCCACAGGTCCCTTGCTTGTTGCTACATTCTGGCCAGATGTGCCAGAAAAAATTGACGCTGTCTACGAGGCCCCACAGGAAGAAAAGTCAATTTTCTTTTCAGGTATTGTATTGGAGTTGTAAACACCTTTGGCACCTATGCCATGTTTCAGTCCCTTTTAAATACTGACTTAAAGAACTGGGTCTGTCTGGGCTTGCTGTATCTTCTAGGGGTGGGTATACCGGTAAATCCGGAATCCGGTAAATCCGGTCTGGTTACCAGATTCCGGATACTGGATTTTTTTACATTGCAGCCATTTAAAAATGGCTGCAATGTAAAAGCCCCACCAAAAAAGTAAAAAAAAAAAAAACCTCCCCGAGTCCAGGCTGCACAGGTGGAAGGGGGGACACCCGCCACCCACCCTGCCCAGCCTGGATTTTTGTTAAAAAAAAGAACCCACACCCCAGCACCAGCGGCCGCGGCGTCCCCGCAGCCGCCGGTAAGTAT